>OX030948.1:133520744-134070744 GCA_943735915.1 Pherbina coryleti
TTACTATCATTAATGTTAATATCAGCAAGAGGATTCATAGAAAAGATATTATTTAGATGAGTATTAATCATGAGTTATTAAAAACAAAATAAGATTAAATTAAAATGTCAAGCTTATAAAAATCCTCAAATGAATTAATTTTAATAGCACGGTCACCTTCCTTTTTTCTGATGAGAACACACGAATCTCTTATCCAAACAAACTTGCACTTGTTATACCCCCACGTTTAAAAAATGTAAATGGGGGTATATTAATTTTGTCACTCCGTTTGTAACGCCCATAAGGAGGCGTGGTAGGTATAGAAAAGTATATATATTCTTGATCAGCATCACCACCCGAGTTGATTTAGCCATGTCCGTCTGTCTGTCCGTCTGTCTGTGATCACGATTCCAGCCGTAATTTTAAAGCTATCATCACGAAATTCTATATTTAAGCTTTTATCTAAAAAATGAAGGTCAAGTTCGTAAATGAGCCAAATCCGATGAAAACCACGCCTACCTCCCATACAAAGTGACTTTATCAAAAAGGTAAAATTTCTCTAAAATCCACAAAAATTAATGTATGGACTTGAAATTTTGCATATGAACTTTGATATATAACGTGTACTATGTGTATGGAATTCAACCAAATGGGGTGAAAACCAAGCCCTCCTCCCATACAAAGCCATTTTATCAAAAAACAAAAGCGAATATTTTCTGTTAAAAATATAACAAAAACGTTTTTACATATAAACATTTTATTGATTGCTTAAGACTTTGAATATACTTTGGTTCGGCCGTGGGGGTATTTTAACTTCGGCCCAGTCGAAGATCATTTCTTACTAGTTTTTTTGCTTAATTTCATTCGCCCTTTTTAACAAGGGCCGTGTATAAGCAGTGAGGCAATCATTTATGAAGATTCTTTTACTGGTTCTATTGATATTGCTGCTGACTTCGTTGCTGTAATTATCAGAGAATATATCAGTAGAAAGTTTGGTTTTATTTTCTATCAACTTACGCATAACAGCTTTTTTACGAGCGATAGAAGAAAATTTGACACAAACAATTTTTTGATCTCTGTTTTTGTTACCATTTGCATTTTTTACAAAACAATAGACAAATTCGCTAGCACTTATTTGCTCTTCGGTAACAGATGTCAGAAGTTTGATAACTTTCTCTTCGGCATTAGTTTTGTCAACATTGGGAATACCAACTATATCAACCATGCAGTGTTTCTCTCGTTGCTCCAGACTATTTATCTTTGTCTCCAATGACTCAACTTTTTTGCTGAGGGACGCATTGGTATCTTCTAAAGTCTTTATTTTAGTAAGGTGCTCGGTAACAACATTTCTTAAAGCAACGATTTCACTGAGCAGCATTTTCAGCGTAATTTTATGCTCACCTGCGATGTCGTCCATTTGAGTGACAGGTATACAGATGGATGATGCCATGTTCTTATTGTTGTTTCCATTTGGAGTAGTAGCAGTAGCTCGCAAAGTAGTACTGTTAGAAGAGGCGATGATGTTACCAGATTCAATTGTAGGAGTATCACTTAAAGAAGAGGCGCAGTTGTTGGTAGATGAGAGGACTGGTACATTCTCATAAATCGATTGTCTGCGTTGCGTAACACATTTATTGCACTTTATTTTTTGATTGCTCTTTATATAATACTCGACTTCTCTTTTTTCAATTTTGGCGCACTTTCCATGGAAGTGCTCATTACAAAAGCCACAAAGAATTCCGTAATCTTGTCTGTCGATTATAAATTACACAATCCGCACTTCATATTGACTTTATTTCAAAATGATTTCAATTGTTTAAGAACAAAGAATAGCTCACAACAAAGAAAAGATCAAACCAGGTAAAGGTTAATAGTTAAATTTTCTTTCAAGAGCTGTCACCAAGCGTGTGTCTCCATCAACACTCTCGACTAGTCAATCAATAAACTAAACTAAACTAAAAGTGATCTTTGCTCATTGATATAAATATAAAAAGGGGAGTTATATGAGTTTTATGTTAAAAAAAACTAATAAAAAATGATCTTCGACTGGGCCGAAGTTAAAATACCCCCACGGCCAAACTCATGGTTGAATAAATAAGGCTGTCTCGAGGCTGATCGTATTCTCTTCTCAATACCCATAATTGTCAAAATCAATGAAAAGCAACAACAACAACTTCATCGGGTTTTCATGTTATCAATTTTTAAGAGGTAACAGATTTAAGTTTTAAGATTTTGTATGAGCTGTCAACTTCGATTTGACATTTATGGGAACTCGCTCTCACCCATGCGACAACCTTATTTATTCAACCATGGCCAAATCAAAGTAAATTCAAGTCAAAAATGTTTATTTTTAAAAACATTTTCGTCAAAGTTTTAACAGAAAATATTCGCTTTTGATTTTTAATAAAGTCACTTTGTATGGGAGGTGGGTGTGGTATTATTATTATTATTATTTATTATTATTATTATTATTCTTTATTCTCATAGTACAAAGATTTAGTATGATTAATCAATAAAATAAACAATCATTAGATCAATTATAACTTATAAGAATAGTTATTGACATTAAATATTAGAAAAAATAGTGATAAATGCCACTTCAATACATATGTAGAACTAAATAAAATGTGTTAATATAAAAAGTGTTTTGTGGGGTGAATTGAATTTAACAATTTTAAAACTTAAATAAAGCAGTTTTGAAAAATTAAGAATGATATATTTGAAGAAAAACAATGATGTCTGTCTAAAAATAAAGTACAAACGAAAATTAACTAATGGAGCGCAACAAAAATTCGATTTCCGAGTGGTCGAACTCAAAGATCCATAATTTTATTTTTCTTAAAAAAGTAAAAAAATGTCTTTCAAGGCGTATACTTGCTGGGAGTTTATTGTAAATTCTATAAGATAATATCGAAAAAAAATTACGATAGTGGGTTGTGCGAAAAACTGGAACAGCAATGGTAGAGTTTTGATTCGTTCTTAGGTTGTAAGTACCATCTATGGGGTTCTGCATATACCCACTTCTTTTAAAAAATATTTTGAGAACTTTAAAGTAATAAAGATGTCTTAACGGTAAAATCTTTAGACGCCTAAATAGATTAATAGATGAGGTCAAACGATTTACTTTACAGATTATTTTAACTGCAGACTTTTGTAATATTAACAAGGGACGTATATTATGCAGATAAGCACCTCCCCAGCAGCACACACCATATTGTAATCTAGAGTGAAAAATTCCGTAGTAGATTTTAGTTAATGTGCTTTCAAAACAAAACTGTTTTTTAACTCAAAATTTTAAAACTCATGTAAACTGGTGCGAGCACGACCTACGAAAACATGATGTAATATTATATGTCTGCGCATATAATAAACATCTGTTTTCAAAAAAAAAAAAAAAAAAAAAAACCTTCTTCACGCTTTCTATGGTTTAATACCAACAAAATGTTGGAACCTAGATTGATACGTGATAAAGAAGTAAACAAAAAAGCGCAACAACAAAATCTTTGCAGAATCAATGCAGTCAACTTTTTGAAATTTTGCGACTAGCAAAAGAGTAGAAAAACATTGCTTTGACAAAGTATAGCGCTTCTATAATTCCTCTTTGGTTTTATTGATCTTGCGCCTATTAGCTTGTCAAAGTTAGTGGACTGCTAGAACCACTGAGACTACTGATGAGTCGGAGTAGCGTCCGACGAAACCATGGTCTAGTCAGCTTGGTTTAAGTTCTGCAAAGAACTTTGTTGTTGTAGCAACCTGTTGCTTCATGAATTATTTGGCATTAAGCTCACAATATAATTCTTAAAAAATATGTTTTTTAAGAATTATAAAAGAAACAAAACTGTCTTAGTTTATAAAAGCAACGTAACGAGGAAAACAGATATTTCTTCAACTATGAAATGTGTGCGGTCCAGGTAAGATGTTGATCAACCATTACTCCTAAATATTTATAGCAAGGTACACTTTCGATAACAAAGCAATTATTACTACAAGGAATTCTATCGTCATATGTGAAACCTAGGTTATGTCTCGTATCTGCTGTTAAGCTAAAACAACAACAATCATATCCATGAAAAATTATATCGATTTCCGGCGACACTATATTACATAAGCTAAAATATATTAGTTTAGTCTTCCTGCTAACAAGTAATTTATGTTCTGCAAACCAAACTCTAAGTAAATTAACATCATTATTTATATCTGCAATTAAGTTTAGAGGGTTCACTGATGCATAGCCAATGGCTAGATCGTCGGCAAAAGCAGTAACTTTACCAACAAAATTTAGCGAGAAAATAGAATTAATATAAACTAGAAATAGAACCGGACCAAGTACAGAGCCTTCGGGAACTCCTAGATTTATATACATATTTAGAGTCACTTAGTTCATTACAAATTTTTACTCTTTGTTTTCTGCAATTCAAGAAAGACATAAGCCAATTGTAAATAAAACCACGAAAGCCTACATTATGCAATTTTTTTAGAAGAATATTGTGATCAACCATGTCAAATGCCTTTGTTATATCAACAAAAAGGCCAGCGCAATTTTTCTTATCATCAAGACCTTTGTAAATCGATGTACAGAAATCAAGTAATGCATCTTCAGTTGAGAGACTAGCTCTAAATCCTGAAGAACTGAATAAATTTTGTCTGTTCAGAAAAGCTAAAATCCTAGCCTTTAGGGCTTTTTCAAAAATTTTGGAAATTGACGTTAACAAACAAATAGGTCTATAATTATTCGTATCCCTCCTGCAACCTGTTTTAAAAAGCGGAATAACAATTGCGTCTTTGAGCTGGTGAGGAAATATACCAGATAGGACACTCAAGTTAAATATATGTTTTAAGATATCTATTATATTTAGTCCAATGTTCTTCAGAATATTGTTTGATATCTCATCACTGCCACCAGAGTACGAGTTTCTTAATGATTTAATTATTTTCAGTAACTCAAGACCAGAAATCGGCTCAAAGTAAAAACTGTCCATCGAAAAGTGTTCCAAATTGGAAGAAGAGCTTATACAGGCTTCCTCCGGAAATAGGAGCTGCCTTGACGTTGCAAAATGATTATTGAAATCATTTGAAATTTGCTTCAAATCAGTTACGATACTAGAACCATTATTTAAAACAAACGATTCCGCGTGATTGGCTACATTACGATTAAGAATTTTATTAACAACTTCCCATTCTTTTTTTGGGTTACCTTGTGCAATTTGAACCTGGTTTTGGAAGTAACTATTTCTACAAGATTTTATTTCATTATTTGAATTTTTGCAAATACGAGTATAACGTTGTTTTAGACTGACATTAAAAGGATGTTTCGAGCATTTTTTTTTTAGCTTATTTTTAAGCTTAATTTTTTGAAGTAGACTACGAGTCATCCACGGTTTCAACATACGCTCTGAATTTCTAAGAACATATTCATAACTGCAACGATTAATATGATTTCTCAAAATACTTAGGAATATGGTATACGCATGAGATATATTTTGTTCAGCATAAACAAGTTCCCAATCTTCGAAGCGTAAAGCATTATTAAGTTGTACAAAATTTATTTTTCTGACCCTTTCAGGAGAATTATGATTATTACCTAATTGCTGCCCAAGATTATTCAGAAGAATACCCGTTAGACAATGATCAGTCACACGAAGATCAAGGTTTATTCCAAAACAGAAGTTGAGGGGTATTTTAGCAAAACGACCAAGCACATGGTCAAGACAAGTGCCTGACACAGGTCTGGTAGGCTCATTTACGAAGGAAGTTAGTCCATTTTCAGCCGTGAGCGTAAGATATGAATCTAAAGATTGGTTGGTGTGAAGTAGGTCTAGATTAAAATCACCCAGTAAAACAAGATTAGCCGAATCGTTACCTAAAAACGTTGAAAATTCATCTAAAAATAATGAAACAGGATGAGAATGAAATCTATATAAGCAAATAAAGTTATATACGTCTTTGTTTAAACAGAGAAAAATTTTTATTGCATCTGCGTTTGTTAGGTTCCAACAGTTTACATTACAATCAAAATAATCGCGCACGAATACACCTACTCCACCTGCCGAATACGAGTCATTGGTATTAGCAAAAAAAGAAAACCCGGGAATATTATAATCATTGATTTCAAACGAAAAAATCCAGATTTCAGGCAAAAAAATTATATCTGGCAAGTAATTAAGTGCTTGAAGGTTACAAATCAAGGTATCAAAGTTTTGTCGCAATATTTTGGTGTAAAACTAATAATTTTTGATGGCTTAGTATAGAGATATCTTCAAAATTATTGAGGGTGAAAATAGTAGGATTGTTGTTTGTAAGATCATCTTATCTATATATATAAAAAAGGAAATTATGTTTGTAAGGCCGCAATAGACTCCTAAACTACTCATCCGATTAGCATGAAAATTTGTGTATAAAAGTTTTTTGGTACGGTGCGTGTTCGTGGGCTATTAATTTTGATCCACCTTGAACACCAGAGGGCGCTGTAGTACAAATTTTTTACAAAACTGCCTAAAACTCATAAACTGCTAATGCGATTAGAATGAAAAATGGTATACAGTGGGTTTTATGTACGTCGAGTGTTCTGCTGCTATCGTTTTTGACCTATCTTGAACACCAGAGGGCGCTATGGTACAAATTTTTTACAAAACCACCTAAAACTCCCAAACCGCTAATGCGATTAGAATAAAAGTTGGTATATAGTAGTTTTCAGGTACGATGAGTTTTTTAGCACTATCTTCTTTGACCCACCTTGGACACCATATGGTGCTGTAGTACAAATTTTTTACAAAATCGCATATTTTTAGTTGTTTTCTTATGTAACATGTGCAAATATTTACAAAATATAAAATATTTCTTAAATTTAGTAAAACTAAAAAAATGTCCGTTATTTTGACACCAAAAACATGATCATATCTTGAAAACTATGAAAAATTTTACTACAACGATATATTTAATGCAACATCGTTGCTCAAAAATGAGAAAAAAACAATCAGAAATTTAATTTTGTGACTTTCGATTCAAATATCTCCGCTGCTTTTTTATATATTGTGTTAAATTTTTTTTTGTCTTAAAGCTTCATCAAAATACTATGAAAACCTAATTGCAAAAATACCGTTAGTGGAGTAAATATATTTTAAATATTTTTTTCAAAAAAGGTCTGAAATATTGGAGTTTTCCTCAAAAACAGACTGAAAAATTATTTTTGTTGTAAAAATAATTTAAACTCAAATTCACAAACTTTTAACTCTATTTAAAAGTTATAACATTTGTAAGTAAAAATTGTTTCAATTTTACGCAAAAATTAAAAACCATTTTTGTGATTAAAAAAACAAGGCCTACCCCCTTGATTTTTTTGAAGAAATTTTTTTTTTCCAATATTGTGGTTTCATATTTTTGAATAAATTTACAAGCTAAAATATTAATTTATTAAAAAAATTTTTCTCAATATCTCTTACCAATCAAAAGTTATAGCCAATAATCTTTATCCAAAATATATATACAAAAAGCAAAACGCTGTCTGTGTGATGGCTGGAGACTTCAAAATTACTTAGCCGATAGAGCTGAAATTTTGGCAGTACATTTTTTTCAAGTACGAGATGCCTTAAATTTCTGTCACACCCCCTTTTACCGCCCAAAAATCAATAAAAATGCTATATTTCCTACGGTTTTCGTCGATTGGGCTACATTTTGGTAATTTAGTCTGTATGCTTACTGTCGGCAACTGTACTAAAACAGGGTAATGTTCATCTACTAGAAAACTGGGATGAGCATTATATAAGAGGGTGTGGGTCCGCCCATACAGTTAAAATTTGTATTATCGAATAGCTTTGAAAGTAAAAGTAGCAATACTTACTTACAAACTCAAAATGGAGTTACTATTTGGTGATCTCCTGCTACTGGGAAACTGTAACGGGCAGTGGAAAATAACAGTGGTGTTAAACTATGAGTCTAAGAAAAGTTTTGAATACACCTATTATGTTCCCATATAGTTGCAGGGTGCAGCAACGCGCGCCGGGAAAAGCTATCTTCTATCTACATATCTATATATATAAAAAAGGAAATTATGTTTGTAAGGCCGCAATAGACTCCTAAACTACTCATCCGATTAGCATGAAAATTTGTGTATAAAAGTTTTTTGGTACGGTGCGTGTTCGTGGGCTATTAATTTTGATCCACCTTGAACACCAGAGGGCGCTGTAGTACAAATTTTTTACAAAACTGCCTAAAACTCATAAACTGCTAATGCGATTAGAATGAAAAATGGTATACAGTGGGTTTTATGTACGTCGAGTGTTCTGCTGCTATCGTTTTTGACCTATCTTGAACACCAGAGGGCGCTATGGTACAAATTTTTTACAAAACCACCTAAAACTCCCAAACCGCTAATGCGATTAGAATAAAAGTTGGTATATAGTAGTTTTCAGGTACGATGAGTTTTTTAGCACTATCTTCTTTGACCCACCTTGGACACCATATGGTGCTGTAGTACAAATTTTTTACAAAATCGCATATTTTTAGTTGTTTTCTTATGTAACATGTGCAAATATTTACAAAATATAAAATATTTCTTAAATTTAGTAAAACTAAAAAAATGTCCGTTATTTTGACACCAAAAACATGATCATATCTTGAAAACTATGAAAAATTTTACTACAACGATATATTTAATGCAACATCGTTGCTCAAAAATGAGAAAAAAACAATCAGAAATTTAATTTTGTGACTTTCGATTCAAATATCTCCGCTGCTTTTTTATATATTGTGTTAAATTTTTTTTTGTCTTAAAGCTTCATCAAAATACTATGAAAACCTAATTGCAAAAATACCGTTAGTGGAGTAAATATATTTTAAATATTTTTTTCAAAAAAGGTCTGAAATATTGGAGTTTTCCTCAAAAACAGACTGAAAAATTATTTTTGTTGTAAAAATAATTTAAACTCAAATTCACAAACTTTTAACTCTATTTAAAAGTTATAACATTTGTAAGTAAAAATTGTTTCAATTTTACGCAAAAATTAAAAACCATTTTTGTGATTAAAAAAACAAGGCCTACCCCCTTGATTTTTTTGAAGAAATTTTTTTTTTCCAATATTGTGGTTTCATATTTTTGAATAAATTTACAAGCTAAAATATTAATTTATTAAAAAAATTTTTCTCAATATCTCTTACCAATCAAAAGTTATAGCCAATAATCTTTATCCAAAATATATATACAAAAAGCAAAACGCTGTCTGTGTGATGGCTGGAGACTTCAAAATTACTTAGCCGATAGAGCTGAAATTTTGGCAGTACATTTTTTTCAAGTACGAGATGCCTTAAATTTCTGTCACACCCCCTTTTACCGCCCAAAAATCAATAAAAATGCTATATTTCCTACGGTTTTCGTCGATTGGGCTACATTTTGGTAATTTAGTCTGTATGCTTACTGTCGGCAACTGTACTAAAACAGGGTAATGTTCATCTACTAGAAAACTGGGATGAGCATTATATAAGAGGGTGTGGGTCCGCCCATACAGTTAAAATTTGTATTATCGAATAGCTTTGAAAGTAAAAGTAGCAATACTTACTTACAAACTCAAAATGGAGTTACTATTTGGTGATCTCCTGCTACTGGGAAACTGTAACGGGCAGTGGAAAATAACAGTGGTGTTAAACTATGAGTCTAAGAAAAGTTTTGAATACACCTATTATGTTCCCATATAGTTGCAGGGTGCAGCAACGCGCGCCGGGAAAAGCTATCTTCTATCTACATATATATATATAAAAAAGGAACTTATGTTTGTAAGGCCGCAATAGACTCCTAAACTACTCATCCGATTAGCATGAAAATTTGTGTATAAAAGTTTTTTGGTACGGTGCGTGTTTGTGGGCTATCAATTTCGATCCACCTTGAACACCAGAGGGCGCTGTAGTACAAATTTTTTACAAAACTGCCTAAAACTCATAAACTGCTAATGCGATTAGAATTAAAAGTGGTATACAGTGAGTTTCATGTACGTTGAGTGTTCTGCTGCTATCGTTTTTGACCTATATTGAGCACCAGAGGGCGCTATAGTACACATTTTTTACAAAACCACCTAAAACTCCCAAATTGCTCATGCGATTAGAATAAAAATTGGTATATAGAAGTTTTCAGATACAATGAGTTTTTTAGCACTATCTTCTTTGACCCACCTTGGACACCAGATGGTGCTGTAGTACAAATTTTTTACAAAATCGCATATTTTTAGTTGTTTTCTTAGGTTACATACACAAATATTTACAAAATATAAAATATTTCTTAAATTTAGTAAAACTTAAGAAATTTCCGTTATTTTGACATCAAAAACATGAACATATCTTGAAAACTATGAAAAATTTTACTACAACGATATATTTAATGCAACATCGTTGCTCAAAAATGATAAAAAAAGAATCAGAAATTTAATTTTGCGACTTTCGAGTCAAATATCTCCGCTGCTTTTGTATACATTTTGTTAAATTATTTTTTCGTCTCAAAGCTTTATCAAAGTACTATGAAAATCTTATTGCAAAAATACCGTTAGTTGAGTATATATATTTTTAATATTTTTTTCAAAAAAGGTCTGAAATTTTGGAGTTTTCCTCACAAAAAGGCTCAAAATTTGTTTTTGTTGTAAAAATAATTTAAATTCAAATTCGTAACTTTTCAACTTTATTCAAAAATTATAACATTTATAAGCAAAAGTTATTTCAATTTTACGCAAAAATTAAAAACCATTTTTGTGATTCAAAAAACAAGGCCTACCCCTTGATTTTTTTGAAGAAATTTTTTTTTCCATTATTGTGGTTTCATGTTTTTGAATAAATTAAAAAGCTAAAATAATAATTTATTAAAAAAAATTATCTCAGTATTTCTTACCAATCAAAAGTTATAGCCAATAATCTTTATTCAAAATATATATACAAAAAGCAAAATGATGTCTGTGTGTTGGCTGGAAACTTCAAAATTGCTGAGTCGATAGAGCTGAAATTTTGGCAGTACATTTTTTTCAAGCACAAGATGGTTTTAATTTCTGTCACACCCCCTTTTACCGCCCACAAATCAATAAAAATGCTATATTTCCTATGGTTTTCGTCGATTTGGCTACATTTTGGTAATTTAGTTTGTATGCTCACTGTCGGCAACTGTACTAAAACTGGGCAATGTCCATCTACTAGAAAACTGGGACGGGCATTATATAAGGGGGTGTGGCTCCGCCCATACAATTAAAATTTGTATCATCGAATAGCTTTGAAAGTAAAAGTAGCAGTATTTACATACAAACTCAAAATGGAGTTACTATTTAAACTGTAACTGTAACTGGGAAACTGTAACGGGCAGTGGAAAATGACAGTGATGTTAAACTATGGGTCTAAGAAAAGTTTCGAATATAATTATTTTGTTGCGATATAATTGCTGGGTGCAGCAACGCGCGCCGGGAAAAGCTAGTATATATATAAAAAAGGAACTTATGTTTGTAAGGCCGCAATAGACTCCTAAACTACTCATCCGATTAGCATGAAAATTTGTGTATAAAAGTTTTTTGGTACGGTGCGTGTTTGTGGGCTATCAATTTCGATCCACCTTGAACACCAGAGGGCGCTGTAGTACAAATTTTTTACAAAACTGCCTAAAACTCATAAACTGCTAATGCGATTAGAATTAAAAGTGGTATACAGTGAGTTTCATGTACGTTGAGTGTTCTGCTGCTATCGTTTTTGACCTATATTGAGCACCAGAGGGCGCTATAGTACACATTTTTTACAAAACCACCTAAAACTCCCAAATTGCTCATGCGATTAGAATAAAAATTGGTATATAGAAGTTTTCAGATACAATGAGTTTTTTAGCACTATCTTCTTTGACCCACCTTGGACACCAGATGGTGCTGTAGTACAAATTTTTTACAAAATCGCATATTTTTAGTTGTTTTCTTAGGTTACATACACAAATATTTACAAAATATAAAATATTTCTTAAATTTAGTAAAACTTAAGAAATTTCCGTTATTTTGACATCAAAAACATGAACATATCTTGAAAACTATGAAAAATTTTACTACAACGATATATTTAATGCAACATCGTTGCTCAAAAATGATAAAAAAAGAATCAGAAATTTAATTTTGCGACTTTCGAGTCAAATATCTCCGCTGCTTTTGTATACATTTTGTTAAATTATTTTTTCGTCTCAAAGCTTTATCAAAGTACTATGAAAATCTTATTGCAAAAATACCGTTAGTTGAGTATATATATTTTTAATATTTTTTTCAAAAAAGGTCTGAAATTTTGGAGTTTTCCTCACAAAAAGGCTCAAAATTTGTTTTTGTTGTAAAAATAATTTAAATTCAAATTCGTAACTTTTCAACTTTATTCAAAAATTATAACATTTATAAGCAAAAGTTATTTCAATTTTACGCAAAAATTAAAAACCATTTTTGTGATTCAAAAAACAAGGCCTACCCCTTGATTTTTTTGAAGAAATTTTTTTTTCCATTATTGTGGTTTCATGTTTTTGAATAAATTAAAAAGCTAAAATAATAATTTATTAAAAAAAATTATCTCAGTATTTCTTACCAATCAAAAGTTATAGCCAATAATCTTTATTCAAAATATATATACAAAAAGCAAAATGATGTCTGTGTGTTGGCTGGAAACTTCAAAATTGCTGAGTCGATAGAGCTGAAATTTTGGCAGTACATTTTTTTCAAGCACAAGATGGTTTTAATTTCTGTCACACCCCCTTTTACCGCCCACAAATCAATAAAAATGCTATATTTCCTATGGTTTTCGTCGATTTGGCTACATTTTGGTAATTTAGTTTGTATGCTCACTGTCGGCAACTGTACTAAAACTGGGCAATGTCCATCTACTAGAAAACTGGGACGGGCATTATATAAGGGGGTGTGGCTCCGCCCATACAATTAAAATTTGTATCATCGAATAGCTTTGAAAGTAAAAGTAGCAGTATTTACATACAAACTCAAAATGGAGTTACTATTTAAACTGTAACTGTAACTGGGAAACTGTAACGGGCAGTGGAAAATGACAGTGATGTTAAACTATGGGTCTAAGAAAAGTTTCGAATATAATTATTTTGTTGCGATATAATTGCTGGGTGCAGCAACGCGCGCCGGGAAAAGCTAGTATATATATAAAAAAGGAACTTATGTTTGTAAGGCCGCAATAGACTCCTAAACTACTCATCCGATTAGCATGAAAATTTGTGTATAAAAGTTTTTTGGTACGGTGCGTGTTTGTGGGCTATCAATTTCGATCCACCTTGAACACCAGAGGGCGCTGTAGTACAAATTTTTTACAAAACTGCCTAAAACTCATAAACTGCTAATGCGATTAGAATTAAAAGTGGTATACAGTGAGTTTCATGTACGTTGAGTGTTCTGCTGCTATCGTTTTTGACCTATATTGAGCACCAGAGGGCGCTATAGTACACATTTTTTACAAAACCACCTAAAACTCCCAAATTGCTCATGCGATTAGAATAAAAATTGGTATATAGAAGTTTTCAGATACAATGAGTTTTTTAGCACTATCTTCTTTGACCCACCTTGGACACCAGATGGTGCTGTAGTACAAATTTTTTACAAAATCGCATATTTTTAGTTGTTTTCTTAGGTTACATACACAAATATTTACAAAATATAAAATATTTCTTAAATTTAGTAAAACTTAAGAAATTTCCGTTATTTTGACATCAAAAACATGAACATATCTTGAAAACTATGAAAAATTTTACTACAACGATATATTTAATGCAACATCGTTGCTCAAAAATGATAAAAAAAGAATCAGAAATTTAATTTTGCGACTTTCGAGTCAAATATCTCCGCTGCTTTTGTATACATTTTGTTAAATTATTTTTTCGTCTCAAAGCTTTATCAAAGTACTATGAAAATCTTATTGCAAAAATACCGTTAGTTGAGTATATATATTTTTAATATTTTTTTCAAAAAAGGTCTGAAATTTTGGAGTTTTCCTCACAAAAAGGCTCAAAATTTGTTTTTGTTGTAAAAATAATTTAAATTCAAATTCGTAACTTTTCAACTTTATTCAAAAATTATAACATTTATAAGCAAAAGTTATTTCAATTTTACGCAAAAATTAAAAACCATTTTTGTGATTCAAAAAACAAGGCCTACCCCTTGATTTTTTTGAAGAAATTTTTTTTTCCATTATTGTGGTTTCATGTTTTTGAATAAATTAAAAAGCTAAAATAATAATTTATTAAAAAAAATTATCTCAGTATTTCTTACCAATCAAAAGTTATAGCCAATAATCTTTATTCAAAATATATATACAAAAAGCAAAATGATGTCTGTGTGTTGGCTGGAAACTTCAAAATTGCTGAGTCGATAGAGCTGAAATTTTGGCAGTACATTTTTTTCAAGCACAAGATGGTTTTAATTTCTGTCACACCCCCTTTTACCGCCCACAAATCAATAAAAATGCTATATTTCCTATGGTTTTCGTCGATTTGGCTACATTTTGGTAATTTAGTTTGTATGCTCACTGTCGGCAACTGTACTAAAACTGGGCAATGTCCATCTACTAGAAAACTGGGACGGGCATTATATAAGGGGGTGTGGCTCCGCCCATACAATTAAAATTTGTATCATCGAATAGCTTTGAAAGTAAAAGTAGCAGTATTTACATACAAACTCAAAATGGAGTTACTATTTAAACTGTAACTGTAACTGGGAAACTGTAACGGGCAGTGGAAAATGACAGTGATGTTAAACTATGGGTCTAAGAAAAGTTTCGAATATAATTATTTTGTTGCGATATAATTGCTGGGCGCAGCAACGCGCGCCGGGAAAAGCTAGTATATATATAAAAAAGGAACTTATGTTTGTAAGGCCGCAATAGACTCCTAAACTACTCATCCGATTAGCATGAAAATTTGTGTATAAAAGTTTTTTGGTACGGTGCGTGTTTGTGGGCTATCAATTTCGATCCACCTTGAACACCAGAGGGCGCTGTAGTACAAATTTTTTACAAAACTGCCTAAAACTCATAAACTGCTAATGCGATTAGAATTAAAAGTGGTATACAGTGAGTTTCATGTACGTTGAGTGTTCTGCTGCTATCGTTTTTGACCTATATTGAGCACCAGAGGGCGCTATAGTACACATTTTTTACAAAACCACCTAAAACTCCCAAATTGCTCATGCGATTAGAATAAAAATTGGTATATAGAAGTTTTCAGATACAATGAGTTTTTTAGCACTATCTTCTTTGACCCACCTTGGACACCAGATGGTGCTGTAGTACAAATTTTTTACAAAATCGCATATTTTTAGTTGTTTTCTTAGGTTACATACACAAATATTTACAAAATATAAAATATTTCTTAAATTTAGTAAAACTTAAGAAATTTCCGTTATTTTGACATCAAAAACATGAACATATCTTGAAAACTATGAAAAATTTTACTACAACGATATATTTAATGCAACATCGTTGCTCAAAAATGATAAAAAAAGAATCAGAAATTTAATTTTGCGACTTTCGAGTCAAATATCTCCGCTGCTTTTGTATACATTTTGTTAAATTATTTTTTCGTCTCAAAGCTTTATCAAAGTACTATGAAAATCTTATTGCAAAAATACCGTTAGTTGAGTATATATATTTTTAATATTTTTTTCAAAAAAGGTCTGAAATTTTGGAGTTTTCCTCACAAAAAGGCTCAAAATTTGTTTTTGTTGTAAAAATAATTTAAATTCAAATTCGTAACTTTTCAACTTTATTCAAAAATTATAACATTTATAAGCAAAAGTTATTTCAATTTTACGCAAAAATTAAAAACCATTTTTGTGATTCAAAAAACAAGGCCTACCCCTTGATTTTTTTGAAGAAATTTTTTTTTCCATTATTGTGGTTTCATGTTTTTGAATAAATTAAAAAGCTAAAATAATAATTTATTAAAAAAAATTATCTCAGTATTTCTTACCAATCAAAAGTTATAGCCAATAATCTTTATTCAAAATATATATACAAAAAGCAAAATGATGTCTGTGTGTTGGCTGGAAACTTCAAAATTGCTGAGTCGATAGAGCTGAAATTTTGGCAGTACATTTTTTTCAAGCACAAGATGGTTTTAATTTCTGTCACACCCCCTTTTACCGCCCACAAATCAATAAAAATGCTATATTTCCTATGGTTTTCGTCGATTTGGCTACATTTTGGTAATTTAGTTTGTATGCTCACTGTCGGCAACTGTACTAAAACTGGGCAATGTCCATCTACTAGAAAACTGGGACGGGCATTATATAAGGGGGTGTGGCTCCGCCCATACAATTAAAATTTGTATCATCGAATAGCTTTGAAAGTAAAAGTAGCAGTATTTACATACAAACTCAAAATGGAGTTACTATTTAAACTGTAACTGTAACTGGGAAACTGTAACGGGCAGTGGAAAATGACAGTGATGTTAAACTATGGGTCTAAGAAAAGTTTCGAATATAATTATTTTGTTGCGATATAATTGCTGGGCGCAGCAACGCGCGCCGGGAAAAGCTAGTACTATATATATTACGCAAACCCAAATTTTGTCCGGCGTAAGGCTTTTTAAGTACAAGTCCAATTTTAATAAATTTAGTATGGTTTGATAGGTTTAGACCTGTAGATGTGCAAGCTGGACTTTTTATTTCTTAAAAATTTATATTTTTTAAGTTATAGCTCATTAAAGTTTGCATATAATTGTTGTTGTTATGTTGCTTTTTCTTTTCTTAACAGCTGAGAACAACGTTATCATACTCAGAGCACAACTGTTTGCTGCTCAAGAATGATAGAAAAATTGATTGCTCGGATCGTAAAAATAACTTTCAACGATCTGCGAATCTACGTCACGATAGACTTACGATATGAGCTTACGATATGGCTCTCTGTCAAGTCCTGTTCAGAATGTGAACAAATATGAAACAATGGCAAAAGATTCAAGAAACAAACTTGGTCTAGCGTGACGACATGATCGTAAAAAATACTTTGTTCGTAGCTAGAAACGTAAAGGAGCAGGAGAGAATGTAAATTCTTTACAAAACTGGTTGGCATAATTTTTTCACGCAAATTTTTTTTTTTTGTTTTTGTATGAAGCAAATTTTTTAGAAAGAAAAAGCAAAGAGAAACCTAGAAATATTAAATAAGTCGTAAATAAAAGAATATTTTTATTTTTTTAAAGAATTTATTCGTATACTTTAATAGATTTAATGCTTTATTACAAGCAAATTAAATTAGTAGTTAATTTGAAGCGGTTATAAGCTTTATGAAGCGGTTAAGTAGATGATAATTATTTTAGAAAAATTTATTCTATATAAGGACACTGTAAAAAAAATTCAATCAGAAGAGGAATTAACCAATGAAGGCATTGTTAATAATACAACTGAGTTGACGCCTAGCCAAATGTGTTTTAAAACCGAATTTTTGAAAGAAGCTGAAGAGAAGTGGTCCTCAGATGAAATTCTCATAGTAAAAACAAACAAAGGAAATTTTATGAAAAAATGTATGACTCAGTTGCTCGATAAATTTTCAATAAATGATAAGTTCATTAAAACTTAACAGTTTTTAGACCCTAAAGTTGCTTTAGAGCAATTCCCTCTCGAATTTGTAGAAGTAAATAAGTATTCCCTGGAGGATTAATGCAATGAATCGCCTTTTTTTTATTGACCAAATCGATTATTCTGTAGTAAATTTTTGGAAAACTATGCAAGCAAAAAATTCAGATTTCAATATAAAAATTTTCTGATTATTACTTTTTATAAATTGGATAAAAACGTTATTGGTATATATTTTGGGTGCGATTTTTTGTGTCATTTTGGTGGGATAAACAGGTTTAAAATGGGGATGCGATTGGGTTTTTTTACTAAATCAGAATCACATCACTGCTCGCAACCAAGATACAAGTTTTTTATTGCAATTTTCAGCTCACATTTCGCTGTTGTCTGTCTTTTCTTAATAGAGCGCTTGCAAACAACGAAATCAAAATCATAGAATACATACAAACACATACATATATTGACTTCCTATATTACGGCCATGGATTACGGCGCTTTTGCGTCGTGTTGGTTTACTAGTAATCATTATTATCCATATATTAATTTAATAAAGTTATTTGCTTTAAATTAAATGTTATTGAGGTCTTCAAAAGATCTTACAACAACAATCCTGGTACCATCATCTTTTTTCATAAAAAATTTAGAATTACTAAACCATAAATATTTAAAGTTCCTTTGCTTTTGGGCTGATTTAGCGGACATAAACAATGCTTTGTTATACTTTGTAAAGCAATCATTTACAAAGATATTTTTCTTCGCGCCATCAATAAACAATGATGAATTAAGTTTCTTCGTTGCTTTTTTCTTGTTTTTCATTATTTCTTTTTTAAGTTCATATGACGAAAGGTGGACACACAGAATATCGCTGTAATCTCCGACATTATTTTTATTACCTCTTTTCTTGTAGATTTTTTTGACATAGCATCTCTTAATTTGTTCCGACGGTACAGCCATATTAAGAGCATCTCCCATTAATTTCTGAACGCACTCCTTAGCATTAACGTTTGTAACATTTGGTATGCCAACAATTTGAATTACATTTTCTAATTGCTTTTGCTCACTCCAGTTTAGCTTATTTTCAAGACTAGCAACTCTTCTGCTCAAGAGATCGTTTTCGTATTTTAGCTGCCCAAGAGTACCTAAAAACTCATTGTTAATTTTCTTTAGATTTAAGATTTCTTCATAAAGCAACTGGAGAGTAATTAAGCTAGGGTCATCGTCAGAATAACCGATTGTGCTCTCTTTTAACGAAGATTGCTGGTTTTGAGTTGGAGCTGTTGTTTGAGTTGGAGCCGTTATTGGTAGATTTGTTTTGCTTGCTGCTGTGTGGTGATATTTTTCTGTTTGTAGCTGACTATTAGTCATAGTTGTAGATTTATATAAAGTGTTTGATTTTTGTTCTGCAGCCTCCCGCTGATCGGTTTCTTTAAAGCCAGGAGAAGTTTTAGTTGTTTTTATTTTATTTGTTTTATCAGCTGTTTGTCGATCCGCACTCGACTGCCCCAAATCTCTCCATGACGTTGTGGGTGTTTGTTGCCTAGCAACTGTTGATGTTTGTTGTTTACCTGCTTTGGTGGCTGCACGCGGCTGTTGATTCTCTGCTTCAGTTGATGTTGCTGATGACGATTGCTGAAGTGATTTTCGACGGAGAGCACTGCACTTGTCGCATCTATATTTTATTTTGTTTGCTTTCATATATTCTATGTCGACCGAATTTATGTTAGCACAGTTGCAGTGAAAATAAACACCACAGTCTGAGCATGATAATTTATTAATGTCATTTCTTTCAATTTTTTCATTGCAGATAAGCAGTTCATTTTGATTAATTTTGTGTAATTGATTTAGTTTATTTAAAGTTTCTATATTTTTATTATTTTAGATAATTAAACAGTTTAAAAAAGTTAAAATTGTTGTAAAAAGCGAGTGGCAAACCACAGAGAGTAATCAAAATGCCATGTAAAGCTTCTTGAGAACGAGAACATTCTGTTTATCGCCGTTCGGAGTCGGCGTTAAGCATGTAGGTCCGGTTCTCGGTCAATTGTGCACAAACTTAATAACACGTACAACACAATTGATCATAAGAAGCTAGGTCAAAGTCCTTTTAAGGGCTGAAATGGCCAGTTATTTATTTATTTTTTTTTTTTGCTTGAATTTCATACACAGAGTACATGCTATATATATATTAAAGTTCATATGCAAAATAATAAGTCCATATATTAATTTTTGTGGGATTTGAAAAGATTTTGCCTCTTTGATAAAGTCACTTTGTATAGGAGGTAGGCGTGGTTTTGATCCCATTTCGTTGAATTTCATACTCAGAGTATATATTGTCGAAACTTATATACAAAATTTCAAGTCCATATTTTAATTTTTGTGGAATTCTAAGAGATTTTAGCGTTCTGATAAAGTTACTTTGTATGGGAGGTAGGCGTGTTTTTCATCCGATAAGGCTCATTTTCGAACTTGACCTTTATTTTTTTAAATACAAGCTTAAATATTGAATTTTGTAATGATAGCTTAAAAATTACGGCTGTAATCGTGATCACAGACAGACAGACGGACAGACAGACATGGCTTAATCGACTCGGGTGGTGATGCTGATCAAGAATATATATACTTTCTATACCTACCACGCCCCCTTATGGGCGTCACAAACGGAGTGACAAAATTAATATACCCTTGTTACGTTTTTTAAACGTGGGGGTCAAACATTAAATATTAATATATATAAAATTATTTTGTGTTAACATAACTTTCTTTTAACCAGTTTGATTTCTGTGAAAAAAAAGTTCAGAAATAAGAACATTTCAGAAATTAGAACAAGCCGTTGAACAAAGTGGTTCTAATTTGTGAGAGTACTGTACCACGTTTTTAAAACGATCTAAAAAGTATAAAATAATTTATGCTAGAATGGGGCTTTTAGTTCTCATAAAAACGTGGAGCGCATGCTATTGAGAATAGTAAGGAGTTAGGGCATGTTGCTACTTGGCGCGCTCGGTATTCGAGTGAAAATTTAAAAGTTTTCCACAGGAAAACGGTACGAGATAATGAAAAAAATTTTTTGGCGTGAATTAATGCACTCAAAAATTGTATATTAATAGTTAATTACAAGTTTTTTTTACTTAAATTATTAATATTATTATCTGGTTTTTAGTCTTGTGTAAAATTTTACAATAGATTTTGAAGGTTTCATGTTTTTATCAGTACAAAATTTATTTTAAAAACCGAAATGGTTTCATAAATATTAACCAAAAAAAAAAAAAAAATCAAAAAAACGGAAGAAATTCAATGACATTGTCGTGGCTCGAACTCTCAACCTCACGAGTATGAAGCAATCGCCGCGCAGTCTGAGCTACAGAACCAAGATATCATTTAAATAGCAATAAATAAAACAAACTACTTTTTAATAATTTTTTGTTCGTGGTGAATTTTTAAAAATTTGAATTTGTTTCATAAAAAAAACAAAGAATTCGGTAACGTTTTCGAGACTCGAACTCACTACCTAGCGTTTATAAAGCGATCGCTCTACGCTCTGAGCTACAGAACTCACACGAAAATATTTTCTAAATGAGGCAGTAAATTAATTTCGATTGTGAATTTTACTTACTTATCTGGCGCTTACAGCTGTAGGACGGTTTTGGCCTCGTATAAGAAATTGCGGCAGCCATTTCTTTTGCGCTTGCTGGCGCCAGTTGGAAACACCAAGCATGGTCAGGTTATCCATCATCTGATCTTTCCAACGAAGATGTGGGCGTCCTCTTCTGCGTTGACCACCACCGGGCACCGAATCGAATATTTTTTTCGCTTGAGCGTCATTTTCCATTCGCTCAAAATGACCTAGCCAGCGGAGCCGCTCGATTTTAATGCGCTGAGCTAGGTCAATGTCAGCGTACAGCTCATATAGCTCGTGGTTCCATCGAATTCGGTACTCGCCATTGACGCAGATTGGACCGAAGATTTTACGAAGGATCTTTCTCTCGAAGGCTCCCAGAGTCTTGTCATCAGAACTGCTCAACGTCCAGGTTTGTGGTGCATATAATAGGACGGGCATGATTAGTGACTTATAGAGCGTGAGTTTTGTTCGTCGAGAGAGGGCCCTGCTTCTCAATTGCCTACTCAGCCCAAAGTAACACCTGTTGGCAAGAGTTATCCTCCGTTTTATCTCAATACTGACATCATTGAAAGAGTTAATGCTGAATCCCAGGTAGACGAAGTCCTTAACAACCTCGAAGGAGATGTTGTCAACAGTGACGTGGTTTCCATGATGCTGGGACTGTTTATTTGTTGACACTAGGTATTTCGTCTTATCTGCGTTCACTGCAAGACCCATTCGACTCGACTCTTTCGCTAATCTGTAGAATGCTGCACTGACTTTGCGCGTATTATGGCCAATGATATCGATATCATCAGCATACCCCAGCAGCATAATACTTTTGTAGAATATCGTGCCACTGCGTCTCAAATCAGCAGCTCGGATGATCTTCTCCATCATCAGGTTGAAAAAGTCGCACGATAAGGAATCACCTTGTCTGAAACCTCGTTTGGTATCGAATGGAGGAGTAAGATCCTTCGTGATTTTTACTGTGCTGCTGGTGTTGCTCAGTGTCATTCTGCAAAGACGGATGAGCTTTGCAGGAATACCAAATTCAAACATGGTGGAGTATAGATGAATCCTTATTGGACTGTCAAAGGCGGCTTTGTAATCGACAAAAAGATGGTGAATTTGTTTTTCTAGGGTCTTCTGTAAAATTTGTTGTAGCGTAAATATCTGGTCTGTGGTGGATTTACGAGGCCTGAAGCCACACTGATAAGGTTCAATCAGCTGGTTCACGATGGGCTTTAGTCTTTCACATAATACGCGCGACAGGACCTTATATGCGATATTAAGAAGGCTTATCCCACGGTAGTTGGCGCAAATTGTGGGATCACCTTTCTTTTGGTTTGGGCAGAGCACACTGAGGTTCCAATCGCTTGGAATGAATTCTTCCAACCATATTCTGCATAGGAGCTCATGAATGCATTTAAATAGAGCTTCACCTCCATTCTTGAAGAGCTCAGCAGGTAAGCCATCGGCTCCTGCGGCTT
Organism: Pherbina coryleti; assembly: GCA_943735915.1. NCBI lineage: Eukaryota > Metazoa > Arthropoda > Insecta > Diptera > Sciomyzidae > Pherbina > Pherbina coryleti. The sequence continues at coordinate 133,543,364 of OX030948.1, forward strand.
TGTTGTTTTTAAGCCGAGCTATAGCTTTCAAGACTTTACTATGGTCGGGCAGCGGAACTTTAACGCTGTCGTCCACAATTGGGGTGTCCGGGATATCATCTCTATTGGCGGGATTGTTGTCGTCGTCACCATTCAGAAGCCTAGAGAAGTGTTCCCTCCACATCATCAGTGTACTCTGGATATCTGTCACTAGATTCCCATTTTCATCCTTGCAGGAAGAGGCCCCTGTCTTGAAACCATCGGCCAGGCGTCTTATTTTTTTCGAAAAATTTTCGGACCTCATTCCTGTCACCATGCATTTCAATTTTCTCGTACTCACGCATTTCCGTTTCCCTTTTATTTCGCCTGAAAATGCGTCTCTCTTTACTCTTCTTCTCTTTGTATCGTTCTTTAGCAGCACGCGTTACAACCGACTGCAGGGTGGCCTTGTAGGCGGCGTGTTTTTCTGTGGTGGCGTCTTTTTCTTTTTGACATCAAGCTTTCTCTGTGCTGGATTGCGCGCATTCTTTGTTGCGCATAGACGTGTACGGATCTTGGCTGTGACAAGATAATGATCCGAGTCTATATTGGCATTACGGATCGTGCGTACATCTAAAACGGAAGAGTGCCTTCCGTCAATCAAAACGTGATCAATTTGGTTACGCGTCATTTGATCAGTAGACAGGCAAGTTGCTTTATGAATATTGAGATGCTTTAATCTAGTGCTATTAGCGACCACGTTTCGCGCTGCGGCAAAGTCAATCAGCCTCATTCCGTTATCGGAGGTATTGTCGTGGAGGCTGAACTTTCCGACTATTGGACAAAAGATATTTTCTTTTCCCACCTTGGCGTTGAAGTCACCAAGCACGATTTTTATGTCGTGGCGGGGTCTGCGCTCTAGGCCTCTTCAAGGCGCTCGTAGAAGCTGTCTTTGGTCTCATCGTCCTTCTCTTCTGTCGGAGCGTGCACACAAATCAGACTTATATTGAAGAATCTTGCCTTGAAACGGATTATGACAAGTCGTTCGTTCACAGGTGTGAATCGCCCACGTGGTGGGCTTTAAACACTACTCACAACCCTTTAAAGGCAGGTAGCCCACCGCTCAGATTAGCCGTCAAACTAACGTTTGCCAGTTTGCCGTTTCTAGAGGACACCAAGTAGATGTTTGAGTCGACTTGAGACGAGTTTGACATGGATAATACTGGCTTCACCAGGTTGAGGCAGTCAGACACGTTGCCATGTGAAGATCGCCCCCCTGTCATTCACGCGTTGCCTTGTGAGGATAGTCCTTGTGAGAATTGTGAATTTTATAAATTGAAAAATGTCAATGAGCCTTTAATTTGTTTTGTTTGATTTTTAATATGTATGTATATATGTACACTGAAAAAAATATATTAGCTTAAAATTGAACACAATGTGTTCAAAAAATGTGTTCATAATTTGACTTTTTTTTCATACGATTTTCAAAATTTTTAAACACATTTGCTCTTACTTTGACGAAATTTGTTGCAAGCTATTTTTTAAACACAAATATCGTCAAATTAATAACAACTGTCGTCAATTTTAAAACATTTTTTTTTTAGTGTATCAAATAATTTCGCATTTTAGCCAAACAAATAAACGTACAGACAAGAAAATAAGTTAATATGGTGTTGTCGTCCAGTTCTGATCTACATTTCAAGTTTCAAAACTCTAGTTCATCGGGAAGTTGGGTAAAAATGGATTCCAAGATTTCTACGGGATAGACAAATGAAGTAAAGCTAATAAAAACGTTTCAAAATCATGAAAAACGTATGAGAGCCCTCCTAAGGAATGGTCGGAGGGAATAGGTCCGCAAGGAAAAAATGTTCCTTTTGCAAAAGTAAACGAGGTTGGTCACACATATTAACCCTCTACAGCCTTCCTTTAAAGCCCCCCTGTTCAGATGTAAGGAATAAAAATTGACATGTGCCAGCAACAAAGCTGTGTGATGTTTTGAGTTTTATGTTCGAGGAAAAAAAGTAAATAAATCTGGACGAATGATTTTTATTTTTGAGCGTAAAAAATTGAAAAACAATTTTCATTCTTATGAAAGAGCATGCTAGTCTGGCTTAACAAAATTTACAATTTCAAAATAATTAATGTATATGCTTATGAATTAAATAATAATGATGAGATCAATAATTTATCTATTATATTACAAAAGTATTTACAAATTTTCAAAAACTATGTGATTGAATACATCGCTTCAGTTTTTTTTTTTAAATGAGTTAATTGAGGTTTAATTTTTAATTGGTACCGGCAAGTTATTGTATGTAAAACTTTGCGCTTTTTTGTGACCTCGCGACTGTTTCTCGCCACAACTAAGTTGTTTCTGTTCCTAGTGCCGAATGCATGAGTATGTTGATCAAGTTGCGTAGTGTTGTAGCTTAAATTTATTATTTTCTTATACACTTACAGTATCAATTGATATTGATAGAGTCTGTCTAGTAGTAAGACATGTCTAAAGTTGACGGTTAGGATAGAGTGGTGGTAGTCCGAAAATTGCTTTCATGTATTTATTTTGCATTCTTTGTAATTTCTTCACCTCTACAGTATTTTTATGTGTTTATGTCAAGTGTGAATGTACTACCTCCATGTATATCAAAAATTTGGTGTCTACAGTCAGCTTATTTTTAAATTTATAAAGTAGCCCTAGTCCATAAAATATTTTCTTCTGTATGCTTTTTATATGAGAGTTCCATACAAGGTTGTTGCTTAGGGTAAGGCCCAGAAACTTAGCTTCATCCTCCTCCACGACTTCCGTATCATTTATCATGAACTTGAATCTTTCTGCATCGTTATGTTTTGGTGATATAATTATAAATTTAGTTTTTTCTACATTAAGCGCTATTTTATTAAAGCGAAAAAACACGTTTAGGATTGACACATCATAAACAGTTTTGCTCTGAGTGTTAGTCTCGACATAGTTGGGTAAAAGAGTGATATATCATCAGCGAATAAGAATAATTTTGCATTCAGAGGTATATTTTTTAAATCATTTATAATTATAAGAAACAGCAATGGTCCGAGTGCACTACCTTGTGGCACTACCGCAGTCACTCTTTCTGGTTCACTCTTTGATTTTCCATTAAAAACTATTTGTTGTCTTTCCTTCAAGTAATTGCGCATCAGTTGAAGACTAGTGTTCTGAAAACCAGTATATTCATCGCTTCAATTTTTTCGCGATGAATTCTTCGTTCGTTCGGGCAGTGGTAACGCTCGGTAATAATTGATGAAGTTTTTGAGGAAGAGGAAGAGGAAATAGAACAAAACAAAGGAAAGCACAGAATGCGAAACAGATGCCATTTAAATATTTTCAACTTTGTTTACCTTTTTGTTAATAGCTGCGTTTTTTTCATGGAAGATCAGATCATTTATGAAAAAAACGGTTCGGATCAATTGTGCGATGTTTTCTTACACACTAATAGATGGCGCTATGCTTTGCATAAGATAAATAGCTGATGCACTTTTCGAGCTGACAAATAAGTTTTGCGAAAAACCAAAATTGTAACAAATGTAGTCAAATTATTAACAAATTTGAACTAAACTAACTCTTCTTTGATTATTTCCATTGCCTCAAACCCAAAATTTATGCTTGCCGCTTTAACTTTTTTGTTAGCAATACCAACGCTGCCAAACTTTTTAAATGTCAAATGATGCAGTACTGCCAATTTTCCAGACACCCAGCGCCATCTTGCCGTCAATTACAACTAAGTGTTGCCTACTTTTACAGTTGCGTCCTCAACACTTAAAAACATCGAATTGGATCAATTGAAATGATCCAGCTCACTTGCTGGATCATTTGTTGTTTTTGCTTTCGAAAATTCGAAATTTTCCGTGGAAAAAATACAATAACTTTTTACGATGGAAAAGATTTTTCTGTCAAATTCACTCACTTAAATTTTGAATGTGAGATTGCAAAAAAATAAAAAATGAAACATTTGAACAAATTAATAAAAACAATAAGCATATACATAAGAGCATCACGGAAAATAAATTTATTTATTTTGTTTGATTTGGGCGAGTTGTGCTTCAATTAATTCTTTTTCCAGTGCAAACTTCTTCAAATTAAGTTTTTCCATAGAACTATTGTGCTTTTTTTCTTGCAAGTTTTCCTCTAGTGCTTCGGCTATATGTCGCGTATAAGATTCAATGCCTCCAAAATATACATAATTGGTCTTCAAGTAATTCATTCGCCGGATATCCTCTTTCGTTTCCTAGCAAGAGGCTCACTTCCAGCAACTGTATTTTCGTCTTTAAAACTTAGGAATGTTGATACAAAATCATACAATTAGGGTATTCACAAGGTCTCATAAAGTCAAATGTCTTAAGTTGAAAACATAAAAATTTACAACTAGTGTGAGCAACCTCTTATAACTTATTGTGCTATTTCAACTCTCAATCAGCTGATGCAAAACAAATTAAAATATTTGTTATCACAATGCAAAAGAAAGCGAAAAAGACAAAATAATACCCGATTTGTGCAAAAAGCATATTTTGGACGTTATAATTGAATACGACACACAATTAATATAGCTTTTAGGGTTGTAATATTTTAGTACTATTTTTATATGGAGGGCAACAACTACATTTTTAAACTAGTGTAATATTTTATAACATTATGATTATATGACATGATAGCACACCTTGTGAATACCCTAAATGTTTTGAAACATCTTACCATCACTTTCAGCATTCTCCTCGTTTGAAACAGCGTGGTGCGCAGATGTCAAAGATAACAAGATGGGAAACTTAAAAAACATAACCTCAAAAAAAGTTTGCATGTATTAGTGCGATGAAAAATCAACCCTGAATTTTACTCTTGTTCTTCATCGGCCGCAAACTCTCGAAGAAGTCACTTTGCAACCCCTGAAAATAATGCATATTATCTATTTATTATGATATAAATATTTAAGTTTAGTTGCAATAAACTGTTTGCAACCAAAAATGATTACTAAGTCCCTTTATTTTAGTTCATACATGCGTTTAAAGTTTGCCAATTTCTTCAGTTGTTGTATTTGTCAACATTTTTGAAAAATTTTAATTTTACACAAACCCCCGCTATTCTACACAAACCCCCGCTATTCGAGATGAAATTTAAAAAAGGAACGCTCTTGTTCTTCTTCTGCATTTTTCTGCTGAAACTTCGTTTACAAACAAGAAAAATAATGTATGGATTGAGTGTTTGAATATTTAAATCTTTAAGTTATGTTACAAGAATCTGTTTAACACTCAAATAATTACATGCATTTTCTTATTTTAATCTTAATCGCCTAACAAAGTTTGCAAATTTTGCCACTTGTTGTATTTGTAAATAGCTTTTTATTTTCACCACGACCATTTTGTAAAAGTTCTGTTATTTTTCATCCCATCAGAGTTGTCAACTATCATTGTTTTCTTTGAAAATTTGCTTGGTTGGAATAAATATTGCTTTGGTACGAACTAACATTTGTTTTATCTATAAAATTTGTAAAACTGCTTTGATTATGTATTTGCGTAATATATTAAGTTTATAGTCATTTCACATATTATTCCATTGTTTGCCATAAATATTATTTTTCCATATATATTCCTACGACTCAGTCCTCAAACTAATAACTCCAATTTATATCATTACTTATCCTTTCTGAATTTTAAGGGAATATCTGTTACATTTATGGAAATATTCCGGACACTTTATTTTGACTCATATAATAATAAGAAATTATGAGCAATAATAAATGTATCTTTGGGCAAATAATAAGAAAATATTTAATTACACATGCTTTTATTATTTGTACCATGTTATTTCTTAAAATTCAGACTATGAATCAATTAAGTTTACCAGCTTATATATTTTGACTTCCGTAGACCCAATTTATTTCCTATGATCATTATTGCAGATTTATAAGAGAAATTTAGGCGTAGCTATCCTAAAAACGAAAAAAAAATTAAAACCTTATAAAAGGAAAATTTAAAAGCTATCCCAAAGAAGATAAATTGGCAACACTACTTCTAACAATTGAATGGAAAAAAAAACATTTCATTCATAAATTCACCCAGTTGATATTATTAACCTTTACGTTACATGCACAAATTTTTTGCTTTTCCTTAGGAAATAATGTGGTGTTTTTATGTATAAAATCTTATTGAACATGAAGCTAAAGCACAAAAATAAATATTTTTAGCTTGTATAAGAATATTTAGAGAACTTTAGATATTTTTGTTTGCGTTATAAAGCCAATCAATAACAAACGTGTTGGAAGGGTTAAGGAACATAACCCGAAAGTAACATATTCACCTCACTATTTGTGGTGAAATGGTTTCTCTCGTATGTGTGTTTACTTTTTGCAATTTTTAGATTCCCCACAGAAGTTTCCCATCTTGTTATCTTTGGCAGATGTTGAAGGTGTTGTGGAGCCACTTCCATTTCCAAAACTTCTTCCCCTCTTTTTTTAATCCCTTTCCTAGTTTGGAAAGGTGTGTTTTATGTGTGTTTTAATTTTTGTCCAAATCCATATCCTAATTCATGTCATAGTCTTTTTCCGGTGGTGGTGGTGTTGTTATCGTTGTTGTTGTTGTTGTTGTTGTTGCTTTTTTTTTATTTGTTCTGACAATAAGCTGTGTTTTGTTTTGAAAAATAAACCACCACGGGTGTTTTTTATTTTCATGGGATTCTGATATCATCACAAAAATAAATAAGTTTTCTTCGATTATTACAAATATAATCTGATAGTTTTACCACAAATATGGGCTTGTCCAGAAAATGGTCAACCAGAGGTAAAACTAGTAAGAAATGATCTTCGACTGGGCCGAAGTTTAATACCCCCACGTCCAAGCCGAAGTATATTCAAAGTCTTAAGCCGTCAATAAAATGTTTATTTGTAAAACCATTTTCGTTATACATAGTTTTAACAGAAAATATTCGCTTTCATTTTTTATAAAATCACTTTGTATGGGAGGTGGGTGTTGTTTTCACTCGATTTGGTTGAATTTTATACACAAAGTGCATGTTATATATCAAAGTTAATATGCAATATTTCAAGTCTATATATTATTTTTTGTGGAATTTAAAGAGATTTAACCTTTTTGATAAAGTCACTTTGTATGGGGGGTAGGTGTGGTTTTTATCCGATTTGGTTGAATTTCATACTTAGAGTGCTCTTTAAATATCGGAGCTGCTATGAAAAATTTCAAGTCCATATATTATTTTTTGTGGAATTCTAAGAGATTTTACCGTTTTGATAAAGGCACTATGTATGGGAGGTAGGTGTGTTTTTCATCCGATTTGGCTCATTTTCGAACTTGACCTTTATTTTTTATATAAAAGCTTAAATATTGAATTTCGTGATGATAGCTTGAAAATTACGGCTGTAATCGTGACGACAGACGGACAGACAGACGGACATGGCTAAATCGACTCGGGTGGTGATGCTGATCAATAATATATATACTTTTCTATACCTACCACGCCTCCTTATGGGCGTTACAAACGGAGTGAGAAAATGAATATACCCCCATTTACGTTTTTTAAACGTGGGGGTATAAAAATAAATTTACTTATTTCTTAAAGTTTTGGTTGCAAAAAAATGCTTAATATCTCTTCAATCGAATACAAGAGCTTACTTTGGTTATATTCTCTTGAGTGTAGTAAAAATGCCGGATTTATTGTCAATTGAAGTAATTTTGTTATTTTTCAATTGTTTTACTCATATTTGTGATGATAGGTTATGCTCTTTTATGCTCAAATAAGAGAACTCTGAGAGCAGCAACAACTGCCAATTCGAAATATTTGAAAGTCAATGCATGAAAGAATTTAATTTTTAAATGGAGATATATTTCTAAATTTTTAAAAACATTCATGTGAATTCTCAATTAGAGGGAAAAATGTATAACGTCCGACACGTAACGTCCGAACAAATAAAATTGCTAAATGTGACTTAAAAAAAATTATTTTTTAAATGATATAGGATTTTCTTTAGAACTTATTTAATTTGCAGTTATTTGTTCTCTTAGACTTCTGAGGTGCGACCGACCATTCCGCAGAATTAATCTAAGCTTTAGTGTTAGTCTCACAAGAACTTCCTTTTTTGTAACATCCGAACGCACGACAAAAATAACAAATTTGGGGTAAAATGCGGTAAGATGCTTGATGTTATAATTATTATAAATTCTATTTATAGGGAGCTATTTAACCAAATTAATTTTAATTGGAAAACTGTTTATAAAATTGGCGAAATATATAAAAAAGTGTATCCGAATGTAACGTCCGAACGCTAGGACTTACCCATATGCTCTTTTGAATGTTACACAGCTAATTTGCGTTTCAATATTCACTTATAAAAGCATAACTTATACATTTATTTCTTCAAAAAGTCCCGTGTGTCCTATTTCTTAGAACACTCCATTGTGAATACCTTTCACTCACTTCGAAAATATGACAACGAACATCGAAATTGAGAGGAACAATGTTGTGATATTTTACTTTATCCCTTCCCGACGGAAATCTCTATTGAAATTTTTATCACGTCGGGCGGAAAATTCGACAGTATCGCGATTGGGCCCATTATCTTACATAGCAGATAGACCGCAACGTTTACTTTCACACATCCTGCATGCCCATCTGATCTGTCAAGTTGATCCTACATGTAGGATAGTTCGAAACCCCCTATAGACATGAAATGTTGATGGTATGTACGACTTCTGAAAGCTATTTCGACCAAAGAACTAAGATATAAGGAAGTGATGTTATTGCCCAAAAGTGTGGTATTTTTCTTCTTCATGTTGGTTGACACAAATACATAAACATTCACAATGGGCCGTATTCAGTTGCATCGAAGAAGAAGGCTCAATTTGTTTCTGATTAGAATAACATATAAAACAGGTATTTAGAGTTATACGGTATTAATAAAACGTTTGATAATCAAAGACCTAATAAATTAAAATAAAATTGTATTACAATACAGAAATATTTACTCAGGGCCATATTCGGTTAGATCGTTAAAGAAGGTCCAAACAGTTTCTAATTGGAATGACATGTACAATAGATTCTGGGTTAAATTTACTGATTTTGGAGCTAATTTAATTATATTATATAAAAATAATTTAATTATTATAAAATATGATAATATAGTTTTGTTTTCATTGTATTTCCACACCACCTTTGAGACATACAATTTGGTGCGTTACCGATATTTTATTGGGTAATAATAATATAATATAATATAATATAATATAATGTAATATAATATAATATAATATATAATATAATTCGAGATCCACAATATGCGGAAATCTGAAAAAAAATCAAAAATAACAATTATGTATCATAAGCTTTGCTGAAGACAAAAGCTCCCCATAAGTGCATTAAAGAGTGAAAAAATAATGCGCCCCTGAAGCAGTGTTTGCGTTTTGACAACTGTGGTCGCATCAAATTGGCGCGAAAAATTTTTTTTTTTACTGAGAAGGCTGTTTACAAGCGAATGTTCATAAATGACGAACGCTCATAAATGTCAAAAAACACACTCTGCCTCGCTCGCTCAATTTATGAATCGGCCACAGTTCACGTACACTGTATGTGTAGACAACACCACTTCCTTATATTTTAGTTCTTTGATTTTGACAATCGGTCTGACACGTCGGCTTTATGGTAAAATAATTACAAGGTAGCATTGACAGTTGCTTGGGAAACCATTTCCTGTCAAGGAAAATACTCAAAAAGAGAGCGCTTACAATCGGCCATTGAAAAAACAAACAATGTTTAGAACGTTGAAGTGAAAAAAAAAACAACAACCAGTAGCTGCAGATTCATTTTTACAAACAGCGGTTTTTGACAGAAGATGTTTTCTTGTAGAAGAGAAAATAAGCAGTTGTCAATGCTACTTTGTATTATTATACCATGGCTGTGTGCTATTTGGAAACTTTCCACTCGTGGTAGAAAATAAGTTACTGAGTTGAATAAAATGTTTGTCTGTTGAAATATAATTGTTATTTTTGCTGTGCCAAAAGGACGATGAAATTTTGACAACTAGAATTTTGACGTTTTAGATTTCGGCAGTGTGTTAGCGCAAGAATTTAATTTAATTTGCAAAATTGTTAACATAAACTGAAATTGAAAAGTATTTTACGGAAATATTTACCATTTCTGGCTGCTGTGCAGTTCGAAGCACAAAGTTTTGAACTTCTTTACTACTCACGAACCATGGTATAATTATACCAGGTAGCATTGACAACTGCTTATTTTCTCTTCAACAGGAAAATATAAATTGTCAAACACAGCTGTTTGCGGAAATACATCAGCAGCTGCTGTGGTTGTTGTTTTTTTTCACTTCAAGGTTTTCAACATTGCTTGTGATTTCAATGGCGGATTGTGAGCGCTCTCTTTTTGAGTATATTTTTTGACAGTATATGATTTCCGAAGCAACTGTCAATGCTACCATGTATTATTATACCATGCTCACGAACAAGTGGTTTTTTTTTCTATTTTTACTTGTGTCAAAAATTTTCTTACCGATTGTCAAAATTATAGTAGCCCCTGGTCATATTCACCTCACAAGTGCCAAATATTCTCATTCAGACTGTTAAAATTTAAACATCCCAGTGAAAAGTTTCCGAATAGTACACAACCTTTGAGATGAATATAAAATTCTAATTTATTGCCGGCCCGACCGATTTGTACGACACTAATGTCACTTTAAAGATTAAGTGCGTCCGCACACTACAGACTTTAAGTCTGGCTGTTTGCTGTCCACCCTTGCAATATTTTGTTGCATGCGAACTGTTAAAATGGAATTTCATGAAATCCAGATTTCGTGCAATAATTTTTAGGTGAACATTTCATTTAAAGAAATTTAATTTTGAAGATGATGTCAAACAAAACGTTTCGCTGCGCTCCCGCTCTGAAAGACAAAGATTTTAAAGTCTATTCGCTTGTAGTTGGAAATTTTTTAGTTCCATAAGCAATCGAATTGCTTATAGCTAAAACGTAATACAGCCTTAGGTCGGTCGTGCGTTGATCGTACTTTGGTCTCCGTTGAAAAAACTTTGCAGCTTTAGCTGTTAAAGCGGACAACCTCAAACTTTGCGAAACTCAATGTTGTGTTGACAGATCGTGCGTCTGTCATTTTGGTGATGCCAATAAAAGCAGCTACACAAAATCCCACAAAAGTCCCTTTTCCCGAAATCTTGCAATTTTAATTATAATCAATGAAAATTAAAAGATCGTGTCATAAAATCATTAAATGACCTACTTTAGAAAGCTATGATCTTTTTTTTAAGTTTAATATAATTTTTTTTATATAATTTATTTGCGAAATAATGAAAAATGTCACATATTTACTATTAGCCCTATTATGGTTCACAACACAACAGCAATTTCTGTCTTCAATGTGTAATTTGCTATTACGGTACACAACAATACAACTGAATACATTCCACTGTTGTCTGTCAACAATGCTGTGTCTTCAATACACTTATTATGCGACACAACAGTTGTGCTCAATTGTATTCTTATCTGTCAAATTTGAAGACAGCTTATTTGGTGTTGTGTTGTAGCAGCGTTAAGCAGAAAAATGGCCTTAGCAAGGTAAGATTAATGTGAAATAGAATTAAAAATGTGCCTTTTTGTTAATTTTATGTAATAAACTATTTGCAGGAAATGATCCAACAAATCGCAACTTGAGATGCATGTAAATAAAATGGAGCAGAATCCAGCGACTGCTTGAGGACAGCGACATTATGGACAAAGCAAGCAGGCACAGAATAACTTTTGGGAAGAGTTGAGCTAGATTGAAATTTCCATAATTACTAAATAATTACAAGTTTTGCACAATAAATAAATTTGGCAGCAAATAATCTGATTTGTTTTGTTTTGTTTGTCAGCTGATAGCTACCAGTTGCACTGTTGCCACTATTTTGAAATTTTTAATTTGTGGTACTTTTTGATTGCTGTGGGAAAAAAGCCATTCCTTTGATACAGTTCGGCTTTTTTGTATTTCGCTCCCTTTTTATTTTTTGTTTAGTCAAAAAAATATATTTATGATTTATTTACTTATGAATTATGCCCTTTTTAAAATGTAAACGTCGTATTTTGGTATTTTTGCCGTAGGTTTTAATATTTGTGGGATTTTCGTGGTATTGAATTACTGTGGGAAAAATTGTGTTTTAATGAGAATTTGTAGTGGCAACTTGACGAGCTGTCATAAGTAACAAATTCCACATACTTTCCACAATCAAGTGAAACAACAATGTATTGTTGTGAACCATCATAGCGCATTTCTGCTGTGTCTACTCGATTGTTCTGTCTACTTGATAGAAGACACAGCAGTATATTGCTGTGAACCGTAATAGGGCTATATATATGACCATATTTCAAAATAAATGGTCTCTTTCCAATTTAATGATAAAAAGTGAAACTAAATTAAAAACTAAAATTAAATTTCTGGAAACAAAATTTCAGTTTTTTATGGCACGAATTTTAATTGTATGGGCAGCGACACACCCCCTTATATAATGCCCATCCCAGTTTTCTAGTAGAAGGACATTGCCCAGTTTTAGTACAGTTGCAGACAGTGAGCGTACAAACTAAATTATCAAAATGTAGCCAAATCGACGAAAACCGTCGGAAATATAGCATTTTTATTGGTTTGTGGGCGGTAAAAGGGGTGTGACAGAAATTTAAACCATCTCGTATTTGAAAAAATTAACTTCCAAAATTTCAGCTCTATCGTTTCAGTAATTTTGAAATTTTCACCCAACACACAGACAGCGTTTTGATTTTTATATATATACTAGCTTTTCCCGGCGCGCGTTGCTGCACCCAGCAATTATATCGCAACAAAATAATTATATTCGAAACTTTTCTTAGACCCATAGTTTAACATCACTGTCATTTTCCACTGCCCGTTACAGTTTCCCAGTTACAGTTACAGTTTAAATAGTAACTCCATTTTGAGTTTGTATGTAAATACTGCTACTTTTACTTTCAAAGCTATTCGATGATACAAATTTTAATTGTATGGGCGGAGCCACACCCCCTTATATAATGCCCGTCCCAGTTTTCTAGTAGATGGACATTGCCCAGTTTTAGTACAGTTGCCGACAGTGAGCATACAAACTAAATTACCAAAATGTAGCCAAATCGACGAAAACCATAGGAAATATAGCATTTTTATTGATTTGTGGGCGGTAAAAGGGGGTGTGACAGAAATTAAAACCATCTTGTGCTTGAAAAAAATGTACTGCCAAAATTTCAGCTCTATCGACTCAGCAATTTTGAAGTTTCCAGCCAACACACAGACATCATTTTGCTTTTTGTATATATATTTTGAATAAAGATTATTGGCTATAACTTTTGATTGGTAAGAAATACTGAGATAATTTTTTTTAATAAATTATTATTTTAGCTTTTTAATTTATTCAAAAACATGAAACCACAATAATGGAAAAAAAAATTTCTTCAAAAAAATCAAGGGGTAGGCCTTGTTTTTTGAATCACAAAAATGGTTTTTAATTTTTGCGCAAAATTGAAATAACTTTTGCTTATAAATGTTATAATTTTTGAATAAAGTTGAAAAGTTACGAATTTGAATTTAAATTATTTTTACAACAAAAACAAATTTTGAGCCTTTTTGTGAGGAAAACTCCAAAATTTCAGACCTTTTTTGAAAAAAATATTAAAAATATATATACTCAACTAACGGTATTTTTGCAATAAGATTTTCATAGTACTTTGATAAAGCTTTAAGACGAAAAAATAATTTAACAAAATGTATACAAAAGCAGCGGAGATATTTGACTCGAAAGTCGCAAAATTAAATTTCTGATTCTTTTTTTATCATTTTTGAGCAACGATGTTGCATTAAATATATCGTTGTAGTAAAATTTTTCATAGTTTTCAAGATATGTTCATGTTTTTGATGTCAAAATAACGGAAATTTCTTAAGTTTTACTAAATTTAAGAAATATTTTATATTTTGTAAATATTTGTGTATGTAACCTAAGAAAACAACTAAAAATATGCGATTTTGTAAAAAATTTGTACTACAGCACCATCTGGTGTCCAAGGTGGGTCAAAGAAGATAGTGCTAAAAAACTCATTGTATCTGAAAACTTCTATATACCAATTTTTATTCTAATCGCATGAGCAATTTGGGAGTTTTAGGTGGTTTTGTAAAAAATGTGTACTATAGCGCCCTCTGGTGCTCAATATAGGTCAAAAACGATAGCAGCAGAACACTCAACGTACATGAAACTCACTGTATACCACTTTTAATTCTAATCGCATTAGCAGTTTATGAGTTTTAGGCAGTTTTGTAAAAAATTTGTACTACAGCGCCCTCTGGTGTTCAAGGTGGATCGAAATTGATAGCCCACAAACACGCACCGTACCAAAAAACTTTTATACACAAATTTTCATGCTAATCGGATGAGTAGTTTAGGAGTCTATTGCGGCCTTACAAACATAAGTTCCTTTTTTATATATATAGATATGTAGATAGAAGATAGCTTTTCCCGGCGCGCGTTGCTGCACCCTGCAACTATATGGGAACATAATAGGTGTATTCAAAACTTTTCTTAGACTCATAGTTTAACACCACTGTTATTTTCCACTGCCCGTTACAGTTTCCCAGTAGCAGGAGATCACCAAATAGTAACTCCATTTTGAGTTTGTAAGTAAGTATTGCTACTTTTACTTTCAAAGCTATTCGATAATACAAATTTTAACTGTATGGGCGGACCCACACCCTCTTATATAATGCTCATCCCAGTTTTCTAGTAGATGAACATTACCCTGTTTTAGTACAGTTGCCGACAGTAAGCATACAGACTAAATTACCAAAATGTAGCCCAATCGACGAAAACCGTAGGAAATATAGCATTTTTATTGATTTTTGGGCGGTAAAAGGGGGTGTGACAGAAATTTAAGGCATCTCGTACTTGAAAAAAATGTACTGCCAAAATTTCAGCTCTATCGGCTAAGTAATTTTGAAGTCTCCAGCCATCACACAGACAGCGTTTTGCTTTTTGTATATATATTTTGGATAAAGATTATTGGCTATAACTTTTGATTGGTAAGAGATATTGAGAAAATTTTTTTTAATAAATTAATATTTTAGCTTGTAAATTTATTCAAAAATATGAAACCACAATATTGGAAAAAAAAAATTTCTTCAAAAAAATCAAGGGGTAGGCCTTGTTTTTTTAATCACAAAAATGGTTTTTAATTTTTGCGTAAAATTGAAACAATTTTTACTTACAAATGTTATAACTTTTAAATAGAGTTAAAAGTTTGTGAATTTGAGTTTAAATTATTTTTACAACAAAAATAATTTTTCAGTCTGTTTTTGAGGAAAACTCCAATATTTCAGACCTTTTTTGAAAAAAATATTTAAAATATATTTACTCCACTAACGGTATTTTTGCAATTAGGTTTTCATAGTATTTTGATGAAGCTTTAAGACAAAAAAAAATTTAACACAATATATAAAAAAGCAGCGGAGATATTTGAATCGAAAGTCACAAAATTAAATTTCTGATTGTTTTTTTCTCATTTTTGAGCAACGATGTTGCATTAAATATATCGTTGTAGTAAAATTTTTCATAGTTTTCAAGATATGATCATGTTTTTGGTGTCAAAATAACGGACATTTTTTTAGTTTTACTAAATTTAAGAAATATTTTATATTTTGTAAATATTTGCACATGTTACATAAGAAAGCAACTAAAAATATGCGATTTTGTAAAAAATTTGTACTACAGCACCATATGGTGTCCAAGGTGGGTCAAAGAAGATAGTGCTAAAAAACTCATCGTACCTGAAAACTACTATATACCAACTTTTATTCTAATCGCATTAGCGGTTTGGGAGTTTTAGGTGGTTTTGTAAAAAATTTGTACCATAGCGCCCTCTGGTGTTCAAGATAGGTCAAAAACGATAGCAGCAGAACACTCGACGTACATAAAACCCACTGTATACCATTTTTCATTCTAATCGCATTAGCAGTTTATGAGTTTTAGGCAGTTTTGTAAAAAATTTGTACTACAGCGCCCTCTGGTGTTCAAGGTGGATCAAAATTAATAGCCCACGAACACGCACCGTACCAAAAAACTTTTATACACAAATTTTCATGCTAATCGGATGAGTAGTTTAGGAGTCTATTGCGGCCTTACAAACATAATTTCCTTTTTTATATATATAGATATGAAGATAGAAGATAGCTTTTCCCGGCGCGCGTTGCTGCACCCTGCAACTATATGGGAACATAATAGGTGTATTCAAAACTTTTCTTAGACTCATAGTTTGACACCACTGTTATTTTCCACTGCCAAATAGTAACTCCATTTTGAGTTTGTATGTAAGTATTGCTACTTTTGCTTTCAAAGCTATTCGATAATACAAATTTTAACTGTATGGGCGGAGCCACACCCTCTTATATATTTGCAATAAGGTTTTCATAGTACTTTGATGAAGCTTTAAGACAAAAAAAAATTTAACAAAATGTATACAAATGCAGCGGAGATATTTGAATCGAAAGTCACAAAATTAAATTTCTGATTGTTTTTTTCTCATTATTAAGCAACGATGTTGCATTAAATATATCGTTGTAGTAAAATTGTTCATAGTTTTCAAGATATGTTCATGTTTTTGATGTCAAAATAACGGTAATTTTTTAATTTTACTAAATTTAAGAAATATTTTATATTTTGTAAATATTTTCACATGTAACCTAAGAAAACAACTAAAAATATGCGATTTTGTAAAAAATTTGTACTACAGCACCATCTGGTGTCCAAGGTGGGTCAAAAGAGATAGTGCTGAAAACGTCATCGTACCTGAAAACTACTATATACCAATTTTTATTCTAATCGCATGAGCGGCTTGGGAGTTTTAGGTGGTTTCGTAAAAAATTTGTACTAAAGCGCCCTCTGGTGTTCAATATAGGTCAAAAACGATAGCAGCAGAACACTCAACGTACATGAAACTCACTGTATACCACTTTTCATTCTAATCGCATTAGCAGTTTATGAGTTTTAGGCAGTTTTGTAAAAAATTTGTACTACAGCGCCCTCTGGTGTTCAAGGTGGCTCAAAATTGATAGCCCACGAACACGCACCGTACCAAAAAACTTCTATACACAAATTTTCATGCTAATCGGATGAGTAGTTTAGGAGTCTATTGCGGCCTTACAAACATAAGTTCCTTTTTTATATATATAGATTTTGGATATAGATTCTTGGCTATAACTTTTAAATTAATTTTAAAGCTTGTTTATTTTTTTACAAATATAACAACACAATATTGGAAAAAAATGTTGTTATAGCTTTTAAAAGGAGTTAAAAATTTGCAAATTTGAACTTAAATTATTTTTACAACAAAAACAATTTTTGTGCCTTTTTTTTGAGGAAAACTTCAATATTTCAGAAATTTTTTGAAAAATATATTAAAAATATTATACTCAACTAACGGTATTTTTGCAATAAAATTTTCAGAGTAATTTGATGAAGCCTTAAGACAATAAAAATTTAACAAAATGTATTTAAAAAGAGCGGAGATATTTGAATCGAAAGCCACAAAATTGAATTTCTGATTGTTTTTTCTCAATTTTGAGCATTAAATATATCGTTGTACTAAAATTTTTCATAGTTTTCAAGATATGTTCATGTTTTTGGTGTCAAATTGACAAAGTTTTTGTTTAAGTTGTACATAAAATCTTTATTCATCAAATCATGGTGCACAGGTTTTGCTAAGGGAAAGATCTCGCTTCTAAAATGTCGTATTTTATTCATATTTGTATATGGAACCTAAAAACAACTAAATATATACCTATTGTAGGCATATTGTAGTTTTAAGCGATTTTGTAAAAAAATTGTACTACAGCGCCATCTGGTATCCAAGATGGATGAAAGAAGATAGTGCCAAAAACTCACCGCACCTGAAAACCACTATATACCAATTTTCATTCTAATCGCATGAGCGGTTTGTGAGTTTTAGGAAGTTTTGTAAATAATTTATACGACAGCGCCCTCTGGTGTTCAAGGTGGTACACGCACTGTGGTTTGGTACACGCACTGTACCAAAAAACATCTATACACAAATTTTCATGCTATTCAGATGAGTAGTTTAGGAGTCTATTGCATAGTTACACACAAAAACTCCTTTATATATCTATATCTATATCTATATCTATATCTACTTATATCTTCTTCTATCTATCTATACTTCCATATCTATATCTATCTATACTTCTATATCTTTTATCTATATCTATATCTATATCTATATCTATATCTATATCTATATCTATATCTATATCTATATCTATATCTATATCTATATCTATATCTATATCTATATCTATATCTATATCTACATCTATATCTATATCTAATGAAAAAATGAAAGTGAACATTTTTTGTGTCCGCAAAACTCCAAAAGTACTGGTCCAATTTTTTTGAAATAAGTTTTAGAATATCACATTTATGCTACAAAAGGTTCATTGGCTATTTTCTTTACGAAATTTCAATAATAAGTATCTTTAATTAAAGTGTTAAGTTTTTTAAAAATCATCCACAATGCCATGCATTGCTTGATCGTTAGCTTTTCATCCGTTTGTGCTGCGAGAGCCTCAATAAACTGCATGTTGCTCTCTACTATACTCTTTTTGTTCTCAGCAAGCAGAAAACAACAAAACAAACACATATTATACATACATACTTTGCTGCGCTTAAAGCTAATTGAATCGAAGTACATTCATATATGTTCAAAGTAGTTTTGATGTGGAGAATTAATCTAACACAGTTTTGTTAAAAGGGGATTCACTGACCACCTTTAGCATGTTGAGGATTTTTTTGATGAGAATTAGATTCAATCCGACTTGATATATGTATGTATGTATGTATGTACGTATGTTTATTTGTTTCGCTGCATGCAACTTTTCTACACATGTTTTGAGGATGGTTTTCCTGTAATTTATAAATGAACAAAAGGAACAAACGGCTGGCATTTTACTTAATAGAATTGACATTGTGTGATTCAATAGGTTTTTTATAAATAAACAAGAGAACTGGGACGGGCATAGGAAAAGGGGTTATGGCTTCGACCACACAAGTCAAGTTTTTGATATTGAATAGTTTTGGAACTAAGCGTCGTATGACAATAAAACTCAGTATGGAGTTACTAATTGCCAAAGTCTTTCTACAGTAAAACTGGTTTGTGCATTGGAAAAGGGGGTGTGGCCCGATTCTCTATACAGAATTGCTATGGAAGCTTAAATCACAGGACATTGAAACTCATAATGGAACTGTCACCTGGGAGTGATGTTCTGCTACTGGGAAACTGTAACGGGCAGTGGAACATGAGCGTGGTGTCAGACTAAGGGACTAATAAAAGTTTTGAATTTACTTATCATTTCCAATATACTTGCTGGGTGCAGCAACGCGCGCCGGGTATCGCTAGTATATAGATAAATCGAAAGAACGAGCGTACTCTGATATGAACTTTGTTTATGAAATTCAACCAAATCGAAAAAAACCATGCCTACCTCGCATGCAAAGTGACTTTGCCAAAAAGGTAAAATCTCTTTTAATTCCAAAAAATTATTATATGGACTATAAAGTTTGCAAATCAGCTTTGATATTTAATATGCACTCTGAGCATGAAATTAAACGAAATCGAGTGAAAACCACGCCTACTTCCTATACATATTGTCTATATCAAAAAGTGTAGTGTAAAATAGTGTAACATCCCTTAGAATTCCACAAAAATTAATATATGGACTTGAAATTTTTCAAATAAGCTTTAATATTTAAACGAGTGAAAGCAACGCCCACCTCCATTACAAAGTGACTTTATCAAAAAAATACGAAAATGTTTTAACAGATAAACTTTTTATTGCCTGCTTAAGACTTTGAATGTACATTGGTTCGGCCATGGGGGTATTTTAACTTCGGCCCAGTCGAAGATCATTTCTTAGCAGCTTTATTTGTTTTTTTTTCTACTACATTTCAATAGATTGATATTTTCAATTGTATAAATGCAACATACAGAATGAACGTCAAGACATAACAAAAACTAAGGAAATGGCTTTGAACAAACCCTTTTGTTTAGCAAAAATATGGCTACATTAATAGTACTCAGAGAGAAAATCGTCGGTCCCAAGCAGTATTGCCAGAATGTCAGTTTTGCCTGCAAATGGCAGTTTTTTTAACTCTGAGCAGGTTGGCAGTTTTTTTAAAAAAATACAGTTTTTCCATTATTAATGCAGTTTTTCAGGGTAAAATGCAGTTTTTATGAAAATATAAAATCTTATGTAGTTTTCATAAATTCTCTGTACCAAAACATCATTATGTTTCAATTACTTTTTTAAAGCAGACCTGCTTTAAACTTCAGCAGCAGCTTCAGCCAACTTCACGCATTGAACATTGAACATGAACCACCCTCACTTCTTCATTTGCGCCAATTTGCGTGTTTCCTTTTCAAGCCACAAGGCTGCAAGCCTTGTAGATCCTAGGAGGAAAATAAGTACTTGAAAGGTTGGATTGGCAAAAGCGACAAGATTAGTGCGACAACTAGAAATTCCAACCCTTTAAAAAAAAAGAACCAAAAAAAGAAGAAGCGAAAACAATCAACAACGCTTTGACATATCAAAAAACTATGATACAAAAATTTAATAGTGATATGTATAACTAATGCAAATATTAATATACAAATGTACAAAAACAAACATTAAAAATACCTGAATTACTTATCTTAAAATAATCTGAAATGTGAATAAAATACCAAAAGTTTTTTATATATTAAATACAACAATTTTATATACAAATGAATTTGTTTTATTTCTGTTTTTAATATAAAATTAAAGAAAATGCTTAACAAATCGTTTTTTCGAATGGCAGTTTTTATGTTCAAAATGCAGTTTTTTCTTCAGATTTAGCAGGTTTTTTAAAAAAAAATCTGGCAACACTGGTCCCAAGAGCAAAAATAGAATAGATACTAAGATCCCGAACAGAACCAAAGCGGATGTCGGTTGGCGGTCCTCTCTCAGAGAAATCCGCTGAAAACACGTCCAGAATAGGAGCGGTTGTCGGTTGTCGGATCAGTGTTGCTTTTCGGTATGGGCGATGTTATGTAGACGGTCACGGGCACGGCACGGGCACGAGTTTTTACTCTCTTTTTCCGTTTGATGAATGTCGTGCCCAAAGTATGTTATGCTGGCGGTCATTTGATCTATGATCACTAGCACACTTTTTGCTACTTTTAATACTTTATGCAAAAAAGTATGACGAGTATTAGTATGGTGAGTGTTGCTATTATGCAGGTTTCATTACTGCTTTGATAGATTTCGTACTAAAAGTGTACTATTTGCATGCAAAAATACAAATATTGTGAATATTTCCACAACGCAACACTGTTTTGATCCAGTGATTTGGTATCGACAGCCGAATCATTTGGTGACCGCGGTGGGCAAAATTTATTCCCTCGCTCACTCTCTCAAATTTCCCTTTTACATTGAAACAACAACAATTCGTGCCCGTGCCGTGCCCGTGACCGTCTACATAACATCGCCCTATGTGAATAGTACAAATGCAACACACACACACAAAATAAAACGTCAGCTCATGGTAAAAACTAAGAAAATAGCATTGAACACAGCCAATCCTTAGCTAAAGTATGGCAACACTTACGCCACTCAAAGAGAGATCCGTCAGCCGTCGAAGAAAAAATAGAATTGATTCTATTCTAGCGTTTTTCCGTCGCGGATTTCTACGGCCATTTAATTTTTGGCGGCTGCATAGATTTTCATGTATTTTGTTGCACTGCGCACCCGAAAACCGACAGCCGCTTTGGTTCTGTTCGGGCTCTAATTGTGCCCATGATACAATTACAAGGTAGGCTCATATTGAAAAGCAGGGTAATTTTTAATTTTTCTAAGTGTTGTTGTTGTTTTTGTCGTTTGACGTTTGTAGCTCCTACAGCTTTTTTTAATTTTTGAAATTTAGGTTTATCATGAATATTAGGTGTACCGTAAGACTTTCGTCTCATAAGAGCCTGAACAGAATCAAAGCGATTACCGATTGGCGACATTTTCAAGTAATAGAATGCATGAAAACGTATGAACACGTCCGAAATCAAATCGCTGGTCTTCATTGCGACGAACATTCGCCAGATTAAAATCTATTCTATTTTTTCTCTGGCGACCTGGCAGTCCTCTCTTTGAGTGGTGGCAAACATGATAACTGTTGCCGAATTTTTACTAATGATGGGGTACGTTCAGTGCTATTATCTTAAGTCTTATTATCTTCTGACATTTGTTGTCTGTGCTTCTGTTTTCTTCATGTCAATTATGCATACACAAAACAAAACATTCTGACAATTCAGTCTGAATGCATTGAAGCTAATCGCTTTCATTCTGGAGTTGTTCTGAGCGATTGGAGAGAAGAGAGGATATCCGATCGCCAATCGCTTTGATGCTGTTCGGGTTCTAAAGTACATTTACAAATGGTATGAATAATTGCATAATTGACGTATTAAAATTAAATTAGACATAAGTATGAAATAAGCTTAAAACTAGACATGTGTATAAAAATTTTAAGTTATAATATAAATAAGATAGCAACGATACTAAAATTTTTAATAACAATTCAAATGAATTTACTCAGTTTATCTTTTTTTTAAAAACCTTACTACTGCCTGTTTGAAGCACGATTTACGATTTTCGGTTTTAATTTCTATTGGTAAACTATGCCATAATTTTACAATACTAACAAAAAACAATCTTGAAGAATTAAGGAATTAAAATAAGGAAGTATTAGGCCCCTATTAGGTACGACAACTCAACTTAAGTTGAGTGTGTAATTTGTAAATTTGTATTGTCTATTACACATTTGAGGTACATATGTGTCTATCGACTGACAAGTATGTATCTCAGAGATGTGTATGTATTTTTTGTGGTATTAGGTTTAACAATGCAACTATGTTTCGAGTGTAAAAACTGTCAAAAACTTACATCTGCTTTGAGCTAGTTGTATAGCGTCTTTAGAGGTGCCCAAGCCCTATGCACTTGGTGCACATTTGTTTTTGTAAAAGCACTTAGGCATAGGCTGTGTATTCTAATATACACACACAGCACTCCGCACTAAGCAATACAAAATACACAAACAAATTTGTCTTTTTTGTTTTTGATCTTTTTTCGTTGCTTATACCGAAGTGCAAGCAACAACACTTTCGTATGCTTTGTTGGTACATTTTGGTGACAGTGATCTTCTACGTAGATTTTGTTGTTGTCTAACATAGTATGCTTTCGTTTACGAAAGGTTGCAGGATTTTATATGTATTAGTGTTTGCACTTCCATAAGAAAGTTTTGGGCACTCCTGCTCTATACTATTATTCCCTTGCTTTATTACTTGTGAACAAAATACATATACACAAAAATTGAAATTAATGCGAACAGCTGATTCATTTCAACGAAAGTGTCAAAATTTCGGTGTAATCATGCTCCAATAGAAACAGCAATTTTACACCACAGCTCAACTGAAAATGTATGTTATGCGTAATATGGCAAAAAAGTTCAGTTGAGGTGTCTTAACTCACGTCAACTTAAGTTGAGTTGTCGTACCTAATAGGGGCCTTAAATTAAACGTACGTTTAGATTGTGAACAACGCAACATTCGATATAAATACTCAGGAGTGTGGGTGTAGACAAATTAATGCAAGAATACGAGATTACAAACATTCAAATGAGTTATAATATCACAGTCAGGGATCATATTGCAGTCAGAAATATGATCATATTTTCTTTCGTAGATGAAGCTAGCACAATTGTTAATAACAAGTTGCAGTTTTTGTTTAGATGCCGAGTCAATAGCTGCGTTTTTTTCATAAGAGATCCGGATAATATCTTCGCTTTTACACACAAAGCAAAAACAGCAAATGATCCAGCAAGTGAGCTGGATCATTTCAATTGATCCAATTCGATGTTTTTAAGTGTTGAGGACGCAACTTTAAAAGTAGGCAACACTTAGTTGTAATTGACGGCAAGATGGCGCTGGGGAAAATTGGCAGTACTGCAGTATTTGACATTTAAAAAGTTTGGCAGCATTGGTATTGCTAACAAAAAATTTTAAGGCGGCAAGCATAAATTTTGGGTTTGAGGCAATGGAAATAATCAAAGAAGAGTTAGTTTAGTTCAAATTTGTTAATAATTTGACTACATTTGTTACAATTTTGGTTTTTCGCAAAACTTATTTGTCAGCTCGAAAAGTGCATCAGCTATTTATCTTATGCATAGCATAGCGCCATCTGTTAGTGATTAAGAAAACATCGCGCAATTGATCCGAACCGTTTTTTTAATAAATGATCTGATCTTCCATGAAAAAAACGCAGCTAATGTTGCCATACACTAAAGCACCGTATGACAAAAGTGGTACTATGCCTAGTACCACAACTTTCGCAGAACATTGTAGATTTTGCTTACAGTAGCGTTTATATGGTCCACACAACTGAGATCAGAATTTATTAGGAAGCCTAGATTCTTTACTGATTTTACAAATGTGATATTTGCACCAGCAGGATGTAATGACGAAAGGTTATCTGAAATATATGGATGACGGGAAATAGTCAGCGCCTGTGTTGTCTTGGCATTTAATCTTGAAGTTTTTTTTTTACCACATATTTATGGACTCAAGGTCTTCATTGACTCGAAATATTAAATCTTCGAAAAGACCAATGGGACGAGAAAAGTAGATCTGGGTATCATCAGCATAGATGTGTATAGAAGAGTTCTTGCAGGAGTGTACGATATCATTGATGAAAATGCTGAAAAGAATAGGACCAAGTATCGAACCTTGTGGTACCCCAGATAAATTGCACCGTAGCTGTGAAGATGACATTTCGTTAATACTCGTTGCTAGCGATTTGTCAAGTACGTGTATAGCAGTTTCAAAACTGTTGTATCAAAACCAAAAAAATGCCACAGTTTTTCCAACAAGATATCATGGTTTACAGTATCAAAGGCATTCGAAAAGTTCAATAGCACCAATATTGTGATCTCATCTCTGTCAAAAGCTGGACGAATATCTTCAAGTATTTTCACAACTGCTGAAGAGCAGCTATGCCTAACTTTATAGCCTGATTGGTTCTCAGTCAACAGCTTATTAACAGAGAGATGTTTAACAGTTTGTGATGCCAGAAGCTTTTCGAAAGCCTTTGATAAAGCCGATAAAACACTAATTGGACGAAAGTCCTGAGGTAAAACTGGGTTATTTATTTAAGCTATTGGTTTGGTATTGGCCACCTTCCATCTCTCCGGAAAATTAGATGACGTAATAGAAAAATAGAAAATATGTACTATAGAAGAAATAACGAAAGGCATGATCAACTTAAGGGCCTACTTAAGTTTTTTAAGCGAAAAAAAACCTTGAATTAAAAGTTTTCTTTTTAAGCTTCTGTTTATTTTAGGTACATTTTTTTTTACATTATAATTATATATGTTTTGAAGAAAAGATTATGAATTTTTTGATTACAAATATTCTACCATATAGCAGGAATCCGTAGTTTAGTAAAGTACCTTAAATATGCGGTGGACACGATTTTTCAGAGCTTGTTTATCTAAAAACAAAAATACAAATGATTAAGGTTTTGCCGAAGCTTTTTGAGCTTTTGATCGAAGATTTTAGAAAAATGTTGATTTTTACCAAAATGGCAGGTAAAAAACTGATTTTTGACTAAGAAGTATTTTTTTTTAGATTATAAAAAAAAGAGTATTTTTCTTAAATAAAAATCGAACGATCAAAAGTACCGGTCAAATTTACTTAACAAGTGAAATAAATTTGGTAGCGAACCTTAGCATAGTTTTCGAGTGATGCTGTCCACCGGTTTTCGAGAAAAACGCGTTTAAAGTTTGAAAAGTAGTTTATTTAGGTACTTATATATTAATTTTTTTCAACTTATATAGTATTCAAAATTTAAAATTCAAAATTCATTTATTGCCAAAAACATTAGAATTACATAGTTCTTTACAAACGAACATTATTTTTAGTGATTCCTTACATACTATTGTATTTCTCAAAGATTTTAATATTATAATTCATAGTTGTAATATATTTTTTTTAAATACAAACAATAATTAAATATAATAAATTGCAATAGCAAACCTTAACAATTCATATTTTCCAAAAATGGCAGCAAAAAGAAATAACATTATTTAAGTGAATCTTAACCTATGACTAGAGAGGGGTGAGGATACATATATTATTGTTTATTCAAACTAAATACTATGATTTTAATTTGTTATTCTGTTAGTAAACTGGACCGCATTGTAAACCAGGTTGAATGTCAAGTGAGTTATATCGCCTATGATAAAAAAGTAGTACATTATTGTCGTACAAAAGGTTGTTTTCATTTAAAACATTTATATATATAGGAGACAAATATCGTTCTGTTAGTTAGATCTGCTTAGAAGATCGTTATTTACATATTGAATATTATTAAAAAATTGTATGGCTAATTTTATCAAAAAATTATCAATTCGTTTAATGCCACATTTTGTGTACAATTGCCGATTTGAAATTCTTTTTCGAAATGTTCCGCTTTGGTAAGTTTGTCGGTTCAATCCACTACATATTCGCAAAATATATCTTTCAAAAAGACTTAAGCGCTCCATTTGGTTTGATGATATATTAAACCAAACAGGAAAGGCGTAGGAAAAAATTGGTCTAATGATTTGTTTATATATATTTAGTTTAATTTTGCTCTTAAGGTCCTTAGCTCGTCTGATTAAGTTTGAATAACAAAAGAACATTGTTTTTGCTTTATTAAGAACGTAGTCAATATGAGTTTTAAATGAGTATTTATTGTGTATTATAACACCTTAGTATTTAATTTCATCTTTTCTTTTATGACCTCATTATTTACTTTAATTTTAAGGACAAATTTACGCGCTTTGGTATAAATTTTTCCTGATTCCTTTTACTACGGTACATTCACATTTCGATATATTTATTTTTAGTTTCCATTTAGAAAAATATTTCGATAATTGATCTAAATATTCATTACAAAGAGTGTTTGCAGTCGACATACGTGGGCATGAACAAAGTATTAAAATGTCATCCGCATAAATGAGCGTAAGAATGCATGGAGGAAGAGCAGTTATTCTTATCGGAGGATCCGGTATGTCCGCCAGATATAGATTGTACAAAATCGGTCTCAGTAGTGAGCCTTGTGGCACACCTGCAGCAATTTGTTTTACCATTGAGTTGTTGCTATCAGTGGTTACAAAAAACGAACGACCTACTAAATAGTTATGAAGAATCCTACAAAGATTTTTATCAAAATTAAATTTGTTATACAGTTTAAAGACGATTCCTTCGATCCAGGCTGTGTTAAAGCCTTTTTCAAAGTCAAGGGCAACAGCTATCGTTGCGTACCTTTGATTTAGTTTAATTGAGACAAAATCAGATAGAAGTGTTAGTGCATGATTTGTTGAATGTAATTTCCGAAAACCAAATTGACAATTTTTAAGTATGTTTTTTTTGTCAACGTGATCGTAAATTTTTTTTATTAGAAATTCTTCAAATAATTTACTAACGTTTGAGAGTAGTGAGATGGGACGATAACCGCGTAATGAACTAGGATTCGAATTTGGTTTAAGAACCGGAATGATCTTGGCGCATTTCCATTGTTTTGGAAAGTATCCAATGTTATATGCATGGTCAAATAAAAGTGCTAAATACCGCCAGAAAGAATAATTCAATTTTCTTAGTATGAAGTTTGAAAATCCATCTTCGCCATTACTTTTTTTGTTGTTTATCTACTTTAATACAGTTTTAATTATAATAGCATTAGTGAATGAATAGTATTTTTCAAAAATGTTTGAAGGTAGTTGTCTAAATTGAGGTCGAGATTCACCATCAGCTCTTAATTCATTACTGAAAGAATCCTATTATAGATTACGATTACTCACTATATCAGAAATTAAACTTTTCACATAATTAGTGAAATTAGTCGAGCCTAGGTGTAGATTCTGTCGATGCACCCTCTCGAATTCAGAGGCAAGTGCGTTTGCTTTGTCTATACTTTGTTTAAGGACTGCAGAGGAGTTAATGTTAGTCCTAACGCGAGAGATAAAGTTTGGATTATCGTCAACAACTAAGTCAGGCAGTACTTGTTTACGGTTGAGACCACATAGGCCTTTAATTTTTTTGTATGTCTTATTGTTCATCTGAATTTTAGCAAAGTACTTAGCCCAGTATTTATCTTCGTGTATTCGAATGCTTTCCTTAATTATTATAGTTATATTCGAAATAATAGCGTTAAGAGTGTTTTTTCTTTGTGGGTTGACACAGCGTATTGCTTTACGTCGGAGACGTTTTTTTTTTCGCTGATAAAATCTAAAATATTTTGTGGTAAATCCATAGGCCCTCGATTTCGAATTAAAACACTCGGAATAGCACCAGAGTTAATTGCTGATTCTACGGCAGAGTTAAGCGACACAACACATTCGTCAATGTCTTGTTCCGTTACATTTCGGTCATCTGGTAGGTAATTTCCTTCAAGATGTCTTGTTAATACGTCATTGAACCAATTTTTATTAATTTTGTTATAATTAAGTATTCTCGTGGGTAAACAGCTGAGTATATCCTGTTTAGTTGTAATGTTTAGCTCAACGGCGCAATGATCCGATTCAAATTGACGTATTCTCAAGCAATCTAAGTAACCACTGTTTTCATCGAACTGAACACTTACAAAAGGCGAAACTAGAAATATTACAAAACGAATTACAAAGTCTTAAGTTGTTTAAGTTGAGTCAGTGCACTTCTAATTTTGCCCTTCACGACCCTTTCCGATGTATGTGTAGTGATTTCAATGGTAACTTGAACTTGATAAATTTTTCTGACTCGGTGGATGTCTTAAAACGTAAAATGATATTACATTTGAATAGTTAACACATTCATTGTGATAACAAATACAACTCGCGATAATTGTGTAGATTTTACGATTTAACAAATTTAACTCGCAATAATTGTGTAGATTTTACGATTTAACAAATAAGCATCATCGAATATGTTAGATACTTTAAGTTTTCGTTTTATTCAGTTTCGTTGCTTTATTTTTTTCATGAAATTATTTTAGATCTTTAGTTCTATAGCTTCCCAAGTTTGAAATGAGACCATGAAAACCGTGTCTTTCGGCTTGGTGCGTCAGAGTTTATCTCTTTTCCATACAAGTTTTTACCTGCGTTGGCCCAAATGCATATCCAAATAATAACTTTAGCTCGGTGTTCCCTTATTTTAGTGACCCGAATATATAAATATATTGTGCCTGCACAATATATACTTGTATATCTGTGCTATGTTTGGTATTGGTTTGGTGTTTGAGAGTTGCATCTCTTTTCCACGTAGGATCTTGGGTTGGACAGTAGCCCCAAGCCGAATGACAGCAGTTATGAACGCGGTTATGTATGGTCTGGTGAATTACTTTGGATGTTGTCTTGTATATCTTCGTATTATGAAGATTGTGCTTTTATTCGATGATGTTTATGATGTTTACATAAGCGCAAAAAATACTCAAATTTAAAATGTTTCTTTACTTAATTTTGATTTCCGCTGAAAGGCCAAGCAATTGTGCTTAGTGGAGGCTTTTATTTGCCAATAGGTGGTAAGTTTTAGCACGTAGGTGCATTCTATTCAGTCCGGCTGATCCGGGAACTCCTTAGAATGTAAATCGTGCATGCGTATGGCACGGGTCATACGTATCTATGAAGATTTCTTACCTCCGGGCGAATCCAAAAAAAAAAAAAAAAAAAAATTTAGAGACTCTAGTGGGAAATTTAGTTGGAAGTATCTTTAAGATGGGACACCGCAAGAGCCAAGTGTGAAGTATGCGGCCATTTAAGTCATTTAAGTCACCTCCTAAGATTATTTGATTCGTTGTGATAGAAGCTAGAACTGTCTCTAGATCACTGAATAGCAATCGATCAGTTGGTCGGTTATATAAAGCTACAAAAGTTACATGATCTCCACCAGCAAGAAATACTTTTATTGCTATGTTTTCCAAGTGCTCAGTGCGCCCTGTTTCAATAATCTCGTATTTCAGTTCTTGTCTTAGGCAGATAGCTGTTGCTGAGCTTCCTTGATCAGTAGTATCTCCGCCTCGTCTAGCTTTATGTAATTGCATTATAAATTTGTAACCGTCAAAATTAATGTGATGTCTTTGTTTGAGTCGATGTTCTGCTATAAGAACAATGTCAGGCTTGTGCTGTTTTAAAAATAGATTAAAGTGATGTCGTTTGTACCTGAAATTAACGAATTCACATTAATAAATATGGATTTTAAATGTTTACGGCACATTATTTAACCGTAGTTCAGCAAGATAATTAAACAGAGCGATCGTCTTTGCTTCGTCATTAGGAAGATTATTATACTGTTGAGAGAAAGCATTGATTTTTTGCATACAATCAAAAAAGTTGCTACCTATAAGTCTAATACATTCATTATTTATCGCGTGAAATGCTTGTGTAGTTGGAGATATACTACTTAGTGGTGTGGACTTTCCTTGATGAATAGAGGACGTGTTTTGGTTCATATTTTCACTATTTCGTTTCAGAAGAACTGAAGCAAAAGTGGGTGCAGAACCTGTTCCTGAAAAACCCATTGTAGTAGGTTGATTTGTAAATTTTACTGAGTTTGAAACCTTTGGTTTTGCATTAACTATCTTACGCTCGTTTATACGTTTAAGAACCTCAATGCGTAGTGGGCAACCTCGTGAGTTTGCCGTATGACCTTCGGCATTATAACAATTTACACAAGATACGGGTATACCTATTCGTTTCGTTAGTTTTCCTGTTTCAGGGTTAATAAACGCGTGTTCTTTATTATTTAGCTCTTTTGGAGGAATCTTACAGTCACCAGGTCCATGTAACTCCCTACATTTAACACAACGAAATGGTATATGACAATTTGCAGCTATATGTGTGTATCTTTGACAGTTTTTACACTGAGGAGGAATCATAGGTTTTAGTTTTTCTAAGCTAACCTTACAGCTAAGTATGTACTTTATGTTATAAAAATCATTTGTATTTGAACAACGCTCTTATTGGATAAGCCAATTGTTGTTTTTAAACTTCGATAATTTTAATATAGTAATATCTAATTTCGGCGTCCGTGGCGTAGTTGGTTAAAGTGCGTGGCCGCTATGTCAAAGAACTTTGGAAACCCAGGTTCGAATCCCAGCAGCGACAGAAAATTATTTGAATTAAAATAATTTTTCTGTACGGCCGCCACCTCTCTGCAGACAATGGCAAACCTCAGAGAGTAATCAAAATGCCATGTAAAGCTTCTTGAGAACGAGAACTTTCCGTTCATCGCCGTTCGGAGTCGGCGTTAAGCATGTAGGTCCGGTTCTCGGTCAATTGTGTACAAACTTAATAACACGCACAACACAATTGATCATAAGAAGCTAGGTCAAAGTCCTTTCAAGGGCTGAAATGGCCAGTTATTTATTTATTTTTTATTTTTAATATCTAATTTCAAATCGTTTAAGTATTCAAAAATTTCTTCTTGCTCATATACTGTAGACAGTTTTTTAATTACAATAGAATAAGGTTTCTCTTCATTTGGAGTATAGGTATAGTATTTTAAATTGTTTTCTAACAAAAATTTGTTTATTATTCTATAGTCATCTAAAATACATGTATTTATATGTGAAACATTTTTATTAATTAGAATAAAGGCAAAGTTTTTATGCCCTAATATGCGCTGCAACTTAATTGCAATATCTTTTTTTTTATATTATAGCATACAAATATTGGTGGTTTGTTTTTTTTTTATATTTTTTGTTTTTGGGTGAGCTTCAGCAGTCGGCTTATTTTTTTTTTGTGGCTGATTTTCTGGTAGATCGGCTTTCTGGCTCTTTACTGACACCACTCGACGTTGATGGAATTTGAGCGTTTGCTGCGCTCTTCTTGTTTTTATTTTCAAGAGGTGGAAACTGTCCCAAATTGAATTGATCGCGTCGTTGAACCTTTTGAGGTTTGCTACCGTTGTCTTCTTCGCTGTCGACAACCATGGTCTCGACAACGTGCTCTTCACTTCCGTGCTTGTAGCTTTTCTGACTGCAGTTGAGCCACGATCTCTTCGAGCTTATTAATTTTTGTTGTTAAAGTTGTTAGTACTTCATTTCTGGAACAGTAACTGTTTTTTGCTTTTTCCATGTTAGCATCATCTGATTCATCTGATTGCGTAAGAGATGAACGTGATTTGTGGCGTTTCGCTCTTTGTTTTTTAGTAATACTTTTAGTTGCTTGTTTGTTGCTAGTATTATGATCGTTGGTTAATAATTGATCGGGTAGACTTGTGGTCGGGACTGCAGGCGATGAAATTGCAGCTTGTGTTAGGAGAGAGCTTCTTAGTTGCATATGTCGCTCTGGCAACTGCTTATTTAAATAATAAGGTAATTCAAAGTCTGAATCAAGATTTATTTCTTTGTTGTTATTTTCAATATGTTTCTTGTTATAATCAACAACACTGTCACTATTGTCAGAGTCATTTGATAGATCTTCAAATGGATTACGACTATTGTCTTTATCACTTATATTTAAAACTTTTTGTTTTTTTTTTAGATGTTAAAAGAGTCTCTATCTCTTATTAATTTAACACTTATGTTTTATTTTCAAACGTTAATCGCGTTATGAATTTACGCACGTCTGTCCACTTCAAGTGCTAAAGAGCAACTCCCACTTATATAGTATCATCTGGACCATATAATATACCCTCATCATCAATTGTTGAGTCAAAAATTTCAACTTGCCTCTGTTTTCTCAGGGTTCTCCCTCGCGCGTGGCTTAATGTACATTTTTGTTAAGGAGAATAATACGCGTGGAATCAACGTTTTTTATAAATGTATGACAGTTTTTGTCACAACTGATGCCAATTTCCACATTGCGTCCCCAGAATTTTATGCCACGGGGAGAAGTTCTTATTATTACTGTTATTTTTATTTTTTTTAACAATAATATAAGGTTTTTAATTTTTCTGAAGACCAGGGGCCTTTTCCCCTCTTTGCTCCCTCTGTGGATACATATGCTTATTTATTTTTATATAAAGAGTAAGTGAAAAAAAAATAATAGACACTTAAAAGAGTGCATTGAAAAAATAAGATATATTAAAGAGAAGAGTTTATGTAGCAGCTGGTATGAGTAAGGCAAGTACATATATATTTTTTATTGTCTTCTCTTCCAACAATTGTGTTTATAACTGCAACAATTTTTATTCAATTAACTTAAAACTTTCTGAGAATATTTTTAAGATGTTATACATTCAAAAAATGTAAAAAAATTTTGGATTTTTGATCGCCGAAAAACTTTAGTAGGCCCTTAATGAATTTTATGCTTATAAGGTCATCACAACAAGTATATAAGTAGATCCATATCCACATACACTGGCTGATAGGAAGCGTAACTTTGTTGTTACAAAATTTCTCATTTGAGCAGCCATCTTAAAATGAGCTTACCTTGTAATTGTATCATGATCTGCAGCTGCTGAGGTTTTTGTTTTTTTTCACTTCAAAGTTTTCAACATTGTAAGTGTTTTCATTGGCCGATTTTGAGCGCTCTCTTTTTGAGTACATTTTTTCACAGGAAATGGTTTGCCAAGCGTGGTTTGTGGCGTTCGTGGCGTAGTTGGTTAAAGTGTGTGGCCGCTATGTCAAAGAACCTGGAGACCCAGGTTCGAACCCCAGCAGCGACAGAAAATGATTTGAATTAAAATAATTTTTCTGTACGGCCGTCACCTCTCTGCAGACAATGGCAAACCTCAGAGAGTAATCAAAATGCCATGTAAAGCTTCTTGAGAACGAGAGCATTCCGTTCAATGCCGTTCGGAGTCGGCGTTAAGCATGTAGGTCCGGTTCTTGGTCAACTGTGTACAAACTTAATAACACGCACAACACAATTGATAATAAGAAGGTAGGTCAAAGTCCTTTCAAGGGCCGAAATGGCCAGTTATTTATTTTTATTTTTATGGTTTGCCAAGCAACTGTCAATGCTACCTTGTAATTATTATACCATGCTAATTGTGCAATATATCGTTGTGGCTGACGACTTGCGATTTCATTCTGGACGTGTTCATACATTTTCATGCATTCTATTGCTTCGCGATGTCGTCAATCGCAACGATTTTTGATTCTGTTCGGGCTCTTGTTTTGAGATAGTGCTTTCTGCTTTGGCTGTTGTTGTTTGATTTTCAATAAACACAGCAAAGCAAAAGCAATTGCAATTTTTAAAAGTTTTGAAACATTGAAAATGACTTGGGGATAATGAGTACTACGATGACCGAACATAATCTGTATCGAAAGAAATGCTTTCAATGTTACTGCCTTATTTAATCAGTTATGTCGAGAAAATTTCGGAGTTGTTATTTATGCATATTTGTACTGAAACTTTGAACCATCATAATTTTTTTTTATTATGAATAAAAGATCCCCTTTTTTCGCATATGTTTAATAATTTTTTTTTTAAATTTTTTAATAATTTTTCAATTCTACATCAGAACTTTGTGTTTAGGGAATTTTTTATAGAGTGATCGGCATTACCGGACATATCCCTAGAATGTTCATATATATCATTCAATTGGCTGTTCACGTACTCGTAATTATCACAAATTATCAGCTTTTGGCGTTCGCGTACGCAAAGAACTTACAAAATAAGAGAAATTGAGAGCGCAAAGCAGTGATGTTAACATAATTTGTTGAAATTACTGTGTTGGGCACGAAAAATTACTGTTTTTGTTGCAAAATTACTGTGAATTGGAACAAAAATTACTGTGTAATTACTGTATAACTAAAACGAATTCAAAATCAATTCAAACGCAAGTTTTATATAATTGTTTCATTATATCGGCTGTATTCATAAAAAATTGTGAGCCTCTTATAAAGCCTTCATAAGAAAAAAATTTAAAAATATTATTCATAAACGTTCAATAGCGTTAAACATGTCTTTGAAATGCTTCATAAATGAGATAATTTTAAAAATTGTTGAAAACTTAAAAAACCCCTTTGAATTTTATTTTTGTTCTCATCTGAACACAAAGTTTTTCAAATATATATAAAATTATTTTAAAATATATCAAAAACAAACAAAATGTCAAAAAATGTTTGAACATGTTTGTTGGAGCGAAGCTCCCATGGAACAACTTGCATGAAGAATGTTTAAAGGAGCAGAACTCTGAAATGGGTTGACCGATTTTAATATTTCTTTTTCTAAACTGATCTTAAATTAGGTGCCTGCGAAGCCCAAATTTGGAAATTCTGTTTAGTTTAGAAATTTATTGAAAAAAATATTTCCATATCTTTCTTTGTTGATACATATTCGCTTAATTCAGTTTGCTGCTTGCCTGCTTCTGTATGTGTACGTCGTTCGCTTCGCTCGCTCGCTATAAATAACAGAACAGCATGATACAATTACCAGGTAGTATTATTCGCTGAAAATCAGCTGTGAAAAAACTGTCAATATGGGCATATAATGTCAAAATATAGCGAGTAGGTGCAAACAATGTTGCTTACTGTGTTATTGCAAATGAAAATAGCGCGATTTTTGTAACAATTTTTCATATTTTTGAGATTAAAACTTTTTTTAGCGGGTTGAGCACTTTTTGGTAAAGCGTAAAACAATAGAATCGCGATATCATCAAGGTGCTTACATCAAGAACGAATTTGTTTCTATATGTTTCAAGCGTGATACATACATACAAACATACATATAAGAACTTTTGCGCTATGGCGGACACTGCCAACACAGTTGTACTTACTTTTATATTATACAACTGTGTACAACTATATACTAACTTTTCTAAGAATTTGTTGGTGTTGTTGGGTTTTGTTGTTATTGTTGATGCAGTCTTCAAATAATTTTTAAGGTTCACATGAGGGAGTCTTAATAAAATAAAGATGAATACTTCAATTTAATCATTTCATTATATTTGTATTAAATATAAAATACAAAACCTAAACAGAGATTTAATTTCTAAATATTTAAAATGATTGGTTTAAGTATAAAAAACAACAATATCTCCTTTTACTTCTTGCTGTGATTGCAATACTGCTATTTGACACTATATGCCCAAAGCAACGAGTAAAAGTAGCGATTACTACTACCTGGTAATTGTATCATGACAGAACAGCATGGAACAACAACAACAACAAAAACATTAAAGCAAATGTTGTCTGCTGCAACAGCTGTTTACTACTAACTAAAATAAATAACTGCTATGCTGAAGTTTGTAAATGGATGCAAATACATTCAAATTAAATTGTTTAATGTTTTTACTTTCATGTGTTGGTAAACCCTGTAAAATAAAAGAAATTTGCAATATTTTTTAATTTTTTATTATTTGGTGATTGGTAGGCTTATTAGCTTTCATTGCTTCCACTAAGAATGTGCTGATTTTAACACCAACTCATCAAACCATTATCAGATTCTATCAATTCATGACTATAACTTATGGTGTTTTCGTTTCTACCAGAAAATGTTACCTTTTCATTGCCCTCTTCTTTTTTCGTGTTCGACTGTTAAATAAGTGCAAACGGGTGAAAAAATCTGTGCGTTTCTTAAAATGTTACATTTACATAGGGCAAAAATGGCACATTTCTTGCCCTGCGAAATTTTTTGAGGGGAGAATGTTGCCCTGAAAATCAGCTGATTGCTTTAAACGAAACTATTATGAAATGCGTGTGTTAGACCAGGTTAAATATATGCATTCATAATTTGACACTTAAATAATATTTTTAATAAAGCAAATTTTTTATTTTTGGCGCACACAAATATATCAGCTGATTGAGTAAGCAGGGTAGTGTTTTGTGTTCAAAGCCTGCACTTTTTGAGGGTTGAGTGCAACACTTGAAAAATGTTGCACTGTGGTAGGGCAACATTTTTTTGTAGAAACGAAAACACCAATAGATTTAAATTCAAATAATTAACAAAAAAAAAAAACCAATAAATGTTATAAAATCGTCTTTAGCAGTTTTAATAAAATGAATTTTTTCGACAATATTTAGAAATAATTCTAAGCCTCCATTCCTATCCATGTTGCGATCAATATCACGATATTCTAATTTGTAGGTCCTACGATCTAGGATATTGTGACATTGATCGCAACATGAACTGAAATATAGACTTAGAAATGTTTCTAAATATTGTCAACGTTTAGTTCATTAAAACTCCACTAGACGGTTTCGTATATTTAGAAGCATCAAGAGGGAGCACTCAGCATTTGAATAGAGATGAAAGTCGAGTCTTGGTTTTTGTTCACATTGCTTTAAACAACAATTTAACACAACAATTAGCAATACTAAATTAAATAAGGAAAGTGTTCGTAATGAACCAGATAATGAGTCAAATTGGACAGAACAACAAAATTTCAGGGAAAGTTTATTAATAGTACACAGAAAATAAAAGAATTGATTTATTACCTAAACTAGTTTAGCTAATGTGAAAGTTTCTATTTCACCTAATCTTTTCAACAACTTTTCTACTTACACAGTTAATTTAACAATCATGCATTAGGTAATTCACCTAATTCAAATTAGTTAATTCAACTAAAATTTTGCAAAACGCAAAAGTAAAGAGCACAGCGCTCTCCTATAAAAAACATAAATAAAAACAAAGTGAGAAAATTTTACAAAAATTAAAGCCTCATTGCGAGAATTGAACTCGGGCCGCTTGCGTTCAAGTCAAACGCTTTACCTCTGTGCTGTTACGCCGTTTGATAATTTGTGAACAAAATGTATATAAAAATATGAGGTCCACAACTCTGAAATTATGTTTCCACTGGCCATCTACAGCAATTTGATTAATTGGTATGTAGAGTAAATTTCTCAATTGGAAATTTAGCTCAATAGATAAGGCGTTGGTTGTGAAATCTTGAGATCACAGGTTCGAATCTCAGCGGTGGCAAAGAAATTTTTCAGTCATTTATACAATGTATATATCTCTCTCATTCTATCTACTATAAAACAAATCTTTCTTCTCTATCATGTGACGAAATGAAGTAAAGTCACCTAAGGAAAGTTTCACTTCAAAATAGAAATTGCAAAACAAAAAACAAATTTTTTGCATATTTTTTGCACGGCATTCCCACTCTTAAGTGGGAATGCTATCTAAATAATTAGATGATTTTTCTACACTTAGTAGGTGGCTTGCCTAATCTGAAGTGGTCATAGTTTAAAAAAAATTAGCTAATTCTTCTAATAAATTATGTGTCTTATCTATTTTATGGTTGAAGGTACACCTAAATATTTAGGTTTTTTTAGCTACTCTCGCAGTTAAACTACCCAATATAATTGCATATAATTAACATTTAGAAATTGGTAGCGCACCTAATCAAATTCGTTGACTGAAAATCACCGGATTACTTTAGCTGAATTGACTACATTTTTAACCGACTTCAAAAAGGAGGAGGTTCTCAATTTCGTTGGTTTGTCCGCACTTTTTTTTTTTTTTTTTTTTTTTTTTTTTTTTTTAAATGTATGTACATCGATAACTCCTAAAGCACTTGCCCGATTTCCGTAATTTTTTGTCAACAGATAGATACCATAAACGCGGAGGTCCTTTTTTAAAAAAGTGGGCGATATTCGACAAAGGGGCGTGTCAATATAAGAAAAACACTGTATTTCAGTTAATATTGACACTAGGGTACTGAAATTTACAGTTAAAACACTGGGGTAGACACAATTATTACAAATTACGATCAATAAAGTGGGCGTTATTTGACAAAGGGGTGTGGTCATATTAAAAAAACACTGTATCTCAAATCCCAGCAAACCAAACGATATCGGTCCGATATCGAGATGATATCGCAAAGGTGATAATTTCTATCGAGAACGATACACGAGACGATATCTTTATGATGTCGAGAAAGTCCTGTTTTCGATAAAAATTGACATATCGTAAACGATATCGAGAACATATTAATTGCGATATCGAAACGATATCGAAATTTCAATCGAAACGATGTTGAAATTTCAATGTCGTTTCGATATCGAGATGATATCGCAAAAGTGATCATTTCTATCGAGAACGATACACGAGACGATATCTTTATGATGTCGAGAAAGTCCTGTTTTCGATAAAAATTGACATATCATAAACGATATCTAGAACATATTAATTGCGATATCGAAACGATATTGCAAATAATTTTGCAAATAATATCGTTTCGATACTATAGTTTTTTGAAAATAATTATGTATTGTGATTAAGTTTTCGATTAGTATTAAGAAAAATAACAAGAAAATGAAAATTTGTGTTTTTGTTAATTTTTATTGTAATAGAAAGAATATTAATAAATATTAATTAAAAATAATTAAATAATATTAAATTAAATTAAGTACTAACTGTATAAAGAAACAGATGAAATACATTTAAGTTCAAAGATTGTAAGCAAATAAAAGCAACTTTCGCGGTTGGTTCTGCTAATGTAGAAGCCACATCTGCTTAAAATTCAGTAAGCACAAGAGTCTACATTTTTGTCGATCGAGAATATTATACAATACGAAAATTAAATTTAATCGACTCAATCGATTGTGTTCTATTCTACTAGTAATCGACAATCACAATAGTGAAAGCATATGAGCGTTTCGCTGCTGTGCTGTGCTGTGCAGAAAAACACATTGGGGTAAAAGAGATGCATGACTTGCGTACTTTATTGCTCTGTGTTTTTCAGCACAGCACAGCAACGAAATCCTCAAACGCTTATACTATATTTGTACCAGAGATGGGGGTAGTGCACTAAATTTTCAGCTTCAGCTGACATGTACTGATATTATAAAATTATTCACTACTTCCAAGTGGTGTTGAGTGATGAATTCAAAAATATCACTATACACTCACTATACATTAGTGATAGTGATAGTGAAAAATTTTTCACTAAAATTCATATTGTGCAACTGTTCTTTTTTGCACTAAAATTAATAATGCAAAAAAAATACCCGCACGAATGGTAGTGGAACACAGAAAGTTTTCACTCAATTGAAAGAAAAGGTCAACAGTTTATTTTGAATAATTGCACTTATATAAATTTAAAATTTCAAAATTATTGGCCCATTTAGAAAGTTTTATGTTATTATTATAGAATTTTTTTTATTCGAGTCTGGCTTAA
Organism: Pherbina coryleti; assembly: GCA_943735915.1. Lineage (NCBI taxonomy): Eukaryota > Metazoa > Arthropoda > Insecta > Diptera > Sciomyzidae > Pherbina > Pherbina coryleti. The sequence continues at coordinate 133,583,490 of OX030948.1, forward strand.
ATAATTTCAAAACCAGTACTATATGAAAGTTGAGTAGAAACATTTTTAATTGCAGCTTTCATGTAGTGACTGCTCAAATTTTGCACTATTTGAGTGCAGTGCAGATTTAGTCACTACCACTAAATTTAGATGTAGTGCAACAAAACAACACTATCACTAAAATCTCTAGGGATAGTGAAGAGATGTTTCACTATCACTAAGCTGACAAAAAAAATAGTGAAAAATATAATTTCTTTCAATATATTTAGTGGTAGTGAAATGCTGAGTGCACTCACCATTTAGTGCAAAACCCCGATCTCTGGTTCTTACCCTAAGCCTTTGATTTAGCATTTAAGCGCTATTTGTTGACCTTCGTTTGACTGTCGCTCGCATAAAGAAAAAATTTCTTTGTTTTTTCTTCAAAAACTGTAGCTGAATCGTTTGGGTACTTGTTTCTAAAGGCACCTGCAAAAAAATTAGTAGAAATTAAAAAGTTAAAAAATTAATAAAAAATTGAAGACATACTTTCTATTTCTAGTGTTTCTATTCTATTTTTAGTGTTTCTAGCAAGTTTTCGAACTGACATTTTAGCTGTCGTTCCTTTCCAACAAAAATGTTTCGCAGCATCATCCGTTAAAATGCATCTTCAGCATTTGCTAACAAACTTTTAAATGTGAACAAATTTTTTCAATGAATTTTAAACATGAAAATTTTTGAAGTATAAATTTTTTTTCAAGCAACATTTTTAAAATTCAAAACATAAATATAAGGTAAAATTAATTCAAGTATTTTATATGTTTATAAACACTACAACGCACAACTATGGTTGTATTTATGTATATATAAATAAATTATAAATATATTTGTATAGTGATGTTAACTTTTGATGGCAGCAAGCAAATTCAAAGTATAGAAATAATCGATAAATCAAAACAATTGATTTGAAAGATTGTTTCCTGTAACAACAACAAAAACCTTTAATTAATAAAAGTACCAATAAAATACCAATTGGAACGTATGTATAGAAAAAATATAATTAAATTTTATTACTTGCTTTTTATAAGTTTTTATTTAATTGGCTTCGTTCTCATGTCCGTCAAAATAAAAAAAAAAATAAACTGGACATTTCAGCCCTTGAAAGGACTTCGACCGAACTTCTGTGATATTTTTTTTAATGTTAAGTTGATTTTACTTTGTTTATTAATTTATTATTTTTTTACAATTTCTGTTCGTGCGTTTTTATAAATTTTATTTATTTATTAATTAATGTTTTGTATTGTCGGGCAGTTGCAATAGCTGAAAAATGTAAATAGATAAAACTACAATTCAATAAAGAACCCTGAGGAAGGTAGAAAATAACTACCGAAACGTTGGGAAAAAAATGAATAAAGTTTTTATTTGCATTTCAATACCAGACCAACATAGCCAACAACATTTAATTTGGAACTTCTTATGATCAAATTGTGTTGTACGTGTTATTAAACGTTTGAACACAATTGATCGAGAACTGAACCTACTTTATGCCGAATCCGAACGGCTAATGTGCATGTTCTCAAGAAGCTTTACTTGGCTTATTTACCGAACAGAAAAATTGATTCAATTGAAAAAACTTTCTGTGTCAGATGGAATTGAACCAGGGTTCTCTGGCGTATGGGTCACGCACTCTACCCACTGCGCCACGGCCACCAGTCCGTCAAAATATGCAAACGATTTCTCGACCTGTTGGCGTCTGATTAAGCTGAAATTAAAGATGCATATATAAGTTCGGTGACAATGCAATATTATGATTAAATTTTTTACCACGCCCCCTTTTACCGCCCGCAACCTAATAAAAATGCTAAATCACCGAAACTACAATGCCGATTCAGGATAAATTTTGGCAGCAAATTTCCTTCAAGTATAAGATGAGGCTTAGGAAAAATTTTGGCCACATGCCCACAATAAATAAAAATGCTATATCTTCGAAACTACTAGGTCTATTCAGCTAAAATTTGTCCAGTACATTTCTTTCGAGTACGAGGTTATTTAGGAAAATATCACCGCCTACAGGTTAGTAAAAATGTTTTAGGCGGTTTTGATCGTATTAAATAAACCTTTAAGACTAAAAAGTATAAAATAAAAATAAAGAGTAAACAAATTTTTTATAAAAAAAACTTTCATTAAAAAAAAAACGTGAACTAAAAATAAAAACGTAAATTTAAGTGGCATTTGTCATATATGTTTGCAGTAGGTATAATCTAGATTCACAACAATCCCTCTCTTGGTAACTCATCATAATAATATAAGCGTTCGTAAATAGGTAGGTTTTAGGGACGTTTATTTCATCTAAATATCGGTACCAACGAAATTATATCGAGCATTTTTGGAATCTAGATATTGTTGCGATATCACAGTGCTATCATGTTTATACTATCGTGATGATATCGAGTACTTATTTAATATAGATATCGTTACTATATCGCAATGCTATCGTTATTATAATATCGTAATGATATCTAAAAATTTGTAATGTTATGATATCGAAATGCTATTGTTAACTGTACTATCGGGACGATATCGCGTATTTGTGTATTAAGATATCGTAACGATCTCGTTAGACTATCGTAAAATTTTTCTATAGAGATATGGTTTGCTGGGATAGTATTGACACTAGGGTACTGAAATTTAGTACAGGCCCAGCAAACCAAACGATATCGTTCCAATATCGAGGTGATATCGCAAAGGTGATAATTTCTATCGAAAACGATACACGAGACGATATCTTTATGATGTTGAGAAAGTGCTGTTTTCGATAAAAATTGACATATCGTAAACGATATCGAGAACATATTAATTGCGATATCGAAACGATATTGAAATTTCAATCGAAACGATATGGAAATTTCAATGTCGTTTCGATATCGAGATGATATCGCAAAGGCGATAGTTTCTATCGAGAACGATACACGAGACGATATCTTTATGATGTCGAGAAAGTGCTGTTTTCGATAAAAATTGACATATCGTAAACGATATCGAGAACATATTAATTGCGATATCGAAACGATCTTGCAAATAATTTTGCAAATAATATCGTTTCGATGCTATATTTTTTGAAAATAATTATGTATTGTCATTAAGTTTTCCATTAGTATTAAGAAAAATATTAAGAAAAATATTAAGAAAATGAAAATTTGTATTTTCGTTAATTTTGATTGTAATATATAGAATATTAATAATAATTAATTAATAATAATTAAATAATAATAATTTAATGAAAATTAAGTACTAACTATATACAGAAACAGATGAAATACATTTAAGTTCAAAGATTTTGTTTTTTTTCAAAGTTCAAAGATTGTAAGCAAAAAAAAAGCAACTTGCGCGGTTGGTTCTGCTAATACAGAAGCCACATCTGCTTAAAATTCAGTAAGTACAAGAGTTTACATTTTTGACGATCGAGTTACACAAAACCAAAATTAAATTTAATCGACTCAATCGATTGTGTTCTATTCTACTTGCAATCGACAATCACAATAGTGAAAGCATATGAGCGTTTCGCTGCTGTGCTGTGCTGAAAAACACATTGGGGTAAAAGAGATTCATGACTTGCGTACTGTATTGCTCTAAGGTGTTTTTCAGCACAGCACAGCAACGAAACGCTCAAACGCATGCACTATGTTTGTACCCTAAGCCTTTGATTTAGCATTTAAGCGATATTTGTTAATCTTTGTTTGCCTGTCGCTCGCATAAAGAAAAAATTTGTTTGTTTTTTCTTCAAAAACTGTAGCTGAACCGTTCGAGTACTAGTTTCTAAAGGCACCTGCAAAAAATTAGTAGAAATTAAAAAGTTAACAAATTTAAAAAAATCATAGGCATACTTTCTATTGCTAGTGTTGTTGCAAGTTTTCGAACTGACATTTTAGCTGTCGTTCCTTTCCAACAAAAATGTTTCGCAGCGTCATCCGTTAAAATGCATCTCCAGCATTTGCTAACCAACTCTCTGTTGAATTTCGCATTTATTAATGCAAAGTTTTGAACCTACAAAACAAAAGTTAAAAAATTTCGAGTAGTAAATAGCAAACTTAAACTTACAAGACATTGAACATTTTCAATATCTTTAAGCTGATCTTCAAATTTAATAAAATCGTTAAAATCAAGAAATGCTGATTCCGGAATAATATTTCTTGGTTTTTCTTGTGTGGTAGTTGGCATTTTCCTAACATCTTTTTTCAACTGAAGAACTTCTTCAGTGAGCCTGCCAAGAAGTTTTATTGCCTTGTCAATTTTTTCATTAATTTTTGTGAAATTCTCAGAAAGGTAATCAAATCGATCCGGAGAGTCAGCTGTAAAAAAATTAGTTTACAAAAATGTCAATAACTAAAAATGTTAAAAAATTATTTTACCTGTTGTTATAGTGCCTTTTTAGCACTATAAGAATTTTGTTTTTTCAATTAAATCTAATTCCACAATCACGCAATTATTATTTCACAAGTTCCCTTGCCGAGTTTTCAACACTTTGAAAATTTTAAATGTAAAGCAAAGCACTTACTTGATGGCAAAACCACAATTAGCTTCTATTTCATCAATTTCGCACTTTTATTTATTTATTTTATATAAATTATTTTATAAATTTTATTGAATCACTTTTTATGCGAACAAATTTTTTTCAATGAATTTTAAAAATGAAAATTTTTGAAGTACAAATTTTTTTTTTAATTTTTTAAAATTCAAAACAAATATAAGGTAAAATAAATTCAAGTATTTTATATGTTTATAAACACTACAACGCAAAGCTATGGTTGTATTTATTTATTTATAAATACATTATAAATATATTTATATAGTGATGGTAACTATTGATGGCAACAAGCAAATCCAAAGTATAGAAATAATCGATAAATCAAAACAGTTGATTTGAGAGATAGTTTCCTGTAATAGCAACAAAAAACTTTTATTAATAGAAGTACCAATTGGAACGTATAGAAAAAATAGGGACAGGTTGATGCGTTTCGAATTATACCTTTAAATTTTATAACTGCTTTTTATAAGTTTTTATTAAATTTACTTCGTTCTCATGTCCGTCAAAATATGCAAACGATTTCTCGACTTGTTGGCGTCTGATTAAGCTGAGATTAAACATGCATATACAAGTCCGGTGACAACGCAGTATTATGATTAAATTTTTACCACGCCTCCTTTTACCGCCCACAAACTAATAAAAATGCTAAATCACCGAAGCTACAATGCCGATTCAGGTTAAATTTTGGCAGCGAATTTCCTTTAAGTATAAGTTGAGGCTTAGGAAAAACTTTCGCCACACGCTATTTAAACGCCCACAATCAATAAAAATGCAATATCTTCGAAACTACTAGGTGGATTCAGCTAAAACAGTACATTTCTTTCGAGTACGAGGTTATTTAGGAAAATATAACCGCATACCAGTTAGTAAAAATGTTTTAGGCGGTTTTGATCGTATAAATAAACCTTTAAGACTAAAAAGTAAAAATAAAAATAAAGAGTAAACAAATTTTTTATATAGTAACAAAATTTCATTTAAAAAAAAGTCAACTAAAAATTAAAAATGAAATTTAAGTGACATTTGTCATATATTTTGACAGTAGGTATATTCTAGATTCACAACAACCCCTCTCTTGGTAACTCATCATAATAATATAAGCGTACGTAAATAAGGGACGTTTATTTCATCTAAATATCGGTACCAACGAAATAATATCGAGCATTTTTGGAATCTAGATATTGTTGCGATATCACAGTGCTATCATGTTCATACTATATTAATGATATCGAGTACTTATTTAATATAGATATCGTAACTATATCGCAATGCTATCGTTATTATAATATCGTAATGATATCTAGAAATTTGTAATGTTATGATATCGAAATGCTATTGGTTAATGTACTATCGGGACGATATCGCGTATTTGTATATTAAGATATCGTAACGATCTCGTTAGACTTTCGTAAAATTTTTCGATCGAGATATGGTTTGCTGGGGGGGTAGACACAATTTTAAAAAACTACTGTAAAGAAAGTGGGCGTTATTCGACAAAGGGGTGTGGCAATATTAGAAACACACTATATATCGAATAATATTGACACTAGGGTGCTGAAATTTAGTGCGTGGGTAGGCATAGCTATTACAAATTGCAGTCAATAAAGTGGGCGTTGTTTGACAAAGGGGTGTGGCAATATTGGAAAAACACTGTATCTCGAACAGTATTGACACTAGGGTACTGAAATTTAGTACAGGGGTAGACACAATTTTTGAAAATTACTGTAAAGAAAGTGGGCGTTATTCGACAAAGGGGTGTGGCAATATTAGAAACACACTATATATCGAATAATATTGACACTAGAGTGCTGAAATTTAGTACATGGGTAGGCATAGTTATTACAAATTACAGTTAATAAAGTGGGCGTTATTTGACAAATCGGTGTGGCAATATTGGAAAAACACTGTATCTCGAATAGTATTGACACAAGGGTACTGAAATTTAGTACAGGAGTAGACACAATTTTTAATTCACTGTAAATAAAATGGGCGTCATTCAACAAATGTGTGTGGTAATATTAGAAACACACTATATATCGAATAATATTGACACTAGGGTGTTGAAATGTAGTACATGGGTAGGTACAGTTACTGCAAATTACGGCTAAAAAAGTGGGCGCTATTCAACAAAGGGGCGTGTCAATATTATAAAAATACTATATCTTAGTTAATATTGACACTAGCGTATTAATATTTGGTATGCAGGTAGATAAGTAGGTAGAATCATTAAAAAAGTGAGCGGGATTGTACACAGGATGTGTCACTTTAAGGAAAGTACTATATTACGGTTAATATTGATACTTGGAAACTGAAATTTGGCACAGGGGTAGGTAGAATCATTATATGGTACGGTAAATAAATTAGGCGGGATTAGAGAAAGGGCGTGGCACTACAAATTTTAAAGAAGCAGAAATGGAAAATACCCAACAAACTTTCAGGAATTAATAAATCAAATTTGTTAAGAACAAAGTTTCAAGTTTAAAATTTTCCTCAAGAATAAATACTATTGCATAAAATATTTCATATTATCTAAAAAGGAAGAAATAAAAACTTTTTAACAAAAAAAAAACCCGACTTCAAAATCACTACAAAGTAAAAAATAATTTTAAATAACTTTTCCCATTAATTTCTTGGTCATATTTTAAAAGCTATTTATACGTGTTATAATATTGGAAATCTTATCATTTTCATTTTTTCTATTTTGTTTTATTATCATCAATATATTAATTGCTTTATGAACATAAAAGCTTTGAAGTCGGCGCTCATCTTTGACACACAATCATGATCTTTTGCCATCCGTGCACTATTTGGTGCCTTGGTGACACTGTAGTAATTTTAAAAGCTTTGTACACATTAAATTTCTCACTAAACCGGTTTGGGTGAGCTTGTAAAGGTCATATTGAATATTACATAATGTGTAACAGCTGCACAAATAATGCATGGAACACATTGGCTACATTCAGCGTACTCAAAAATTGCCAACTGAAAGAAAAAAAAAAAATCACTAAGAAGCTTTTATATTCAAAAAGTTAATAATATTTTTATGATAAAACAAATTAGAAAAAATTAATATAAAAAGATTTCGACAAAGTAAGATAAGCGCCGACTTTAAAGCTTTTATGTACATAAAGCTATTAGTATATTGATGATAATAAAACAAAATAGAAAAAATGAAAATGATAAGATTTCCAATATTATAACACGTATAAATAGCTTTTAAAATATGACCAAGAAATTAATGGGAAAAGTTATTTAAAATTATTTTTTACTTTGTAGTGATTTTGAAGTCGGGTTTTTTTTTTGTTAAAAAGTTTTTATTAGGTAAAAGTTCTACTCTTTTTTTTCTGTGTATCATTAGAAGAACTGTCTACAAATCAAATTTTTAATCAACAATCAGCGTTCATCTTTTTTTTACACTGGACCCCCGGTAATCCGGCCCCTGACTAATTCGGCACCCCCTGTAATCCAATATTTCCATTATAATTGAATATTTTTTTGACAATCTTCGCTAATGTAGATAATGCATTATTGAACAGGTTACTTACTTGTACTTGTATTGATTGATATATATTATGATTTTATTCATAATTTTTGATTATTTTAGTATGTACATTTATTTGTACACAATTATTTCCTAATGTAAAGTTATTATTTTTTGTAAGTTCTATAGCATTAATAACGTCAATTTTATAATAAAACGTAAGCTTTCAATTGTATTGTTTAATTTACTTAATTTGACACACATAATGGAGTATGATTTGTACTTCAGAGTATAACATACATAACCTTATCATTTTTTTTTTAAGCTTTGAACGAAGGTTTTAGGTGTAATACCTATTCAGTCAAGTCTGCTTTGGTTCGAAATGGGGTGGTAGATTAGTGTGAGTGAAGGGTGCATCAATTCAATTCAAGTAATAAGGCAACCTCATCCACAAACTACGACTCCAAGTCGTAAATATTGATGAGTTTTCAATTTCAGCTGATTACTTAATGAAAGAAAATTGCAAACGCGAAAGGTCAAAGCGTAGGATCATGTCCTAGCTGAGATTCGAACCCGGGACCTCTGGGGTGGCAGTTGATCACGTTTGACGCACATTTACCGGATTTGTTACCATTTGCGTTAACGCATGTTACTATTTGCGTTATCAATGTTACCATTTGTCACTTTGTGGCCAAATTGTATGTAAACGTTAAACTTCCGGTACATTTTTAGACACATTTTTGAAAATTTTTAACGTGAATAATCACAAAAAGCGCTGAAATTGAAGAATACAACATTAAGAAGCTGAAAAATGTTGGCAATGCTGTGACAATCATCAATGCTTTACACACCCACGAGCGTTGTCAGACTCCTTCGACGATGCAAGAGGTTTAAGCCAAAAATTGAGACTTAAATTAATGAGTCAAAATCTTTTTCTATTAGTAGGACTGTGCAATGGGCCACAGGTGAAGTTGTTGAAATTTTCTATAACAATTGCGAAAGTGGCCGATTTATAGAGGAATTTCCTTTGTGCATTATGATCAAGTTTCCCAATTATTCTGGACCAAAATACAACAATTTAAATGTTCTACTTATTTATTCAGTAGTTGTATCATTCAAAAAAGGACCAACCAATTTTACTCGCAAGAAATTTTAACTATAACTTGCGTATGCCATTAATATTAAAAATTGCAAAGATTAATTCTCAATCAAGCAGTTTTCGATATAAGAGAAAGGTTATATTCCTTATGATAAGAAAATAAATAAAAAGAAAGGATTGGTTCAAAAACGCCAAGAATACAATAAAATATTGTATTTCAACTAAAATATATTAACATTTTTTTGTAATTGAATGTTTGAGATCTGGTCATTTTATTGACAAAAAGTAGAATCCCCATTTCATTGAAATAACAAAACCTATTTAATATCTTTGCTTATATAGTTTTTAGAAAAATCTATTGGAGCTAGCAACTCAACTAAATTGCCTCCACAACGTACCAATTTATGTGGCTAGCTAGCAAACGCGTAAGTGTTTGCTAAGCGACTGCTACGACCTAGTTTATTTTAAGGATTTTTAAAAATGGCTGAAACATGCTATAAACTCCTCACAAAGCATTTCTGCAAATTATTTGCTCTCATTTCAGCACAAATATTGTCTAAAATTATTAAAATAATTTAAAATATAACATGTACAAAATATGTAAAAAAAAAAATTAAAAATATTTGACAACAAAATTTGTCAAAACATTTAAAAATATTTACAAAAAGACCTAGAGCCCAAAAAATACAAAAAAAAACATAAAAAATTAAGGTCGAAGAAAATAAACAATTTACATATATTTACAAAACAAAAAGAACACAATCAAATTACAATATTTTTCTGTGCTGGTGGTAGTTTCGAAAAACTTTTGATGGGTAAATATCAAAGGATGATAAAATTGTGACAAATAAATAAAATGCCATTGAATTTATGTAATACACAAACCATTATTTACACTCATCTCACTTTAAATCGAAAGTGTTTCTATTTTAACTACAAAGCAGCTAGTTTATGAATAAGAAACTTTTAAAAGACTTCTTTTGAACGTTTATGAATAAGAAAATTTTAAAAGACTTTTTATTGAACGTTTTAAAGCTATTTTAAAATATTTTTATGAATACGGCTTATAATAAAGAAACGTAACAAATATGTTTGGATACTTAATACATTTAAAACAACTAAGAATTTTAGATATTATTCATCTAAATGATCGTACATAGATCTTCCAAAAAGCGCAAATGGTTTCTTTGGAATTGTACGGTTGTTAGTGCTAGCCATGTACACACTATAATTTGCAAAGTTATCAAGGCATCCTTCGATTTTGCACTAAATTCCAGATATGGTATATTATGAGAGGAACAGAGATGTTACAAATGTGATTTTAGTAAATTTTTTCTAAAAAAAACTTATATTTTTGTCCGGCCATTGAAACTACTTGGTATTTAAAAAAATTACTGTCGTACTGTATGAGCAGTCAAATTACTGTAGAAAACAGTAATTACTGTGCCGTTAACATCAGTAGCGCAAAGTGACAGTTGAATTTGAGGGGAAGTTGCAAATTTCTGCTGAAAAAATTTTTATTGTCGAGAAATTCCAAGCTAGAAAACAACCTGGTTTAAGACAATTGCAATTTGAACAATCAAACAAATTTAGTAAAATTGATGTTCACAAACTGGAGGATTGACTGCTGCAGTCGTCAAAATATGGAAGGTATCTTCAATTTTTGTAGAAAGCGTTGCTACTGGGTATTTATAACTTCTCTTATTACTTTGTGTTGAAAATCTTTGTAAAAACTTACCGCTTTCAACCTTCCGAAATGTTCCAGGAGAACACTTCACGTCCAATTTCCTTATTTTTATACCTCTACGTTTAAAAATCGTAAACGGGGAGTATTAATTTTGTCACTCCGTTTGTAACGCCCATAAGAAGGCGTGGCAGGTATAGAAAAGTATATATATTCTTATTCAGCATCACCACCCGAGTTGATTTAGCCATATCCGTCTGTCTGTGATCACGATTACAGCCGTAATTTTCAAGCTATCCCCACGAAATTCGATATTTAAGCTTGTATCTAAAAAATAAAGATCAAGTTCGAAAATGAAAACCACGTCTACCTCCCATACAAAGTGACTTTATCAAAACGGTAAAATCTCTTCGAATTCCACAAAAATTAATATATGAACTTGAAATTTTGTGTATGAGCTTTGATATTTAATATACACTCTGAGTATGAAATTCAACCAAATCGTATGAAAACCACGCCTACATCTAATACAAATTGACTTTTTCAAAAAGGTAAAATTTCTTTAAATTCCAAAAAAATCAATATATGGATTTGAAATTTGCATATGAACTTTGATATATAACATGTACTCTGTGTATGAAATTCAAGCAAATCGAGTGAAAACTACACCCACCTGCCATACAAAGTGACTTTATCAAAAAACAAAAGAGAATATTTTCTGTTAAAACTATGACGAAAATGTTTTTACAAATAAACATTTTTTTGCCTAAGACTTTAAATATACTTCGGTTCGAACGTGTGGGTATTTTAACTTCGGCCCAGTCGAATATCATTTTTTACTAGTTTCAATTCCACTTGCTTGTTTAAATATACTATCCCCTTGGTTTAAATCAAGGGTGCCCAAGCCCTATGCACTTGGTGCACATTTGTTTTTGTAAAAGCACTTAGGCATAGGCTGTGCATTCTTATACATACACACAGCACTCTGCATTGAGCAATACTAAATACACAAACAATTTTGTGTTTTTTGTTTTTGATCTTTTTTCTGCCTATGCCAAAGTGTAAGCAACTACACTTTCGTATGCTTTGTTGGTACATTTTGGTGACAGTGATCTTCTACGAAGACTTTGTTGTTGTCTAACGTAGCATGCTTTCGTTCACGAAAGTTTGTAGGATTTTAGATGTATTAGTGTTTGCACTTCCATAAGAAAGTTTTGGGCACCCCTGGTTTAAATGTTTAATTTTTTCAATATTCTGCTATGCATTTCAGGAGAGTGGCACTTAAGTAAACCATGACGAAAATCAATCAACCCGTTAACCACCGCGTCAGAACAAAATTAATGTGTGATTTTAACGAAAAAATTTCCATTTTATATACATATAATTAAATTATTAATTCTTTCATACATATATCTATTTAATGATTTTTAAACAGAAAAAAATGTTAGCTTAAAATTAAACGCAATGTGTTCAAAAAATGTGTTCGTAATTTGCTTTTTTATTCATATGTTTTTCAAAAGTTTTAAACACATTTGCTTTTACTTTGACTAAATTTGTTGCAAGCTATTTTTTAAACACAAAATTCATCAAATTTCACAATTTCTATTGTCGTCAATTTTGAAACATTTTTTTCAGTGTATCTAGTGCTTATTACCCAGAAATTAATAGAGATAACACTTGCTGCTTTATCCTGGATAATTTATAAAAACAACAAACTTTTTGGAGGAACTGCTAAAATTTTTAGTTATATACCATCAATATGACTCAGTTAACAAGTTATGCATTTAATACATACATCATTCGTAAACGTTTAAAGTAACTTGAGAAAAATTTTTAGAGATTCATAATATGAGGCCGCTTTTGTATTTAAAGTTAAAGCTATGTTATATTTTTCTTGCAAACAGCACGTGGTACCACAACTCAAAAGCACACATTACTCCATTGTGTGAAATGTAACCACCCCAATGCATATCTTTCTATTCGCTCGCCCCTAATTGCAACATTGTTTTTCAACTCTTCAAATCACCCCAATGCCATCCCTTACACCTCAAAAGCAGCCGTTCTTCTATGTTCTAACAAACACTTTATGAGTCACTCGACTCATGCCATTCACTTCTTGTAGTGTCTTGATGTTACCATCACTCAAACGTTCTTGAGGAATGTTGAGTTCTACTCACCACGAAGAACTAATGTTAATAGATCGTAAAAAATGGAGAAAAAAAAAATCACTCAACATGCGCACTACAGGAATAGATAACTGAAACGTGGATGTGGGTGGATTAGCCAGCCCTCTGTAGCATTGAAGCAACAGTTACTTGTTGCTCGTCTGCTTTGGATCGACGTTCGTCGGAATTTCAAATTTGCGCTTAAGAAAGAAAATTGTCCTACCAACCATTCGCTTAGTTGGCATTCAACAGTTACGGAAATCGGTTTATTTCGGATCTACAAGTGGTATTGCTGGCTCCTAAGCTCTTTGAGATAATGATGTGCGTGAAAGTTATCAGTTTTATTTGACGACATATAGGCAGATATACAAACTGAAGACAGACTATTTTCAAATGCCAACTGTACAAAAAATAATGCTTGAAAATAAAATTAAAAAACAGTTAGATGGTTAAATAATAAGGGAGTAAATTCTAAATACTTCTGAAAATTAACTTAAAATTTTAGCAAATGCAGATATTAAATAAAACATATCATTTTCATATGATTACAAATATACGCAGAGCTCCTATCTGAACCGATATGCAAGATATGTAGATATAGTGCCAACTTGTCAATTCTGTACTATCTCAGTTATACATAGATTTGCAGTGCTGACGTTTGCGCAAGTAAAAATAGCGGCAGGTTGACACTGGTAAATTCAAATATTTTTCAAAAACGCAATGAAAGTGAATGGTTATAAGTAAAATATTCCTTGAGAAATAAATAGATGCAATTTCAATCTTATATTTATATATTCAATCTTACTAACGAGAATCTACACATTTTTTTTGAAAAAAAAAATAAGATTTTCCAGTGATGCATCCCAACCCATATACTATAACATAGTATACCGATTTCTTATCCTGGTGTTCATTACCAAGTCGAATTTTAATTAAATGCGAAATCGCTGAAACTTTCTATAAATCTCTAAAACAAAAAGCAAAAATCAAGTGAAGACATATCAAGGAAAAAATATTTGTATTGAAATATTTTTCTCTAAGCAATCCTGATTGGTTTATGGAAAAAAGTAAGGGCGTATCAAATAGTGCTTCTATAAGTAAGGATGAAGGTGTCATTCTTGCTAAACGATTCCTCATAAAGTATTATTATAAAATGTATAGAAAAGTCTTGTTTGAAATAATTTCAACAAAAACATATTTTAAAAGAAAGAAGCCTTGCAAAACGTTATATTCTAGTGTTGGCTATTGTCGATATACGATACTTAAAAAAAAAACTGAAAGAGTTTATTTTAGTAAGTAACATTATAAGTACATATATTTGAGTACATTTTGCAATTTCTCACATGTGAGTCACAATTTCATCTTCTTTGACATGCTACACCTCTTTTTAGCCGATATTTTGCCCGTGCAGCATTCCGCATTTCGGCGGATACTTTTAAGTCCCGACTTTTTTTTAAACACAACATAGCTGAATTAATTAAAGTTACTCATCCGTTCGATCAATATAAATAAATCTTAAGGAGTCTTTTTCATTTAAACGGCTAAGAAAAACACTTTGTAATTCTTTTTTGTAAAAACTTTTTTAAATGATGAAAAAAAAAACTTGTGTACAGTAAAAAACATATAATTAAGTATGTTTTGAATTTGTTTGTTTCTTTGGTTTAGTCTTTTATCTGCCCTTTTAAGCTTTTCGCAATTTGGACCTCATTTTTCGAATCCAAAACAGTGGCAACGATTTCTCAGCTTTAACAACAGATAACTGAAAATTTTTAAGTTCATTTAAACGATAATACTTGAAACTGTTAGATTACTTATAATAAGCCATTTAAACCTCAAACATGTTTTTTGCGCCATTTTAGAAATAAAAATTGAAAAGTTACTCTATTTTTTACATTTCAAATATTAGAGATTTTCCAATAATAAATATAATGCAAAAGAGTTTCAGCCCAAACGGACTTTTTCGTTAATCTTTGGCACCGTTTTAAGAAATCCTGACACTTTTAACACGTATTCTACCCATAATAGTATTCTACCCATATAGTAACACTCTCATATAAACAAAAAAATCGAACGTTTTTTTCCAAGTGAAAAAGATCCCTCAAAGACGGTTTTCATATAAATTTTGATAAATTTTGATAAAGAAGTATTTCCACATTATCGAATCAGCATTTAAAAATTTATTTCGCTTTTCGTTTTAATAATTCATAGTTTAAACAGAGCTTTACAATTTCTAGTAGTTCAATTTCAATAAATACTTGTAGTATTTATATATTTGTTTATGGTAGTGATATGACAAAGTAGTAATATAGGTAAAAGTATCACTTACACTTATGGTTGTAGAAGTCATAACTTAAAAGAAGACGACAAGATAACAAAATCGGTAAATAACACAGAGGAGCAGTGAAAAAATAGCACCAGGATGAAAAGTAATCAAAATAAATTTATTTCGAATGCAGATTTAAAAATTGTGCATTTTGGCCATCAGCTCGAGTTGAACAGTTAAAACGGACCTTTTTTTAATAGTTTAACTAAATTCTTTAAATTTATTATTTATTTAATATAATTGTATTTAAATGAAATTAAATGTTATGTTTTCCTTGAGACAAAAACATTGATGTTCCAAACTTTAAAATACGACTGTAAACACCAGAGATATGAAGAAATATGTCAATGCGCGACCCCTACGATCGGTAAAAAAAAACTTTTTTTTTTCGAAATTGTCTTGCAAAAACGCGTTATATTCGCTGGTATACGGCGTACTTTTTTTTTATGTACAGCCTAATGTACATAGTATGGTTATATGGAAGTAGTATGGTAGGTGTTCGTTTAAAAAATATTAAATAAATTATTAAAATAGAAAGAAAAAGAACACTCTCATGATTTTTGGCAGATGGAAAGGTAATAAAATAAACTTTCTGAAAATATTTTTTTTCAATTTTTAAAGTGGGAAAAAATCCTTTTTTGATGACTTCTAAAATTTGACCTTGAAGTTAAGAAACTTCAAAAAAATAATTTTTTTTTTATATTTTTATAAAAAACAACTATTTGTTGTATTTTCGAAAATACCTCAAACGTGAAAATCGAGTTAGTTTTGTTGAATATATGATTTTTCAAGAGTAAGGCAATTCCACTTTTTCTTCCATTTTGACGAAATTTTAATGTTACCATATATTTTAATGATTTAAATAAATTGTTAGACCTTATTTATATTTCTTCAAATATTAAATATGATATTAGTGAATGTTTTCATCCTCTTTCCATATCTTGTATGCATCATAAGCCACTTGTTGTAGTAATTAAATTTGATAAGTTTTTTGACACACATCCAGAAAAAAAGAAGTATAACTTTAATATCTGTGATTTTAACATCTTAAATAATGTACTGCATTATGTAAATTGGGACGTTTTATTTGGTGGTAATAGTGCTGAGTCATGTTATAGTTTCTTTAAAACGTATCTTTCATCTATTTGCGATGTTTTTATTCCTCGCATTCCTAAAATTAATCATAAACTTCCCTGGTATACGAGGGGTCTAAAAAAACTCAAAAACTTTAAATAGAAATAAATTTTTAAAGCTATTTAAGGTTACTAATGAGCCTACATACAAGGCAAAGCATTTACATAATATGCGCGAATTTAATTTTCTAAATAAGTTTTTGGAATTTTGTGAATTTTGTGCAGTCTAAAGGCCCAAACAAAATAGGCTCGAGCTGGCTGCAGCTAATGTCCAAAATAAACGAAAAGCTAGCTCAAGTTCTGTCAAATGCTTAATTTGACCAAAATGACTTGAGCAGCACTCGCCTTTATGTCATAACTACTTTTCACATATGCTTTGAAAAATTCAACAATTTCTACATCAATTCGTTTTGTTCGTTGAAATTTATAATTATTTGAATGGATTGCGGAAATAAATTTATAAATAAATTAAAAAAAACGATTCCTTACGGAGCATTCGATTTGAATCGCTCTGGCTGCAGCCAGATCAAGTTAACGAAACTTGACGAAAAAGCTGGCTCGAGCTATTATGGTTTGTACGCATCATTTCTATGTAGTCGTATAAAATTTGACATTAGCTGCAGCCAGCTCGAGCCTATTATGTTTGGGCCTTAATAGAGGTGGTTCGCAAATTCCCACTTCAATGTATTTAAATGATAATACTTCAGTTAGCATTGCTGATACAGTAAATCTTTTTGATAAGTTTTTCAAGTCCAATTTCGTTCTAGACAATGATTCAGCCGTAAATATTAATGAGAATTCCATTGAACCTTTTACTGATATTGGGTCCATGTCTGTGTCAGTTGACGAAGTCATTGAATCCATAATGGATATGAAAACATCATTCAAAGAAGATATTGATGGTGTTCCTACAATTATTTTCCTGAAATGCGCACACGTCTTAGCTGTTCCTCTGCCTGATATCTTTAATAAATCTTTATCTGAAGGGAATTTTCTTAAGTGTTGTAATATTTCATCTTTTACTCCTATTTTTAAATCTGAAGTTAAAAACAATGTGGAAAACTACCGCCCAATCTGTAAATTATCAAATGTATCTAAACTCTTTGAGAGTATTATTAAGGCGAAATTAAGTTTTTTAACTAAACGTTATAAATATTTGCCCTGAACAACACGGTTTTGTTGCTGGTCGCTCCACGGTTTCAAATCTAGCTCTACTGTCGGAGTTCTGTGTTTCATCGTTTGAACTGGGATATCAAGTTGACGTGATCTATACTGATTTCTCCAAAGCATTTGACAGAGTCTCGCATTAATTGTTACTTTGGAAGCTATCAAAAATATGTTTTCATTCGAGTTTCTTAAATTGGATTGCATCTTATTTGTGAGACAGAACATGCTTTGTGTGTATAAACAATATCAAGTCTTTAGAATTCGCTACTACCTCAGGTGTTCCTCAGGGTAGTATCCTAGGTCCTTTGTTTTCCATTTTATTCAAAACGATATTTCTAAGTACATTTGGAGGTCTCGTTTTCTATTGTATGCGGATGATCTAAAATTATTTAAGAAAATATCATGCTCTGCAGATGTTGCTGATATGCAAGCCGACATTTCTAGAGTCTTAAATTGGAGTAAATTGAATGGCTTTACTTAAAACTATTAAAAATGTTTTCATATCACCCTTTCTAATTTTTCTTTAAACACTTTATGTAACACTTATTTCCTTTTAGACTCTAAAATTCAAACCATTTCTACAATCCGCGATCTTGGTTTCATTTTCGACTCAAAATTTACATTTACCCACCATGTAAATGCCCTTATACCTAAGGCCTACTCATTACTTGCCTTTATACGAAGAAACAGCACCGGTTTTACCGATCCATTTACTCTCAAAATGTTATATAATTCCTTTGTGAGGTATAGATTGGAATATGCTTCCATTATTTGGAGTCCATTTTATACCTCAACATCTCTTAGACTGGAAAGAATTCAAAAACATTTTACCAGATATGCCTTGCGGATTTGATGCGAATGATTCATTACAACCTTACAATTCGCGCTTAATGCTTTTAGGACTTAAGTCTCTTGAATCTAGACGCAAAATTTCATCATTAATTTTTGTATTTGATATTATTTCTGGTAATATAGACTGTTCATCTCTTTTAGAGCTTATAACTTTTAGTATTCCATTAAGATATTTAAGAAAATCAAAATTATTTTATGTTAAATATTGCAAAACCAATTACGCCTTAAATGAGCCAATAACCAGGGCTTTAACTCTATTTAATGAGCTGTATATAACTCATGAATTTGATCTCTTTGTTCCTAAACAAATTTTTAAAAACTTTGTTAATAGTATTTTCTTATCACAGTTTTAAGATTATTTTATTAATTGCAATTCTTAAAATTGCAATGAATATGTACTTTACTTTTAATTAGTCTGTAAGGATTTTTTGTATCCAATAAATTTCAATAAACTAAACTAAACTTAACTTATACTACTAATTAACTACACTGTTAATGTGTTCTACACACGTAAGCGAAGAGTTCATGACAAATCCTAGATTGACTACTTTTTTAACAAACCCAAGTCTGGTTCCACTTAGGAAAATAGGAGGCAGATCATTAAATGGGTATCTTGATTTCACTACAGGTAAAACCAAAGAATATACAATATATAGAATGCGCATCTTGGTACAAAACGCAAACATTTTTCTTTCTTACTCATAGATGCGGGGGGTAGCAACAAGACGAAGATACGATGTAAGCAGCATTAAGCAACATCGAACATTTTGAGCGAACCAATCAACGGTTGCAACAGGAATGGTGTTGTTTGACAAAGCACACAATGTTTTTCTGAGCTCGATCATGTTGTTAGCATGATCGGCACTTGTAGCTTTGCTGGCCTTTGTGAAATTTTTTCATTATACGAATTGCTAATGCGACAAGTCGTTATAATGTCAAGAAATATAATAAAGAAAAACAAGCTGAAGTCTGGCATTACATGCTGTATGCAGACTTGCAAAAAATCAAAAAGAAATTTCCCTAACATTAAATTATTTAAATTTCCTTCCCACCATTTAACAATCGGTCAAATATGTCGAAAAAAATGCAATATCTCAGATCTGGACTACGGTTCAAATTTGTACATTTTACGCTTAAAAAACGTAAAATAAGTATATAAATTTTGTCACTCCTTTTGTAACGCCCATAAGGAGACGTGGTAGATATAGAAGAGTATATATATTCTTGATCAGCATCACCACCAGAGTCGATTTAGCCATGTCTGTCTGTCTGTTTGTCTGTCTGTGATCACGATTACAGCCGTAATTTTCAAGCTACCATCACGATATTTAAACATTAATCTAAAAAATAAAGGTCAAGTTCGAAAATGAGCCGAATCGGATGAAAACCGATTCCTCCTATACGAAGTGACTTTATCAAAAAAAAGCTCAAGCCTGTGTTAGATAACACGGGCGCATAGGTCAGACGTAGAATACGTTAGTCATTAACAGCCTTATTCAATAGATTTCCTTAAACAACCTTTAAACGCTTGTTTAGTTACGCACTGTTTAAGGCTTTACGCAGCTTCTATGCAACCTTGCTAACATTGTTATTCATAAACATTTTTTCATTTTCTGCTTATGACAAAAACCAAAGACATAAAAAGAGAAGACCAAAGACATAAAAAGAGAAGACCTCCAAAATGTTATTTTAACAGAATTTCGTGAGCGAACCTGACGGGCCAACGAGAAGTGAAACATGTTGTGTTTTTGATAAAATCGTGAAACATGCTGCGCTACTCAGAAAAACAGGTTTTCTTCATGTTGCGAAGATTACAAATCATTTGAATTTTGTGATTATGTTTGTAATTGCTATTTTTATCAACAAAAATAGCGAAAATTTGCAACAGCGCACTATTTCGCAATTTTGTTTAATTTCTAGCAAACTGGCATTTTTTCGCAAAATGCAATTTCATTGGAAATGATTGCGGAGGCGCGGGTTCAATTCCGGCGGCTGGCATTTTTTTTTTTGTAATTACGGCTGGCATGATTTTTTTTTGTTTTTTCCTAAAATATACATTTTTTATTTTTTTTTTAATCAATTTTTAGTAAATAATTTGCAATTTTTATAAATTTCAAGCGAAGAACTTATTTGTTTTCAGTCATTTTGTTTTTGTTTTTTTTTATTATTTAAGCTTAGGTAATATCGCGAAGGCGCGGGTTCAATTCCGGCGGCTGGCATGATTTGTTTTTTCAATTTCGCATTATTTACTATTTTTTTTAAACAATTTTTTAATAAATAATTCTATAAATAAAATTTTGAGCAAACAATTTACTTCTTTGCAGTCATTTTATTTTGTTTTATTATTTAAGCCTAGGAAGTTAATATGTATTGTCTGTGCATATGTTTAGAGTACATTTTATTTTAATTTTTTACCATTTCTTGCAAATAATTTAATTAATTTTATACATTTTGTCAGTTTTTTTTAATAATACTTACTTTTAAATGAAATAATTTTTTTTTAAATAATGCAACCATTTGAGGAAAAAAAATTATAATTCAATTAAACATCCATGCGAAATCATCATAAAAATTAAAAATTAAATTTACTCTAAGCATATGCACATATATATTAACCACCTAAGCTTAAATAATAAAACAAAATAAAATGATTGCAAAGAAGTAAATTATTTGCTCAAAATTTTATTTATAGAATTATTTATTAAAAAATTGTTTAAAAAAAATAATAAATAATGCGAAATTGAAAAAAAAAATCATGCCAGCCGCCGGAATTGAACCCGCGCCTTCGCGATATTACCTAAGCTTACCTCAGAAAAACAGGTTTTCTTCTTGTTGCGAAGATCACAAATCATTTAAATTTTGTGATTGTGTTTGTAATTGCCATTTCTATCAACTAAAATAGCAAAAATTTGCAACAATGCACTTTTTCGCAATTTTGTTTAATTTCTATGAAGCTGGCATTTTTTCGCAAAATTCAATTTCATTGGATATGATTGCGGAGGCGTGGGTTCAATTCCGGCGGCTGGCATGATTTTTTTTTTTCTTAAAATATACATTTTTTTATTATTTTTTTTAATCAATTTTTAGTAAATAATTTGTAATTTTTATAAATTTCAAGCGAAGAACTTATTTGTTTTCAGTCATTTTGTTTTTGTTTTTTTTATTATTTAAGCTTAGGTAATATCGCAAAGGCGCGGGTTCAATTCCGGCGGCTGGCATGATTTTTTTTTTCAATTTCGCATTATTTATTATTTTTTTTAAACAATTTTTTAATAAATAATTCTATAAATAAAATTTTGAGCAAATAATTTACTTCTTTGCAATCATTTTATTTTGTTTTATTATTGAAGCTTAGGTGGTTAATATATGTATATGTGCATATGCTTAGAGTAAATTTTATTTTTAATTTTTATGGTGATTTCGTATGGACGTTTAATTGAATTATAATTTTTTTTTCTCAAATGGTTGCATTATTTAAAAAAAATTATTTCATTTAAAAGTAAGTATTATTAAAAAAAAATGACAAAATGTATAAATTAATTAAATTATTTGCAAGAAATGGTAAAAAATTAAAATAAAATGTACTTTAAACATATGCACAGACAATACATATTAACTTCCTAAGCTTAAATAATAAAACAAAATAAAATGACTGCAAAGAAGTAAATTTTTTGCTCAAAATTTTATTTATAGAATTATTTATTAAAAAATTGTTTGAAAAAATAATAAATAATGCGAAATTGAAAAAAAAACAATCATGCCAGCCGCCGGAATTGAACCCGCGCCTTCGTGATATTACCTAAGCTTAAATAATAAAAACAAACAAAAACAAAATGACTGAAAACAAATAGATCTTCGCTTGAAATTTATAAAAATTACAAATGAATTACTAAAAATTGATTAAAAAAAAAATAAAAAATGTATATTATAAGAAAAAACAAACAAAAAAATAAAAAATGTATATTTTATGAAAAAAAAAATATCCAAGTTATAAGGCAAAATATGCAGGCGAATGACAATCGATACGACATTTTGGTGGGAAAATGTCGAGTTGTCACTCTAACCCATAACATTGCATTATTTGAGCAGGCTAATACGTACCGCCAAATATCCCTCTTATACAACTCTTGCAACAAAAACCAAATGAGAATTATAAGAACTAAGGTTGCAACAGCAAGAGAACAGAGTGCGATGCTGTTGCTGCTTGTCGGAATATGTGTGTACGTGTGCGATGCTGTTGCTGCTTGCTTGTATGGAATATGTGCGCACGTTTCTCACACTGGTTCTGTGATGAACACACAGATAATCGTACTGCTCTTACACATGATGTTATAATACATAAAATACAAAGCATATGAAAATTAATACAAAATTTGAAGGAGTTAAATTTTGATTTACTTATAGAATCAAAAAAATAATATGTAGCAATATGATTATTTAAATACAAATCAAAAGAAGAAATATTAAATATGTTACGAGCATACTTGAATTTTCTTCAATGCATGCATAAAGTATTAAAAACTTATAATGAAAGTGACAAACAATTTCTCAAAATTTTGTGCTCACGATTAACACTCCCGTATAACGTATTCTACGTTAAAACAAAAGCGAATATTTTCTGTTAAAACTATAACGAAAATGTTTTTACAAATACACATTTTATTAACTGCTTAAGACTTTGAATATGCTTTGATTCGGCCGTGGGGGTATTTTAACTTCGGCCCAGTCGAAGATCATTTCTTAGTAGTTTTAATTCATATATAGGAAAGAAAAACATAAATCTGGTGCTATTCCAACACTTAATTTAAATGAAGTGGTATAAGGGCACTTGGAAGAAGATTTTTCTTACTTCGAAACTGCATCTAAAAGACGAAAGTTTAACGACGTTATTAAAGGGTATTGCAGTAATTGCGAAAAATATGTTAAATTAAGGCATATTGCTACTTGTCTGTATTCGAGTGAAAATTTAACATTTTTTTACAGCAAAACGGCAAAAGATAATGGATAAATTTTTGGGGTGATTTAATACACTCAAAAAAATTTTTTATTATTTTTTTTTATGCACGAAAAGTTTTTTACATTTGCAAAGAAGTTTTTTACATTTTTATACTTGGTTATCATCGTAACATAAAATGACCTTAACCGATTATCTTCAAACTTTAACCGCATACTTTCCACATGCGTAGTTTCCGTGTGAACTAAAACAGTGCAAAAATTTTTATTTTTTCTATATTTATTTGCAAAAAATAAAAAAAAAACTTGCGTTTATGATTTTTTTTTTCAAATCTTCATAATTTTTTTATTTTTTTGCCAAACTTAAAAATTTTAGTTCACACGATATCCATACTCATATTATATATAAATTTGGTTTTTTTGTTTTTCTAGGTGCTGCCAAACTTTAGTTATTATGGTAACCATTAGCTCTTTCCGATATCGCCACGTCAACTTCAAATTAAAGCATAACAAATGCTAAATATTAATAAAAAACATTTCTTGTAAATAATTTGTTAATATATTTATTCACCCTAAACAAACATACTAAATCGTTTTACTTATCATAAAAAAAGAAGGCTTATTGAAGACTTAGAAAGTGTTAAGAAAGAGTCTACAATTTTTTGCCAATTATTAGTACGTTCAAGACCTAAAGAATATTCAAATGAAGTTAGTATTATGAAGTATTCTTAAGGCCTGACTATAATAGCCACATGCTGGCATACGCTAATGCCAAAATTTAAACGAAAAGCCAGCAGGCTGTTGTCAAAATCAAAAATGTCTATAATTGCCATATACTGACTTTGAGAAGTGTCACAAAATAGTTTGTTTTTATTTGTGCTTGTTTGTGAGATTTTTTCAAAATTAATAATATAAATTAATAATATAAAAAATTTAATCATACGAAGCGTTTGCTGTTAAGCTTCAA
This sequence comes from Pherbina coryleti, assembly GCA_943735915.1. Classification (NCBI taxonomy): domain Eukaryota; kingdom Metazoa; phylum Arthropoda; class Insecta; order Diptera; family Sciomyzidae; genus Pherbina; species Pherbina coryleti. The sequence goes on from OX030948.1 coordinate 133,607,851, forward strand.
TTATTACTTCAATAAATTAGAATATACAATTATTTGACATTTGTCTATGCTGTGAGCGATTTGAGTCGCTCTACAAAAAGCCACTGAAAGTCAACGAAACTGTGGCAATTCCAATTATGGGTATACACATATATTTACATGGGGTCGCTTTCATTTTGAAAGATCCGTCTGCCAGCATGTGGCTATTATATCTAGTCAGGCCTTTATTCTTATTCTTATTCTTATTCTTATTCTTATTCTTATTCTTATTCTTATTCTTATTCTTATTCTTATTCTTATTCTTATTCTTATTCTTATTCTTATTCTTATTCTTATTCTTATTCTTATTCTTATTCTTATTCTTATTCTTATTCTTGTTCTTATTCTTATTCTTATTCTTATTCTTATTCTTATTCTTATTCTTATTCTTATTCTTATTCTTATTCTTATTCTTATTCTTATTCTTATTCTTATTCTTATTCTTATTCTTATTCTTATTCTTATTCTTATTCTTATTCTTATTCTTATTCTTATTCTTATTCTTGTTCTTGTTCTTGTTCTTATTCTTATTCTTATTCTTATTCTTATTCTTATTCTTATTCTTATTCTTATTCTTATTCTTATTCTTATTCTTATTCTTATTCTTATTCTTATTCTTATTCTTATTCTTATTCTTATTCTTATTCTTATTCTTATTATTCTTATTCTTATTCTTATTCTTATTCTTATTCTTATTCTTATTCTTATTCTTATTCTTTTTCTTTTTTTTTATTCTTATTCTTATTATTCTTATTCTCTCTCTATATAATGTTTCTTGTATCGTGTTTTTTTTTTGTTGTTTGGTTTTTTTATTTATTAATTTTTTTATTTGTTTATATTTGAATTTTTATAATACATATTTTGCCGTTCTTTATGGGAACTTGATAATATTTTATTACTATAAAAGCATAGTTGCAATTAATTTGATCGAAAACCGATAAATCAGAAAATTGCTTGATAGAAATTGCTGCGCCCGCGAAGTTGCAAAAGTATACAAATTCCGATTCCCTTCTCTCATACCATGACTTTAGCAAGCGAACACATCAGACAGGTTTAATAACAAAAACAATGAGCACAACACGTTGCGGTATGGATATGAGAGCGGGTTGTCATGTTTGGTTTGAACGGGTTGCAATGTTGGAGAGCGGATCGTAATATTACGACCCGCAAACAAAATTTCTTCTTATATGAGATGCGCATTCTATATATTGTATAAATAAATAAATAAATAACTGGCCATTTCAGCCCTTGAAAGGACTTTGACCTAGCTTCTTAAGATCAATTGTGTTGTGCGTGTTATTAAGTTTGTACACAATTGACCGAGAAATGGACCTACGGGCTTAACGCCGACTCCGAACGGCGATGAACGGAATATGTTCTTATTCTCAAGAAGCTTTACATGGCATTTTTATTACTCTCTGAGGTTTGCCATTGTCTGCAGAGAGGTGGCGGCCGTACAGAAAAATTATTTTATTCAAATAATTTTCTGTCGCTGCTGGGGTTCGAACCTGGGTCTCCAAAGTTCTTTGACATAGCGGCCACGCACTTTAACCAACTACGCGATCGTGGCGTAGTGCATATATTGTATATTCTTTGGTAAAACGTACGACTTTTGAGGATTTAACCTTAGCTGATTTTCACTAGCCCATCTGCTGATTTCAGTCAGGTCTTCGTTAACCCTGACACATAGATCCTCTATAAGGCATCTGGGTCGGGACAGATAGAGCTGCAGGTCATCTGCATATGCATGCATTGTGACATTATGATATAAAGAAAAACATGGAAAGTTAATAGAAAGAAAGTTGTAAGATTGGGTTGATTAGGAAGGGAAAGAGACTTGGATAGAGATCGCTTGAATGAGGATTTAGACATGGACACCTTCCATGTAGCGGTCGGATATACTATTAAATTCTCTACAGCAACGGCTGATAGGTTCATTACTTGCATATGCAGTATGATGCTGATATTCAGTTAACAGCCAAATATGTCTTGTAAGTCTTATAGGGTCATTGAGAGTAATCTTGTTAGAGATGTATTCGCAATTAGTTACACCGTTCAGAACATCGAAAGTAAAGCATGAATCCAATACCGTTCTTCTAAAAATTCCAAATTTAATAGGCTGAGTCTGTGTTCATACGGTGGAAGGCTACAATATTCGCGGGGGTTATAATTCTCTCTCAGAGCGAATAGGAAAAATTGCTTTTGTATGGATTCGATTCTATCACTATGGGATTCAAAAGCTGGATTCCAAATAATGCGGCCATATTCGAGTATTGGGTGCACTAGTGCACAGTACAGGGAGTTGAACAGCAGTATCTGAGAAGCTGAAGCAGGTTTCTAACTTTTTACATAGAATAGAGTGGCTTACACTGTCAAAGGCTTTCGATATCTCTAAGAGACAGACTAAGGATATTTGACCCTTATCAAAAAAAGTTCTGATAACATCTAATATTTTAACAACAGCAGTGGTACAGCTATGCCCTGGACGAAAGCCCGACTGGAGGGGAGACAAAAGCTTGTTTGCATTAAGATGGTTAGAGATCTGCTCTGCCATGAGAGATTCAAGCACATTTGAGAGTGACGACAGAAGACTGATTGGACGGAAATCGCAAGGTGCAGATGCCGTTGGCTTTTTGAGGCAGTGATTATATATGTGGACGAGGGGGTTAATGACATAAGGCAACATTAGCTTGACGAACTTGATATCAATCCCATCTTCGCCGATAGCATTAGATTTTATCTTTAAGATACATCTCACAATATCCGACTCATAAACCGCAGTAAACTGAAAATTCTAAGGCAAAGTGGAAATATTAATGAACGAGTTAAAGCTCGGAGTTTCGGTCTGGGGATTAGATACGAAAAATGCATTTAGAACACTAAGGTCTAAACGACAACCTCCATCTTGAGTGTTACCTGTTTCAATTTGCTTTAAGTTATTCCACTGTTTCTTTGAAGGCAGAGAAGTACTTAGCTTCGAGAAAAAGAAATATTTTTTCGACTACAGATGAAGCATCGTTTCTAGCCCTTCTATATAGTTCCCAATTAAACGCGGTTGGATTTCGTTTCCATTTAGAATAAGCCTTATGCCATTTTTTTAGTGCTTGTTTGATGGAATTCGTGAACCATGGACAAGAATTGTTAGTAATTCGAGATGAACGAAGGGGCACATGAGTGTCGTATAAATGAGATATTTTGCTCAAAAAGAAGTTCAATTTGTCGTCAACTGTATTAAAGAACCAGCATTCCATTCAGTTAATACTAGACACATCAGCAAAGAGAGCGTTGAAATTAATTGATTTATAGTCACGATATGTAAATGTTCTGCTCACATCAACAGGCATGAGATGAATATTGTGCGTACAAAAAATAAGGTCATGGTCAGATAGAAACGAGATCTGATCAAATAGCAAAACCATTGAGATATCAGACACTGCAAAGAAGTCGAACAGACTAGGCGTTACATTATTTCCGAAGCGGGCTGACTCCTCACAGTTGACAATAGATAGACCGACTTCAGACGAAGCGTCAAGAAGTTTGTTGGATAAGCTATCTGTGCAGAGCAAATTAATATTGAAGTCACCACATATTATCAAATTGTCATAATCGGGTATGGGCACCACTACACATAAAGCTTCTGTGTTTGTCTTTTGTCTCTGATTTGTTGTTGCGTTTTGTGTTACTACATAAGCCTCTCCTCTCAATTCTTGCTCTCAGCGCTCCAAGAGCGCTCTCTGCCCATAGTTGGTCATAATCAATTAAACAGTTGGATATGGAAGAAAATAAGGGATCAAGGCTAGAGCTGCGGTTATGATTATACACACAAGAGAGAAGGACTTTTATAGGAAGGAATATTAAGAAACTCAATCCCAGAACCACAATATTCACTCGAAAATTTGACATTTAAGTTTAATTTGCAATATGTTGCAATACCTCCTCCACTCTTATTCAGTCTGTTGTGTCGGTAAAGCTTGTAGGTTTTTATATTTAACTACTCTTTTCCCGGCGCGCGTTGCTGCACCCTGCAACTATATGGGAACATAATCCATTTTGAGTTTGTATGTAAGTATTGCTACTTTTACTTTCAAAGCTATTCGATAATACAAATTTTAATTGTATGGGCGGAGCCACACCCCCTTATATAATGCCCGTCCCAGTTTTCTAGTAGATGGACATTGCCCAGTTTTAGTACAGTTGCCGACAGTGAGCATACAAACTAAATTACCAAAATGTAGCCAAATCGACGAAAACCATAGGAAATATAGCATTTTTATTGATTTGTGGGCGGTAAAAGGGGGTGTGACAGAAATTAAAACTTCTTGTGCTTGAAAAAAATGTACTGCCAAAATTTCAGCTCTATCGACTCAGCAATTTTGAAGTTTCCAGCCAACACACAGACATCATTTTGCTTTTTGTATATATATTTTGAATAAAGATTATTGGCTATAACTTTTGATTGGTAAGAAATACTGAGATAATTTTTTTTAATAAATTATTATTTTAGCTTTTTAATTTATTCAAAAACATGAAACCACAATAATGGAAAAAAAAATTTCTTCAAAAAAATCAAGGGGTAGGCCTTGTTTTTTGAATCACAGAAATGGTTTTTAATTTTTACGTAAAATTGAAACAATTTTTGCCTATAAATGTTGTAATTTTTAAATGGAGTTGAAAATTTGCGAATTTGAATTTAAATTATTTTTACAATAAAAACAAATTTTGAGCATTTTTTTGAGGAAAACTCCAAAATTTCAGACCTTTTTTGAAAAAAATATTTAAAATATATATACTCAACTAACGGTATTTTTGCAATAATGTTTTTATAGTACTTTGATGAAGCTTTAAGACAAAAAAAATTTATCACGATATATAAAAAAGCAGCGGAGATATTTGAATCGAAAGTCACAAAGTTAAATTTCTGATTGTGTTTTTCTCATTTTTGAGCACGATGTTTGGAAAATAAATATGTATAAATATGCATATAAAATATATATAAAAATTAATATAAAAATGTGACAGGAAATAGGTATCTATGCACCCTCGGTGGAGTTGTGTACTGCATTGCGTAGTTCATCCATATTGCAAATTCGAATGCTTTCAGCATTTCTAGCCAATCTGATATGGATAGCGCTTCGGAAGGTAAATGCATTAAAAATGATTTTCTGGCGTTTGTGGATGATCGTTGCTTGCAGTATTTTTCGATTGGCAGTATTCAGACTTTCGTGAATATAAACGTTGTTGTCCGATTCGAATCCAGCGGCTCGCAGATTCACAGCTGACTTTGTACGTCTCCTGTAGCCACCAAATGCTTTTAAAACGCGGTTGCGGTCGTACGGAGAGAGAAATTTGACTATTATGAGCGAATTTGGGTTGCTCTCATTCGGCTTTATATGAAAAACGTCTTTTAGCTGCGGTAGCTGGAACTCGATGAAATGGCAGATACGATTGAATATACTCTTTAGATTTTAATCTCTTGAGTACGGCACACCAAACACGACAGCGTCCGATACAATAGCCGTGTTTTATTCGTACTGGTTTAACCTGATGAACGAATAGATCGCATTAGTTAAACTTTTTTAAGTTTTTCTCTTGACCGCTTGGGAAATTCGAGCTTAGAGCCTTGACCGCTTGGGACACTGGAGCTTGGGGCATTGACCGCTTGGCGCAATAAAATTACGACTCTTTTGCATCCATTTTTATTTATTTATTGCAAAGAAATAAGCACAGATGTTTCCTTTGACAGCAAAGGGTGACTACAAATCAATGAAAAAAAAAAATAAACAACGACACCTATAGTGCAGTAGCGGGACGAAAAAAAGAGTAACAAGATGATCCAGCTACTGAGCAGGTTCATCTTTTTGTTAGTGTTCTGCATGTAATTTAGAACATTTTTGGTTAAGACAGTACGAATAAAACACGGCTAATATCAGCGTTGCTTGCGTTGTTGTTATTCAGGTATTTAGTCTTAAGTTTCTTCAATTCGTCGCACCGCAAAGTTAAAGCAAGCAGTTGGCTTTCAAGCAAATCAATTTTTTTATCGCACTCACTGATATCAGCTTTGCGTACAATTACTTCTGTCTCAATTGTGGCAGTGACCTTTTCTTCAAGAATAGCAATTTCTGTAGCGAAGAGCTTGGAGCATTTCTCAAACTGCTCAAAGAGGCGGTCTTCTAGTTTCTTGATCTCTGTTTTTAAGTTGTTGCTTAGGCGCTGTTCCATTTCCTGAAGCTGTGAGTGTAATGACAGATATATTAGAGCACTCTTCGTCTTTGGCGTACCATCATTCTTATTGCTCATCCGAATGCAATTTTGCTGTATTTGTTGGCGCGTCAATCTGGGTGACGGTAACATAGGTTTGCAGAGACTTACAGCCCGATTCTGCGTACTTGATAAATTCACCTTATTGAATGTTTATCAAGTATTGACTATTTATAAAGATTTGGTATTCTGTGATAGAAAAAAAAGCTCTTTAATTGATAAATTTGTCAATATCTCATTTGCTATTGATAAATTTATCAAGATAGTTGTGGTTGCTCGTAGCAGGCAATATCAATGTTAATATTAACATAATTATATTAATAATAATAATTATTTTCTACAAATTAATACACTTTTGTGGGACATAAGGAAAATGAAAGCAGATATCGTTTTAATTATTGCTGCTGTTGTTGTTCTCTCTTTGCTTACAGTCCTCTCTTTGCTTTTCATGCACCTCCAGCTGCTTCTCCCGCTCTGCTCTTTGTGTCATGCTATTAATGAGAACAATTAGCTGTTAACAGGAATTCACCTCCTCTGGTGAATTACGAAAACTTTTTATTTATCAAGGTTGCTGTACAATACTAAAAAAGCTTTCGCTTGATAAAATTCTTTACAAATTTTATTGATAAATTATTTATCAAGAAAACGCAGAATAGGGCGGTTAAACTGACCGCAAGCGAAGATATGAGGCAGAAGTGGAGCAGAGCAAGAACGTAGCAGCAGGTTGAGGGCCACAATGGAAAAGGCACACACTGAGCAACGCAGCGAAGTAAAGAGAGACAATAACACACTCGCACGACTAAGAAAGCAGGGCGCCGCACAGTTAGACAAAAAAATAAAATCAATATTGCCGAACTTCTATCAGTTTGAGTGTGGGCGGCAAGCTCACCGTTAGTAGAACGAGACCTCAGGTTATGTTATATATTTTGTCTTGTCTATATCGTGCTTTAATGTTATTATTTGAGTTTTTTATTAAATTAACTCCAGTGATCTTTGAGAGCTTTAAATTCATATTGTATTTAGTTTTAATTTATAGATTTAGCGCAATTTGCATTGATTTATTACTTGAAATCGCATCGCAATGTTGTAGCGGGTTAACTTTGGATTTGTATTTTTAACAAAGTTAAGCAAAGTGATTAACAGCACGATATATGCACAATTATTACGGAGCCCACAAAAACACATGTTATCCGGCAGCGCGACTTTTAGTTTTGTTGCTTGTTTTATTTCACTTATTTTTTCAACTTTTTGACAAGGTGTTTGTAACAGGGACTTTGTATCAGGGACTGTTATCATTAAGCAATATTAAAAAAAACGTATAGCATCATTTTATAAATCCCTGCACATCACTTCACGCTGCGTTGTTGAAATATGCATTTTATAAAACACAACGCTTCACGCCGTGATCTTCAGCGTTGAGTAACGCAATAGCGTAGTGATAACAGTGCAAAGTTCGCATTTTATAAAACGCAGCATTTGAAATTTGTTCACTTGAACTGTCACTTTCATCACTTGCTCTTGACCTGCCGTTAGAACGAATAAGTTGACATTGAAAGGGTAATAACTGTTTGTTTCATTCATATATTCTTAAATGTTTATATTTATCATTTGAATATAGGTTAAAGACAGCAACAACGAAGCAACAGTTCGAAATGTTGCTAAAAGAAATAAAAAAACTACTGCAGGTAGCAAGTGGTACGCCAGTGTTTAGCGTTTATATTACAATTTCAATTTAATGATGGCTGAAGAGAACAGCTGATATGGTTGCCAACAAGTCAAAATTTGGTGAATCTTAAATATTTTAAAGATTTGCAATAATGATGCTAGTTTTATTTTACATGTGACAACCCTAAAATGTTGTTGACTGACAGTTCAACGTGGTAACGTAACATAGCTAACGCAATAACGCAGTGATTAATAAAATGAAAATTTTAAAGCCAAGTGATGTGCCGCGTTAGCGTTGCGTTTCATCACGGTGATTTATAAAATGATCCCATTAAGCTTTTACCCTCTACTGCATAACAATGCCTTTAGGCACACTTACTTTTGTATTCAAATCTAGAACTGAAAACCTTTTTTCCAAATTCAGAAGTCAAATCATAGATTATATGTCGGTTCTATGCACTTCGAGTAACATTTTATGTAACAAAATTTATTTCAAGCTTAGCGCACTTTGTAATTATTGTCAGTTGTAATTGTAAAAATTAGCTTTTCGCACGCAAAAATCATGCATTAGAGGTATATCATTACACTGTGTGACCGATTCGACCTTTAAAAAAGTTTCAGCCTAAATTCTTAAAAATTCCGAGAGAGGGACATCTTGTGATTATATCGCGACTCGTCCGACCTCTCAGTTCCATCACAATTTTTTTTAAAAAATTCTCAAAGTTAAAAAGTAGGAATTCCAGTATTCCGACTTTTAACAATTTTTTACATATGCTTAGGTTGTGAGAATTTAATACAAAATGCACTTTTGTTCAATAGAATTAAACGTTAAATTTAACAGTGCCAAAAGATTTTTGAAAAAAATATATAAAGTGGGTTTATCGCAATGGAGAAGTCCATTTTTCAAAAATTTTGTACAAATGTTAGTTCTTCTTTATTTTTTTTAAAAATGGTAACAAACAAAAATCCTTAGTTTTTTTACAGGAATTATTAAAACTACTAAGTACCTTTCAAAAAAGTCGAAGATAACTGAAATCAGTTGAAAATTGGAAAAATGGCAGAAGTTTTAAGGTGTTTTTTAAATCGACAATCATCGATTTTTCTGATATACGTCCACAGCGTTCGAACTGCTGCCATTTAACCAAATGATAACGGATTTGTCTTATATATGGCTTGCTAGAATGCACGAGCCAAATGTCACATTTTGTGATTCTAGTTTTTGTAGAAAATAAAAAAAGGCGATATCAAACAAGTTATCACAAGATTGTTGTGAGATAATCTGAGTGTCTTTACGATTGAAAAACTTCTTATTTGTGCTACTTCATTTGGAATTGTGTAATTTGAATAGGGAAAAGTGCATTGCATATTTTCCAAATTATTTCCGAAAGAAATTTTATTAGAGCTCCTTGCTGTTGTTATATCCTGCGGTAATTAAAATATAGTGTACTTTGATCAGATCAAAAAAGGGAAAAGTGTGTTCAGACTTTTTACTGATGCAATGGGTTTACCATCTGTTATACTTTTCAGACTTTTTTATTCATGATGTGCGATAAAATAAACACTCTTTGTTACGTGTGTTTAGATATATACTAAAATCATATCGCCAAGCGATTTTAGATGAAGTTCAAAACGCTTATAAAAGTTATTTTGTCCTTGATATCCAAAAAAATGTTTCTTGGGCACCCAATTTTTTATGTTTCTTGCAATACATTATGATGGCTTTCATAAAAGGCTTCAAGAAAGTAATGCCATTCGGAATACCTGTGATTAGAAATCTGTTCATCGTCATGATTAAAGTTCTGCTACTGTTGTGTCAACAAAAAAGTATTGAAATTCAATCGAAAAATGCAGAAGTCATACGTGTATCAAGACACTATGTTCGTATTTCTCCAAAAATAACATTCTGAGGAATTGCCAATGCTACATCCAGTTCCAGAAGAAAACGCTGCACCAAGTCTTGTCACTGATTTTATGGAAGCGTTTAACCAGCTCAATGTTCGAATGTCGCTTAAAGTACTCTTTCTGCACCATCATATAGACGTATTCGAACAGCCAATTCCAACCAAGTCTGATGAACAAGGCGAGCGCTTCCATCAAACGACAAAAACAATGGTGGACCGGTACAAAAATAAAAATTTGCAATCTTTTATTGCTAATTTGTGTTCGTTTTTGGCACTGCATGAAGTGTTGTGAAGAGCACAAACATAAATACAATTTACAATAAAGGCACAAACATACATTCAATCAAAATTTGAACCTTTATCCCAAAAAATTAAAAAAACTTTTATTATTCGCAGTCATAAGATATCGCCGTTTTTATTTTCTACAAAAACTAGAATCGCAAAATGTGGCATTTAGCTTGTGCATTATAACAATCCATATATGAGCAAAATCCGTTATCATTTGGTTAAATGGCAGCAGTTCGAACGCTGTGGACGTATATCAGAAAAATCGATGATTGTCGATTTAAAAAACACTTTAAAACTTCTGCCATTTTTTAAATTTTCAACTGATTTCAGTTATCTTCGACTTTTTTGAAAGGTATTTAGTAGTTTTAATAATTCCTTTAAAAAAACTAAGGATTTTTGTTTGTTACCATTTTTAAAAAAAATAAAGAAGAACTAACATTTGTACAAAATTTTTGAAAAATGGACTTCTCCATTGCGATAAACCCACTTTATATATTTTTTTCAAAAATCTTTTGGCACTGTTAAATTTAACGTTTAATTCTATTGAACAAAAGTGCATTTTGTTTGTAAATTCTCACAACCTAAGCATATGTAAAAAATTGTTAAAAGTCGGAATACTGGAATTCCTACTTTTTAACTTTGAGAATTTTTAAAAAAAAATTGTGATGGAACTGAGAGGTCGGACTGGTCGCGATATAATCACAAGATGTCCCTCTCTCGGAATTTTTAAGAATTTTGGCTGAAACTTTTTGGCGGTCTCACCGTGTTATTTTATGTTTTTTAAGTTTTTGCTCAGATATAAAAATAGTAATCAGATTTTATCTTTTAAATCTAAAATACAAATCGCCTTTTGATTAATATTTTGTTGCTAAAACAAAAATATAATTTTCGGTTTTTATTTTTGGTCAAGGACACGGCTGCCCAATAGAGTGTCCCTTATTTTGCGATTTTTGGAAATGTCAAGGTGCTGAACGTTTTTTTTATGCGTTTTTTATTCTAAGAACGAAACCAAAAATTTTTTTTAAAATTGGACTAAAAATGGTCTATGTTTTACACTTGGTCCACTGCTTCCTTTTACATTACTATGCATTACTCTTTCCGTACTTTTTTATCAAAATTTATACTACTTTTCTGCATATTGTTAATTCAACGACTGAAAGTAAATAAGCCGATTGAAGTTCGTTTAAAGTACGACTAAAAGTGAATTGGCCGACTGAAGATAGTTTTGTGTATGACTTAAAATGAAATAGCCGACTAAAGTTGGTTTTTGTTATGAAAATGGCAATAAAAGGTACGACTGACTTTGGTGCGTTAATAATTATTGTTAATAAAAATTAATATTTTAGATGTAGATCGTAGATATATATATACTAGGGCGGGTCGATTTAAAAATCGCCCAATGCTCTGTGAAAATCGTATTCTAGGGATCAAAATAAGAACTTCGCCGGAGGAACCATACCTCTAAAACGAATTCTGATGTCCCCCAATTTGGGTCGAAGTTATATATATATATATAAAGTTATATAAAAATGTATTCACAAAAATAAATATATATTTTATATGTACAAAAAAAGTGTACATTTTGATGTCAACACTAACCGCGAAACGGGTTGACCGATTTCAACCATTTCAGGCTACGTTGCAGCTGGTCTGTAGATGGTTAATGTAAAGTTTACACGAAATCGATTCAGTGGTTGCGGAGATATGGCATTTCAAATATTTTCCTATATATATAGGGGAGGATAGCCACCTGCTGAACAGGCCCACCTACTGAACACTGTCCGTTCTGACGTCTGTATAGGTGACAGCGCCAATATATATAGTGTTCTAGTAACATCTCATTAAATGTTCTCTTTTGATAAATCATTGAGTTAAATGCGCGTGCTGCTTTAGCCCCACGGCCGAATATATTCGGAAATAAAATTACATATTCGAATAAAATAACACTGAACAAAAATAGTTCATTTCTATTTAGAGAATTTTTAAGTGTTTTTTATCGATAAAAAAGATGGTTATGAGTGGAATTCATAGTTTAATATTTATTTTTCACAATTCGAACAATATTGTGAAATGGGAAAAAAATATTTAATATCATCTCCTTATGGCGTCACTGCCCACCTACTGAACAAAACGTCGGCCTACTGAACAGATTTTCAGACATCGTGCATGCATGAAATTGTCATTTATGCGATTGCGAATGGTGTTTGGAATCATGTTAAAGTTTTTCTTTTGCATTTAATTGATATTTTTGTGATTTTCATCCACATTCAGATAAAATTTCAGAATGCTGTCGCCGAAAAAAAGTGCAAAACAGAACGAATATAGCTCCTGATGCTCTATTGTTTAACCTTCATCGGTCCCTAATTTCTAGAAACGTATAAGTTCTTTGTGTGTAAATTTTACACACTTTTTCAAGAGCCATATTTTTATCGATGAGTGAAATTAATCGATCTAGTCGTTAAAAATTATTTATTATTGATTTTTTTATTTATTTAAAAAAAAGATTTTTGTCAAAATCCTAGCTCGGTCGATTTGCTGAAATTATTGGAGCGAAGCTCCCATGGAACAACTTGCATGAAGAATGTTTAAAGGAGCAGAACTCTGAAATGGGTTGACCGATTTTAATATTTCTTTTTCTAAACTGTTCTACTGATCTTAAATTAGGTGCCTGCGAAGCCCAAATTTGGAAATTCTGTTTAGTTTAGAAATTTATTGAAAAAAATATTTCCATATCTTTCTTTGTTGATACATATTCGCTTAATTCAGTTTGCTGCTTGCCTGCTTCTGTATGTGTACGTCGTTCGCTTCGCTCGCTCGCTATAAATAACAGAACAGCATGGAACAACAACAACAACAAAAACATTAAAGCAAATGTTGTCTGCTGCAACAGCTGTTTACTACTAACTAAAATAAATAACTGCTATGCTGAAGTTTGTAAATGGATGCAAATACATTCAAATTAAATTGTTTAATGTTTTTACTTTCATGTGTTGGTAAACCCTGTAAAATAAAAGAAATTTGCAATATTTTTTAATTTTTTATTATTTGGTGATTGGTAGGCTTATTAGCTTTCATTGCTTCCACTAAGAATGTGCTGATTTTAACACCAACCCATCAAACCATTATCAGATTCTATCAATTCATGACTATAACTTATGGTGTTTTCGTTTCTACCAGAAAATGTTACCTTTTCATTGCCCTCTTCTTTTTTCGTGTTCGACTGTTAAATAAGTGCAAACGGGTGAAAAAATCTGTGTTCGTTTCTTAAAATGTTCCATTTACATAGGGCAAAAATGGCACATTTCTTGCCCTGCGAAATTTTTTGAGGGGAGAATGTTGCCCTGAAAATCAGCTGATTGCTTTAAACGAAACTATTATGAAATGCGTGTGTTAGACCAGGTTAAATATATGCATTCATAATTTGACACTTAAATAATATTTTTAATAAAGCAAATTTTTTATTTTTGGCGCACACAAATATATCAGCTGATTGAGTAAGCAGGGTAGTGTTTTGTGTTCAAAGCCTGCACTTTTTGAGGGTTGAGTGCAACACTTGAAAAATGTTGCACTGTGGTAGGGCAACATTTTTTTGTAGAAACGAAAACACCAATAGATTTAAATTCAAATAATTAACAAAAAAAAAACCAATAAATGTTATAAAATCGTCTTTAGCAGTTTTAATAAAATGAATTTTTTCGACAATATTTAGAAATAATTCTAAGCCTCCATTTCTATCCATGTTGCGATCAATATCACGATATTCTAATTTGTAGGTCCTAAGATCTAGGATATTGTGACATTGATCGCAACATGAACTGAAATATAGACTTAGAAATGTTTCTAAATATTGTCAACGTTTAGTTCATTAAAACTCCACTAGACGGTTTCGTATATTTAGAAGCATCAAGAGGGAGCACTCAGCATTTGAATAGAGATGAAAGTCGAGTCTTGGTTTTTGTTCACATTGCTTTAAACAACAATTTAACACAACAATTAGCAATACTAAATTAAATAAGGAAAGTGTTCGTAATGAACCAGATAATGAGTCAAATTGGACAGAACAACAAAATTTCAGGGAAAGTTTATTAATAGTATCATTAGAAGAACTGTCTACAAATCAAATTTTTAATCAGCAATCAGCGTTCATCTTTTTTTTACACTGGACCCCCGGTAATCCGGCCCCTGACTAATTCGGCACCCCCTGTAATCCAATATTTCCATTATTATTGAATATTTTTTTGACAATCTTCGCTAATGTAGATAATGCATTATTGAACAGGTTACTTACTTGTACTTGTATTGATTGATATATATTATGATTTTATTCATAATTTTTGATTATTTTAGTATGTACATTTATTTGTACACAATTATTTCCTAATGTAAAGTTATTATTTTTTGTAAGTTCTATAGCATTAATAACGTCAATTTTATAATAAAACGTAAGCTTTCAATTGTATTGTTTAATTTACTTAATTTGACGCACATAATGGAGTATGATTTGTACTTCAGAGTATAACATACATAACCTTATCATTTTTTTTTTAAGCTTTGAACGAAGGTTTTAGGTGTAATACCTATTCAGTCAAGTCTGCTTTGGTTCGAAATGGGGTGGTAGATTAGTGTGAGTGAAGGGTGCATCAATTCAATTCAAGTAATAAGGCAACCTCATCCACAAACTACGACTCCAAGTCGTAAATATTGATGAGTTTTCAATTTCAGCTGATTACTTAATGAAAGAAAATTGCAAACGCGAAAGGTCAAAGCGTAGGATCATGTCCTAGCTGAGATTCGAACCCGGGACCTCTGGGGTGGCAGTTGATCACGTTTGACGCACATTTACCGGATTTGTTACCATTTGCGTTAACGCATGTTACCATTTGCGTTATCAATGTTACCATTTGTCACTTTGTGGCCAAATTGTATGTAAACGTTAAACTTCCGGTACATTTTTAGACACATTTTTGAAAATTTTTAACGTGAATAATCACAAAAAGCGCTGAAATTGAAGAATACAACATTAAGAAGCTGAAAAATGTTGGCAATGCTGTGACAATCATCAATGCTTTACACACCCACGAGCGTTGTCAGACTCCTTCGACGATGCAAGAGGTTTAAGCCAAAAATTGAGACTTAAATTAATGAGTCAAAATCTTTTTCTATTAGTAGGACTGTGCAATGGGCCACAGGTGAGGTTGTTGCAATTTTCTATAACAATTGCGAAAGTGGCCGATTTATAGAGGAATTTCCTTTGTGCATTATGATCAAGTTTCCCAATTATTCTGGACCAAAATACAACAATTTAAATGTTCTACTTATTTATTCAGTAGTTGTATCATTCAAAAAAGGACCAACCAATTTTACTCGCAAGAAATTTTAACTATAACTTGCGTATGCCATTAATATTAAAAATTGCAAAGATTAATTCTCAATCAAGCAGTTTTCGATATAAGAGAAAGGTTATATTCCTTATGATAAGAAAATAAATAAAAAGAAAGGATTGGTTCAAAAACGCCAAGAATACAATAAAATATTGTATTTCAACTAAAATATATTAACATTTTTTTGTAATTGAATGTTTGAGATCTGGTCATTTTATTGACAAAAAGTAGAATCCCCATTTCATTGAAATAACAAAACCTATTTAATATCTTTGCTTATATAGTTTTTAGAAAAATCTATTGGAGCTAGCAACTCAACTAAATTGCCTCCACAACGTACCAATTTATGTGGCTAGCGTAAGTGTTTGCTAAGTGTTTGCTAAGCGACTGCTACGACCTAGTATTAAAAAACTAACAGCTTGAAGTTGAAAAGTGTGTGTAAATTTACACAAGGGACCGAATAAGGTTAAAGTTTAGTGAGTCACTGGCAGGGCGAAACTAGCGGGGGGTAGGCTACCCCCTTACTTTTTTAGAGTCGGCCTAATTGTTATTTTTTACTGAAATTTGCTTAAAATATTGATTTTTATTAACAATAATTATGAACGCATCAAAGCCAGTCCTACCTTTTATTGCCATTTTCATAACAAAAACCAACTTTAGTCGGCTATTTCATTTTAAGTCATACCCAAAACTATCTTCAGTCGACCAATTCTCTTTCAGTTGTACCTTTAACCAACTTCAGTCGGCCAACTCACTTTCCCTTAAGATTTATTTATATTGACCGAACGGATGAGTAACTTTAGTTAATTCAGCTATGTTGAATTTAAAAAAAAAATCGGAACTTAAGGGCATCCAGTCGGCCGAAATACCTTGCTACCCCCAAAATCAAAATGGCCTCGGAACGCCCCTGGTCTTTGTGAACCATTGAAAGAATAAACTTATCATAATCACTCAAAAACTTAATTTTATAATTTGTACAGAAGTTTATTTCAGGTGTTTAGTAGCTGGGTCGATTTTTGAAAATTTTCTAGATCGACTGCCAAAATTGTATTTTTCGGAATTTTTAAATTCCGCTTAAATTCTTATTAGCAATTAAATTCAGCTTTCAAACAAAGCCCGTATGGCCGGCGTGGCCCTTCATACAATTTTTTTTCTATCTTAATTTTGTCTTTGCGATGATCCCAAATTAAAGAACGCCTGCAAAAAACAACAACACAAACCACACTCGTTCAGTGTTGAGCACATTTTCCAGCGAACTTTACAAAAACAAATTCATGCAAAGCCAAAATAAAAAACCCACACTCTGATGGTCCCGTTACTTGTGTGTCGAGTAATTTTTCATGACATGTGATTTTATTGCATTGTAATTGTTTTTTTTGTATTGTCTGATTTTTTTTTTGCAAAGATATTTTCCTTTTTTTTTTTGCCAAACGCAACGATGAGGAACATTTTTTGTTTGGTTTTCGTTTTTTTAAGCATTGGCCCGCGCTACAATTGCTTGGGCCCCACTGTTTTAAACCAAAGTTATGGCCTCCAAACAAAACGTGGTCAGTAGGTGGGCATCATCCCCTATATATTAAACAAAGTCGTGCTTGGTGTTTGTTATTCCATAACTCAATTATTATTGGCGAGTCCAATTTGCATGGAGCTTTCTTTGTTGTGTTCTTCTTAGCCGTACCATGGTTCGTACGTCAAAACTTTTTGCCACACTCCCTTTTACCGCCCACAAATGAATGACAATTTTATATTTCAGACGGCTTAGGTCTTATTTTACTAAAATTTAGTACTTAAGTTTGTAAGGAAAGTCACTTAGTTGTAGTTTTCTTTGCTCTTAAGCTTACTTTTATTTTAAAACAACTTCTTCCTTTGTCTTTTACAATTCTGTATCTATCTGCACGCTGGCTCTACCAACATTTAAAATGCACAAGTCACAGTCAACACTTACAGTGTTGCCACCTTATTACATGCTTTCCTTTTTCTTTACAAATAAAAGTTTAAAAATAAAAATAATACATACAAAACAATATAACTTAAGTTAATAAGACTGCATCTAAAAACCTTTGTGGAGGTTTAACCAATCGACAACTGCGTGTCGTATATGGTATGTACCTATCAGGTATCAATTCAGATTCTTCTGAAACGTCCGAATCGTTTGAAGAACTAAAACTTTTCTCAGTGGCATCAAAATAACTTGAAGAATTAAATGATTCAGTAACTGATCCTTCAGAGTCGTTTTTTCTATCTGAACTATTTTCGCTATGATCAACAATCAAAGATGGCTTAGATTGAGTTACATCTGAAGGCTCTTCCGCTCGTTCATTATAGTTCCAGACATGTTCTTCATAAAGTAACTCGCCAGAATTGAAATCATTATTTTTACTTTTTACAATAAACCTTCTATTTCGAGGAAAACGATTTTTAAAATTATCAAGAACTATATATGAACGATCGTTTACATTTTTTACAATTTTACCATAATCCCATTCTTTGCCATTCTTTTTAAAAATAACCTTTTCTCCTAGATTCAAGACTGGCATCTGTTTAGCACCTACATCAAAATATTTTTTCTGCATTTTTCGTTTATGTTCCAATTTCTCCCTTACTACTGATTCATCCATGCCATTACGAAGCAGTAATTGACTTGAAGTGGGAAGTTTTGTCCTGACTTGCCGACCATAGAACAATTGAGCGGGTGCCAGTTTCATGCTAGCGATTGGAGTCGTGTTATATTCCAGTAACCTGTATTGAAACCTTTCAACCTCACCATCTTCATAGCAACGTCTTAAAATGTTTTTAGCTATTGAAACACCCTTTTCTGCTAAGCCGTTGCTTTGCGGATATCTTGGACTAGAGAAAATTAAATATATGTTTGCATCCTTTGCATACCTATTAAATTCATTAGAATTAAAGGGAACGTTATCACTTCGTATTTGAGTTGGATATCCATAACGACAAAATATGCGATCAAGAACCTCAATGATATTTTGACCCGATTTTCCAGTCAGCCTTTCAGATAAAATAAAACCAGAGTATGAATCAAAAATAACTATAAAATCATGCCCCGCATATTCATATACATCTATGCCGATTCGTTGAAATGGGTACTCTGGCACCGAATCCTGCCGCAAAGGTTCCTTTTGATTATTCCTTGTAAACTTTTCACAAATTCTACAGCTTTTGACAACTTCAGTTATATCCTTTGTCATTCCTGGCCAGAAATATTGAGCCCTTGCTCGAGCTAATGTTTTTTCGATTCCAAGATGTGGATCATGCAACCATTTACTTATCCGGCTTTGGAGTGCAGATGGAATGACTAAGCGATCATCCTTAAAAAGTATTCCGTTTTCATAATGCAGTTCGTTTTTGTATTTAAAAAATTGTTGGCTAAAATCATCTAGTTTGTGGTATGGTGGCCAACTTGTTTCTATATAATTAATAATACGACGGTAAAGTTCGTCACCCTTCAGTAAATCAATATACAACAAATGGTTTTCCCGAGAAAGACATGCCTGATGAATAATGGAATGTATCATACCTGAGAGTTCTTTACTGAAATCAGCATTATCTTCTAATGGGGCTCGTGACAGACAATCTGCAACAAGCAACTCTTTACCTGGTCTTTAAGAAATTTTCATGTTAGGATATTTTAGAAGATGCATAAACATTCGCTGAAGACGTGGAGATACGTGCGCTTCATTAGAGCCTCTAGTGGCTTGTGATCGGAATGAACCACAAATTCACGTCCATATAAAAAGTGATGGAAACGATCGCAAGCAAACACTATTGCCAACAATTCTTTTTCTATTTGTGCCCACTTTTGCTCACTTTGGGAAAGGGTTCTGGACGCATATGCAACGGGCATATTATCTTGAATTAAGACACTCCCTAAACCATCTTTTGAGCTGTCTGTCTGAATGACGACAGCTTTTTTTTGATCATAGATTACAAGGACTGGTGTCGTTGTAATAGTTGCTAATAAATCACTAAACTCCTGATCATGAACTTTTGTTCAACTCCATTTCACATTGATTTTTGATAATTCACGTAAAGATGCTGTCCGACGCGAAAGGTTTGGAATAAATTTGCCTAAATATTTAAAGAGTCCTAGAATTCGCAAAACGTCTTGTTTATTTTTTGGTTTTGGCATGTCAATAATAGCCTTTATGTAACATTAGTCAGGTTCGATATGTCCTTTTGATATAACATGGCCCATAAATTTTACCTTATCAGTCCTGTATTGAATTTTTGATGGATTAAATTTTATATTATTTTTACGTGCACGTTCAAGAACTGTTGCCAACGCTTTATCATGTTCGTCGTGGTTGTTGCCGGTTATTGACATGTCGTCGAAATAAACTTGCACACCCGGTATGTCCCCAAATACTTGCATCATCCTCCTCTGGAACATTTCTGGAGCACTGTTAATACCAAAAGGAACACGATTCCACCTAAAACGCCCAAAAGGTGTCATAAAAGTCGTTAATTCCGAGCTCTTACGGTCAAGCTCAAGTTGCCAAAATCCATTTCTAAGGTCCAACACCGTAAAAATACGTTTACCTGATAAATGACTAAGAATATCTTCTGATTTTGGGATGAGATAATGTTCCCGTTTTATACATGCGTTTAGAGGTTTTGGGTCAAGACAAATTCGTAAGGAACCATTAGGCTTCTCGATTATTTGTATGTTGTTAACCCAATCAGTAGGGTGTTCAACTGAACTAATTATTCCTTGTTGTTCTAATGTGGATAACTCATTTTTAAGCCGATCATGAAGACTCATTGGAATACGTTTCTTATAATGTAACACTGGAGAGGAGTTTTCTTTTAGAATAATTGAACAAGTGCCAGGAAATTTACCTATACCATCAAATACTTCATATTGTTCTTTTACAAATGTCTCTTTGTCATTTGGAAACACAGGACAACACTGAACAGCGTTCAGACGCTCAATTAGGCCAAAAGCCATACACGACTCTAACCCTAGTATAGGCTCAAATGTATTATCAACAACTAAAAAATCCGCTATATAGTTAGCCCTACGATCCAAGTCATAACAATTTAACTGAACTTGACCATGAATGTTAATTTTTTTGTAACTATAATCGATTACTTTTACATCAGATTTTGGAGAAATTGGAACTTTAAATTTTTTAAAGAAGCTTATTGGAATACAGTTAACGTCTGCACCTGTATCTGACTTAAACACGACTGGCCAATCTTGAACAAGGTACTTCTTTTTCCACCTTAATTGCTCTTTACTTTGTGTACTTGAATTTACTCTAAGATAATTATTAAAATAATCACGCTTCCATTGCTGTTCTTGTTGTTGTTTGTTGGACGCTTATCCTCACTTGACTTATTGTGGATAAACTTCTTTGGTGATGATTTGCAGAACTTCATAAAATGGCCCCGCTTTCCGCATGCTGTACAAGAAATATTTATTGCTGGGCAAACACGACGATGTTTACTGTTAAACGCTTGTTCACAATTAAAGCACTTCAACGCTTGAAGGGCAGCGACTTCAGGATTTTCGCCAGGCAGCTTACTTATAACAGCATGAACTTCACCTTGAATATTTTTATCCGGTAACTGTTTATGCTCTGCTGCAGCCTCAAAAGTTTTACAGATTTCCACAA
The DNA here is from genome assembly GCA_943735915.1 of Pherbina coryleti. Taxonomy (NCBI): domain Eukaryota; kingdom Metazoa; phylum Arthropoda; class Insecta; order Diptera; family Sciomyzidae; genus Pherbina; species Pherbina coryleti. The sequence continues at coordinate 133,628,998 of OX030948.1, forward strand.
CTTTCGATAGAGGTTCATCTTTCCCATCCAGCAACTTTAATTGTAATTTTTTGTCCTGCACTCCAATTATAATTTTCTCACGTAACATACGATCTGCATACGAGGCATGACACGACGAACAGTGAAACTCACAAAACTGCAATTGTGTGCGAAGAGCACATTCAAAGTCTCCAAATGCTTGTTTTTCTTTTTGAACTATATTATTAAATTTAAATGCTTCCATAGCTATATTCTTTCTTGGTAAGCAATACGCATCGAATCCTTTTATTACTTCTGCCAAAGTACGTTGAGTGTTAGCAGAGGCACCCGAAGAGGCAGCACCCGCAGCACCAGCAGCACCAGCAGCAGCGCTTCGTTCATTGTGATTATCCCCGCTGTCTGTACCAAACATGCTTTCAAAACTTCCGCTATTTGGGAACAACGAGTTAAAAATTTCAACTCCACGATCACCGATAAGCCACAGGAAAATTGCAATTTTATTAGCCTCAGGCTCATTATTCTTGTTGCTTGCTAGCAAATAAATATTTAGTTGCTGTTTCCACTTAGGCCACTCTTTAGCCAAATTAGAGCAATCCAGTGCTTGTGGTAAACGAAGATCCATTTTCTTTTCACTTCTGACACCATGTAAGGAAAGTCACTTAGTTGTAGTTTTCTTTGCTCTTAAGCTTACTTTTATTTTAAAACAACTTCTTCCTTTGTCTTTTACAATTCTGTATCTATCTGCACGCTGGCTCTACCAACCTTTAAAATACACAAGTCACAGTCAACACTTACAGTGTTGCCACGTTATTACAAAGTTCATGTGGTCACTGTTGGCAACTGAACTGCAAATGGGCGGGGAGCTCTATTAATATGCAGGGAGTTACACCCCTTTTATATATATATCTATCTATATTCTTATCTATCTTCTATATATATAAAAAAGAGTTTTTGTGTGTAACTCCCAATAGACTCTTAAACTACTCATCCGATTACCATGAAAATTTTTGTATAGAAGTATTTTGGTACGGTGCTTGTGTGTGGGCTATCAATTTTTATCCACCTTGAACACCAGAGGGCGCTGTAGCACAAATTTTTTACAAAACCACCTAAAACTTACAAACTGCTCATGCGATTAGAATGAAAATCTGCGTATAGTGATTTTCAGGTACGTTGAGTGTTTTGCCGTTATCTCCTTTGACCCATTTTGAACACCAGATGCCCACAGTAGGCAAATTTTTAGTTGTGTTTTAGATTTCATATACAAATATTTACAATACATAAAATTGTTCGCAAATTAAGTAAAATTAAAAAAAATGTCCGTTATTTTGATACCAAAAACACTTACATATCATCAATACTGCGAAAATTTTTATTACAATGAAATTTTAGAAGCGAGATGCATAGAAGCGGTGCACGAAGATTTGATGAATAAAGATTTTACGTAGGCTAGTATATATATATTAAGGCGCCTCACTCTCTCACGGAGGGAAAAAGTTGACCGGGTCACCACCTCAAAATAAATTTTGGTTTATGTTATGATGATTCTCCAAATATTTCGGCTCTAACGATACCCGTCAGCTAGTTTCCACAATGTCGATTCCGCCATAGATGAAATTGAGGGCAATATGGAGATAGTTAATGCTGATATCGTTCTGATTCCTCCACCGGTGGACTATGTTACGGATGAAGAGGATATAGATAAAGACAACATAAAAACAGTAGAGATGCCGCAAGTTCCAGGTGAGGTTGAGATTGTTGTGGAATCTTATTTAGCGCCAGACGACGATGGATTTGACAGCGAAAATGACATTCCATTGTCTGAGCTAAAAAAGTCAATTGCTCCACCGCTATGGACAAATTCCATTTCATCCCAAGACGGTATTGTACGAACAGATAATTATTTGGATAGAATTCAAAACTGTGCTTCAAATTTGATTGGACTCAACGAAGTTGAAGTCTTTGAAAAACAGATATGAACCTTTTCACAGATATGATTTCATCTACTACGTCCAATGCCTGGAAGCTCCACAAGTTAGTAAACAACTACAGATGTGATTTACTAGAGTTCATAAGGTCAATGACACTTCATTACCTCAGATTTCATACTGTCAACCAAGAATATCCAAAACTTACTGTCAATCGAAGCAGTAGAGCTCTCCGCAATGTGGAGAGCGCTGGGTTCCACTTTTCCAAAAAACTTCCTAATCAACATATATGTCGCCAGTGATATTTAAGATCAAAGTGGCGCTGTGAAATGTGCAATGTTACTCTATGCATTGGGAAAGAGTGCTTAAAAACTTTTCACATTAAAAAAAATTAATATGGTATGCTTGACCCCATTGTACTAAAAAAAGTACACCTTCATAACTCCTAACCAAAAATATTTTAACACTTTTTATTTGTGTATATGTATTAACTTTCACCTCAATAAACAGAAAATACTATGAAAAACAAAAATTTTTTATTTTAAATACCGCTGGGAGTTAATGGGTTAATATATATATGTATATATACATTAGACCAAGTCAAATGCTACTTTGTATGGAATCCTCCGTGCCCCCCTGAAAAACACGATGGTTGCAAATGAAGTAATTAGATCTCTTAAAAGTCCAAGAATTGTCAAAAATGGCCCGGTTCTGGTCGAAAATCCGGTTTTCGGAGAGTAATTTTATATGAAATGTATCTACATTTTTCTAATGCATTTCAAATTAAAAAAAAAAAGTACCTACTTCTATGTTTAACTAGGTGAAGAATCTGATTCTGGACTTAAATTTGACGTACAATGAAATCCGGTTCCAATAAACGCATTTTAAGTCAACATTTTATTTATTTATTTTAGTTTCTTCAGTCTATGAACAACAATTCTTACAGACTAGGCAATAGTTTTAACAAAAAAAAAGAAAATATATATGTATATTACAAAATTTTATTTAACAGAATTCGGATTTGATTTTTAGATAAAGAAAAATCTAAATTGTGATTTGCATTAATAATATTGAACATATGAAGAGCTTTAAAGATAGGAGCATTGGCAGCGTAGTTAGTGCGACACATTACCAAACAAAAAGAATCCTGATTTCTGAGGATTGTATTAGGCGCATTAAAATTAATCATTTCTAAAAGTGTAGAAATAAAAAGAAAAGTGTAGGGCTGTCAACCAGGCCAGAAATAATATCATATGTGAGATGGAGCGATAAAATGTTTCTCCTACTCTCAAGAAGGGGGAAAAGAATCTTCGAAATTAAGCGAGCGTAACGCAAACCTTGTAAAAGATTTCTGAACTCGCTCAAGCCTCGTTTTATGCTTCAAATAAAATGGGTCTCAAATGACAGAAGCATATTCAAGTCTTGAGCGAACCAGGCTGGTAAATAACACTTTTAAAGTTTAAGGATCAGAAAAACAAGAGCCATTACGGCGAATGAAAGCAAGCATAAAATACGCCTTTGGTATAATGTAATCTAAATGCGAAACGAAAGACAATTTTAGGTCAAAAACAACTCCAAGATCTTTAATCTCATTAACAGATAGCAAAGGAGAATTAGCAATATAATATGCTGACAAATGGCGATTATCAGACTTAGAAAAGACATGAAAATACATTTCGTTAGATTTAAAAAAAGATAGTTATTAGAGCACCATTTATTAAGTTTATCAATTTCACTTTGAAGAAGTCTAATATCAGATGAACCTTTTATTTTAAGAAATATCTTAAGATCATCTGCATACAACAAACAATTACAATGTGAAAAACTGATGTCACGTCATTTATAAAAAGAATAAACAGCAACGGCCCCAAAATACTGCCTTGGGGAACTCCAGAGGTAGCCACAAATGGAAAGGATTTTACATTGTCAAAGGCTACAACACACTGTCTATTTGATAAATAGGACCTTAGCCAGCTAAGAAAACTAGATTGAAATCCCAACTTTTTTAATTTACTGATTAAAATATAATGGTTTACTTTCTCGAAAGCTTTCGAAAAATCTGTATATAACACATTAACTGGAAAACCTTCAAGAAACGATGATATCCAGTATTCAGAAAAAATAACCAGGTTGGAAATAGTTGAGCGACCCGGCATAAAGCCATGCTGAGAAAGAGAAATAAAATTCTTCACGGTGAAGAAAAGTTTTTCCTTTACAATCGATTCAAGCAATTTGGAAACCATTGTTAGCTTAGAAATAGGTCTGTAGTTAGAAATATTGTTCTTAGCTCCAGATTTATGTATAGGAGTGACAAATGAAACTTTCCAACTATCAATAAAAATCCCACTCCTTAATGAGTTATTAAAAATTAACATAAAAGCATACGCAACACTAGAAGCATGTTCTTAGCTCCATATTTATGTATAGGAGTGACAAATGAAACTTTCCAACTATCAATAAAAATCCCACTCCTTAATGAGTTATCTATATATTAATAGGCAAACAAAAAAGTTTGTGTTCCCTTTTTTTCTGTGTTACCTTCAACATATTCACATAATACTTATATCGATGGATAGGTATTTTCGAGTAGATTTGCAAAATATAATTTTTATTCGAATATGTTGTCATTAAGATAAGTAAAACTGAGCAAATGTAAAACGCTTTTTTTACCAATGGGACAATCAGAAACTACAAAGCGACAAAGCTCTGTTGAACATCACTGCTGTAGCTTACAAAAGCAAGAGTAGAATGCGGGAGTGACGCAAACACTTAAAAAGAGCTGAGCAGCATATGTTGTTGTTGTTGTGGTTGTTGCTTTCTCTTAATAAAAACTGCTGCTTGTTTCTATTATCTTGAGAATTATCATTTATCTTAATTTATTTGTTATACTTTTCTACACTTTATTTACTTTTACTTTATTTACTTTACTTTAAAGTTATTTATTTATTTTAAATAAATATTATATGTTGAATAAATTTTTGTTATTGACGCATATATGCTTCCTTTTTTGTCCTTTACCACTTTTTTCCTCATAGCGTCAAGGTAAGCATTAAGAATTTCCATGCAAATTAATAAAAATTCATTATGTGATAAAAACTTTTTAACAAAAAAAAAACCCGACTTCAAAATCACTACAAAGTAAAAAATAATTTTAAATAACTTTTCCCATTCATTTCTTGGTCATATTTTAAAAGCTTTTTATACGTGTTATAATATTGGAAATCTTATCATTTTCATTTTTTCTATTTTGTTTTATTATCATCAATATACTAATAGCTTTATGTACATAAAAGCTTTGAAGTCGGCGCTTATCTTACTATGTCAAAATCTTTTTATTTTAATTTTTTCTAATTTGTTTTATCATAAAAATATTATTAACTTTATGAATATAAAAGCTTCTTAGCGATTTTTTTTCTTTCAATTGGCAATTTTTGAGTACGCTGAATGTAGCCAATGTGTTCCATGCATTATTTGTGCAGCTGTTACACACTTTGTCATATTCAATATGAGCTTTACAAGCTCACCCAAACCAGTTTAGTGAGAATTTTAGTGTGTACAAAGCTTTTAAAATTACTACAGTGTCACCAAGGCACCAAATAGTGCACGGATGGTAAAAGGTCATGATTGTGTGTCAAAGATGAGCGCCGACTTCAAAGCTCTTATGTTCATAAAGCAATTAATATATTGATAATAAAACAAAATAAAAAAAATGAAAATGATAAGATTTCCAATATTATAACACGTATAAAAAGCTTTTAAAATATGACCAAGAAATTAATGGGAAAAGTTATTTAAAATTATTTTTTACTTTGTAGTGATTTTGAAGTCGGGTTTTTTTTTTGTTAAAAAGTTTTTATTTCTTCTTTTTTAGATAATATGAAATATTTTATGCAATAGTATTTATTCTTGAGGAAAATTTTAAACATGAAACTTTGTTCTTAACAAATTTGATTTATTAATTCCTGAAAGTTTGTTGGGTATTTTCCATTTCTGCTTCTTTACAATTTGTAGTGCCACGCCCTTTCTCTAATTCCGCCTAATTTATTTACCGTACCATATAATGATTCTACCTACCCCTGTGCCAAATTTCAGTTTCCAAGTATCAATATTAACCGTAATATAGTACTTTCCTTGAAGTGACACATCCTGTGTACAATCCCGCTCACTTTTTTAATGATTCTACCTACTTATCTACCTGCATACCAAATATTAATACGCTAGTGTCAATATTAACTAAGATATAGTATATTTATAATATTTATACGCCCCTTTGTTGAATAACGCCCACTTTTTTAGCCGTAATTTGCAGTAACTGTACCTACCCATGTACTACATTTCAACACCCTAGTGTCAATATTATTCGATATATAGTGTGTTTCTAATAGTGCCACACCCATTTGTTGAATAACGCCCACTTTATTTACAGTGATTTTTAAAAATTGTGTCTACTCCTGTACTAAATTTCAGTACCCTTGTGTCAATACTATTCGAGATACAGTGTTTTTCCAATATTGCCACACCCATTTGTCAAATAACGCCCACTTTATTAACTGTAATTTATTATAACTATGTCTACCCATGTACTAAATTTCAGCACTCTAGTGTCAATATTATTCGATATATAGTGTGTTTCTAATATTGCCACACCCCTTTGTCGAATAACGCCCACTTTCTTTACAGTAATTTTCAAAAATTGTGTCTACCCCTGTACTAATTTTCAGTACCCTAGTGTCAATACTATTCGAGATACAGTGTTTTTCCAATATTGCCACACCCCTTTGTCAAACTACGCCCACTTTATTGACTGTGATTTGTAATAGCTATGCCTACCCACGCACTAAATTTCAGCACCCTAGTGTCAATATTATTCGATATATAGTGTGTTTCTAATATTGCCACACCCCTTTGTCGAATAACGCCCACTTTCTTTACAGTAGTTTTTTAAAATTGTGTCTACCCTTGTACTAAATTTCAGTACCCTAGTGTCAATACTATTTGAGATACAGTGTTTTTTTAATATGACCACACCCCTTTGTCAAATAACGCCCACTTTATTGATCGTAATTTGTAATAATTGTGTCTATCCCAGTGTTTTTACTGTAAATTTCAGTACTCTAGTGTCAATATTAACTGAAATACAGTGTTTTTCTTATATTGACACGCCCCTTTGTCGAATATCGCCCACTTTTTTAAAAAAGGACCTCCGCGTTCATGGTATCTATCTGTTGACAAAAAATTTCGGAAATCGGTAAAGTTCTTTAGGAGTTATCGATGTACATACATTTAAAAAAAAAAAAAAAAAAAAAAAAAAAAAAAAAGCGCGGACAAACCAACGAAATTGAGAACCTCCTCCTTTTTGAAGTCGGTTAAAAAACAACTTGAGTTTCGTTACCTTACAGAAACAGATGGCCGATTTCGGTCACAGGCGATACTAGTTAAAAATTAACATAAAAGCATACGCAACACTAGAAGCATTTCTGTGTAACGGTGCAGCTGAGAGAGCAATAAATCTTATGTCGAGATACAACGATAAAGTGACGTCATTGGAAGCGGAAAAACAGGCTCTTCTTCAAGCGGTAGAAGACCATTGTAAGCTTTTTCCATGCGGTACAACAATATCCAATATTTCTGTACACATGCAGCAAAAGAAAATCCATATTCACAGTGATTTAAATGAAATCCTTGAAGAATCACTTTACTAAGAATATCGTATCTCATTAAAAAATGGGTCAATCCTGTTTTTTTTTTTTTTTAAATTATTAATACCATAAAATGGGCTGCAATAATTCATTAATTAATTTTAAAAAAATGTCCTAGATCAATGCAAAGTACAAACATGAATAAAAAATTATATGAAAAAATATTAAAATGTTGACTTAAAATGCGTTTATTGGAACCGGATGTCATTGTACGTCAAATCAAAGTCCAGAATCAGATTCTTCAGCTAGTTAAACATAGAAGTAGATACTTTTGTTTTTTTTTAATTTGAAATACATTAGATATAAAATTACTCTCCGAAAACCGGATTTCCGACAAGAACCGGGCCATTTTTGACAATTCTTGGACTTTTAAGAGCTCTTATTACTGCATTTGCAACCATCGCACAGTGGGAGGACTTCATACAAGTTTTGGCCATAAACAGTAAAAATAAACCTAGAGCTTTGAAATTTGGTATGAATACTTTGTAAAGTTAAAAATTAAATATATATAAGTTTGGATCAAATCCGCCCACAGACACGCCTACTTTCCATACAAATTTTTTTGTAGAAAATAGTAAAAATAAACGTAGAGCTTTGAAATTTGGTACGAATGCTTTGCATACTTAAATATTAAATATATATAAGCTTGGATTAAATCCACCCGCAGACACGCCCACCTTTTATAAGATTTTTTTTTGCAGAAAATAGTAAAAAATAAACGTAGAGCTTTCAAATTTTATATGAATGCTTTGCATACTTAAATATAAAATATACATAAGTTTAGATCAAATACGCCCGCAGACATGCCCACTTTCTTTTTTACAAAATTTTTTATCTTGAAGTTAGTCTTTACAAAATATTCTCGTATAATGTACTAGCCTTTTCCCGGCGCGCGTTGCTGCACCCTGCAACTATATGGGAACATAATAGGTGTATTCAAAACTTTTCTTAGACTCATAGTTTGACACCACTGTTATTTTCCACTGCCCGTTACAGTTTCCCAGTAGCAGGAGATCACCAAATAGTAACTCCATTTTGAGTTTGTATGTAAGTATTGCTACTTTTACTTTCAAAGCTTTTCGATAATACAAATTTTAACTGTATGGGCGGAGCCACACCCTCTTATATAATGCTCATCCCAGTTTTCTAGTAGATGGACATTACCAAGTTTTAGTACAGTTGCCGACAGTAAGCATACAGACTAAATTACCAAAATGTAGCCCAATCGACTAAAACCGTAGGAAATATAGCATTTTTATTGATTTGTGGGTGGTAAAAGGGGGTGTGACAGAAATTTAAGTCATCTCGTACTTGAAAAAAATGTACTGCCAAAATTTCAGCTCTATCGGCTAAGTAATTTTGAAGTTTCCAGCCATCACACAGACAGCGTTTTGCTTTTTGTATATATATTTTGGATAAACATTATTGGCTATAACTTTTGATTGGCAAGAGATACTTAGATACTTTTTTCTAATAAATTAATTTTTTAGCTTGTATATTTCTTTCAAAATTATAAAAACACAATGTTGGAAAAAAAAAATTTTGTTCGAAAAAATCTAGGGTAGGGCCTTGCTTTTTGAATCACAAAAATGGTTTTTAATTTTGCGTAAAATTTAAATAACTTTTACTTACAAATGTTATAACTTTAAAATAGAGTTAAAAATTTGAGAGTTTGAGTTTAAATTATTTTTACAACAAAAACAAATTTTTAACCTTTTTGTGAGGAAAACTCCAAAATTTCAGACCTTTTTTGAAAAAAATATTTAAAATGTTTATACTCAACTAAGGGTATTTTTGCAATAAGGTTTACATAGTACTTTGATGAAGCTTTAAGACAAAAAAAAATTTAACAAAATGTATACAAAAGCAGCGGAGATATTTGACTCGAAAGTCGCAAAATTAAATTTCTGATTGTTTTTTCTCATTTTTGAGCAACGATGTTGCATTAAATATATCGTTGTAGTAAAATTTTTCATAGTTTGATGTGAAAATAACGGAAATTATTTTTATTTTGCTAAATTTAAGAAACATTTAATATTTTGTAAATATTTGCACATGTAACCTAAGAAAACAACTAAAAATATGCGATTTTGTAAAAAATTTGTACTACAGCACCATCTGGTGTCCAAGGTGGGTCAAAGAAGATAGTGCTGAAAAACTCATCGTACCTGAAAACTACTATATACCAATTTTTATTCTAATCGCATGAGCGGTTTGGGAGTTTTAGGTGGTTTTGTAAAAAATTTGTACTATAGCGCCCTCAAAAACGATAGCAGCATAACACTCAACGTACATGAAACCCACTGTATACCACTTTTCATTCTAATCGCATTAGCAGTTTATGAGTTTTAGGCAGTTTTGTAAAAAATTTGTACTACAGCGCCCTCTGGTGTTCAAGGTGGATCAAAATTGATAGCCCACAAACACGCACCGTACCAAAAAACTTGTATACACAAATTTTCATGCTAATCGGATGAGTAGTTTAGGAGTCTATTGCGCACCTTGGGCAGGTATGAAAAAAATGTCGACACAAACTGCATAGACGGTTATATTCTTTGATGATTCTATGTGAAAACTCCGTTGGAATTGAAATCCTAGCTGCTCCTATGCGAAAGATATCGATATATTTCATATTTTTGATAGGTTAGGTTAGGTTAGACCGGTCGCCTCTCGTAGAAGTCTCACATAGACCATACAGGTCCTTAGTGGTACCGGTTAGGTGGAGGCTGTGTGGGTCAGGAGAATTTATTAAAGATTTGCGTCGTATTCACGAATTTTAGAAGGGATTCAAGAGGGGTTTTGGCTACTTCTTTTAGTGACGAGAACGTTGGGGAGCCTAAGAGTTTATGTCTTGATCTGAGTATAGCGGGGCATGTGCATAGAAGGTGTTCCAAGGTCTCTACGGTGCCTGGTTCCTTACACTTCCTGCAGCTTTCATCCATGGTGATGCCCATCTTCTTTGCGTGGGCTCCCACCATGCAGTGGCCAGTAAGAATACCTACTAGTGTTCTGCAGACACTCCGTGGGTGTGCAAGGATGTATGTGGTTCGTTTTTCGCAGCGTGCCTCGCACATGGTTCTGGCAATTTTGTAGGTTGCCGTATCTTTCCACCTGCGACTCGCTGTTAGTGCGGATCGTTTTTCTAAGTTGCTGTATAGTTCTTGTAGTGGGATCAGTATATGCTCTGTGAGCTCTGCTCCCAGCCCGGCGCCCTCCTTTGCTAGTTCGTCTGCCATATCGTTGCCTTCGATGCCCTGGTGGCTTGGAACCCAGTAGATACGCACTTCCTTTCTGTCGGACAGAGCGTCTAGTGCTTCCCTGCTCGCCAGGGCATTTCTGGATTTGATGGTATCGGAACTCATGGATTTGATCGCCGCTTGGCTGTCTACAAATATGTTGATTCGAGAGAGATGAGTGTTGATTCCGAGGGCTAATTCTGCGGCCTTCCTTATAGCAAATACCTCTGCTTGGAAGATGCTGCAGTGGTCCGGCAGTTTGTATGGCTGCCTTATGTCGGGCTCTGCACAGTACACTGCCGCTCCCACCCCTGTGCGCATTTTTGAGCCGTCAGTAAATATATTTACTGCCATCTGTGTTTGTTTAGTTCCATTGCACCAGTCATTCGGTCCTACGAGAGTTGGTACTCTTGATCTAGTGGTTATGCGGGGGATCATATAATCCGTGAGACTGGACAAATCTTTAAAGATTGTACAGTGTCCGAAGTTCTGATTCTGTATGTTATCAGCCGCTATAAGGCGTTGTGCCGTTTTTCCGGCTATTAATTTAGCGTGTATGTCCAGGGGGTCCATACTTAGAATGGTTTCTAGGTCCTTAGTTGGAGTTGTCTTCAACGCCCCCGTTATACAGATCGCTGCCTGTTGTTGGGATTTCTCCAATGTTTTGAGGTATGTTGATTTGTTTACTGCCGGCCACCACACTATGATTCCATGGAGTAGAATGGGACGAACTACCGATGTGTAGATCCAATGCATCAGAGAGGGTGAGAGGCCCCAGGTACTGCCTAGCATCTTCTTGGATGCGTATAGAGCATTATTGGCCTTTTTCACTCTCTCGTTTACATTGAGTCTCCATGTCAGCTTACTGTCTAAGACTACCCCTAGGTATTTTGTGTGAGTTTTCGGGCTGAGGTGTATGTTATTTATTTTTTGCGGTGTCCACGGCGGTATCTTGTATCGTTTTGTAAACAGCATCAGATCGGTTTTCTCAGCATTAATACTTAGACCGACTGAGTTAGTCCATCTGAGTACCTCTTTGAGTGTTCTTTCCATTATAGAGCTTATTGTTGGTAGACATTTCCCTATCTATTGCGCGAAGTCCCTTGAGTATTGCATTTGTTGAGACATTATTGAATGCTCCAGAGATGTCTAGGAATGCGCCTAGTGCGTATTCTTTATGGTGTAGGGCTTTTTCTATGGGCGCTACTAGGGAGTGTAGCGCTGTCTCCACAGATTTCCCTTTCGTATAAGCGTGCTAATTTGATGCTAGCACGGATCGGTTCGCACCATTCCTCAAGTGCAGGTCTATCAGTTTTTCAAGTGTTTTTAGTAGAAAAGACGTTAGGCTTATGGGCCTGTAGTCTCTCGGATACAAGTGGCTGCTTCTACCTGATTTCGGCAGGAATACAACTCTTGCTTTCCTCCAGACAACGGGTACATAATTTAACCTAATACAGCCTTTGAATACGGTTTCAAGCGATGGGACGACTCTTGATTTGGTCGTTTGCAGCATGGCTGGGACTATCCCGTCCAGTCCAGGAGATTTGTATCTTGAGAATGAGTTTATTGCCCACTGGATTTTGTCATTCGTTATTAGGTCGTGTGGAATCTGCAGCGGATTACTCCTCCATGACTGTGTTGTGTTTGTGGTCGAGGTTTCGGTACAGCCCGGAAAGTGCGCATTCAGAAGCACCTCAAGTGATTCCTGATTGCTCTCTGTCCAGTCGCCATTATGGTTGCGTAGCTGGCTTTGGACGGAAGGCTGCTTCGAGAGTAGCTTCCTAAGCCTTGCCGTGTCAGTAGTGTTCTCTATGCTAGAGCAGAAGTTCTTCCAAGATAACCTTTTTACTCTGCGTACGTTCTTCTTGAAAAGTTTTAGTCTATCTTTGTATTCCCCCCATATTTCTTCTTGTTCAGCTATTTTTGCTAGCTTAAAGAAATCTCTTAGGTCGCGTCTTTCCTCTACGAGATCTGAGTTCCACCAAGGTGGTCTAGTCTGTCGGTTCGTTCGCGTGGGTTTACAACATGTGTTATATGATTTGAGAAGCAGTTCTGTTAGGGTCTTCAGGGAGCTCTCTATATCGGCTTCTGTGATTATATTTGTGGGTGTAGGTAGCCTGGACTCAACTAAGCTTTTGAACTGTTTCCAGTTAGCATTAGCGGGGTTCCTAAAGATTTTTTGAGATGGGGTATATTTCATTTCATTTCATTTCATTTATTCATTTTTTATTTTAATCTTTGGATACAACTTCCTTATAGATTAAAAGAATACAATAAATATTAACATAAATATTATAAAAAACTTATTTTCTCTTATATGTAAAGATAACTATAATTAAAGAATTCGATTTAATAAGTGCCTCATAACTTCCTTCGAGATTGAAAAATCTATACAATGGTCAACATTAATATTATTATAAAGAGATAATGACCTATAAATAGGTGCATTAGCAACATAATTAGTGCGACTAGTTGGTAGGTAAAAAATATCAATATTTTTTAGCACCCTAGCAGGTACATTAAAATCAATTTTTTCCAAAAGTACAGGACAATCAACTGATCCAGAAATTATATCATAAGCAAAAAGTAGTGAAAGTAAGTTTCTTCTACTCTCTAAAGACTTTATGTTTAATAAAAGACACCGTTCACTATATGTGGGAAGTGAAACTTCCAGACTAAGCGTACGAAAAACAAAACGAGTAAAAGATTTCTGCACACGCTCAATGCGCAAGCTATGAGCAGCATAATACGGATGCCAAATTACTGATGCATATTCTAACCGAGAACGAACAAGATTAAAATACAGCGTTTTAAATGTGTACGAGTCTGAGAAAGAAGAAGTTTGACGCCTAATAAATGCTAACAAAGCATAGGCTTTCGGGATGATAAAATCTAGATGTGAATTAAATGTAAACTTGGCATCAAAAACAACGCCAAGATCTTTAAATTGTTGGACATGAGATAACACCGTGTAGTTAATATGATATTCGGACGGACTAATAATTTGGGTTTTCGAAAAAGACATAAAAGCGCATTTCTTTATATTTAAGAAAAGATTATTTCTCAAGGACCAAGTGTAGAGTTTGTTAACTTCATCTTGAAGTCGGAAGACATCAGATTGGTTTCTAATTTGAAGAAAAATTTTCAGGTCGTCGGCGTATAGAAGACATTGAGAATGTACAAATAAAGATGGAATATCATTAATAAACAAAATAAATAACAATGGACCCAGAATACTCCCTTGGGGAACACCAGACGTTGCACTAAAGGAAAAGGACTTGAAATTATCAAAAGACACGTAACACTGTCTATTAGAGAGATAAGACTCGATCCAACTTAAAAATGTTGAGTGTAAGCCTAATTTATTTAGTTTTTTAATAAGTAAAACATGAGAAACTTTATCAAAAGCTTTAGAAAAGTCTGTATATATTACGTCAACCTGAAAGCCATTAGAAAACGCAGATATGCAATACTCAGAGAACAAAACTAAGTTTGATATAGTCGAGCGTCCTGGGACAAATCCATGTTGGCAGGGAGAAATGATACCCTTGGTCGCAAATATTATTTTTTCTTTTACTATAATTTCGAAAAGTTTTGAAATTGCAGAAAGTTTGGAAATGGGTCTATAATTAGCAACGTTATTTTTTGATCCAGATTTATGCACTGGTGTTATATAAGACATTTTCCAAATATCCAAAAAAATACCAGAATTCAAAGATTTATTAAATATAATTGCAAGTGGACCAATTAGGTTTAAAGCACACCTTTTTAGGATACAGGCTGACAAACCATCGTTGTCAACCGTATAAGAAACTTTAAGTGTATGAATACCTCTTAAAACATCATCTTCAGTGACAGAAAGAGAGCCAAAGTTAATTCCAGTATCAGTACCACTACTTAATTCAAAGTTATGATTATGATACGGTTCAAAATTTGATTGAAAAAATTCTGCAAATAAGTTTGCAGTAGATATACCGTCATTCGATATTTTTTCATTAAGAATCATTGTAGAGGGAATGTCCGAGCAACCTTTCTTGGATTTGACATAATCCCAAAAGGCTTTTGGGTTTGATTTAATGTTGGACTCAAAGTTGGAGATATACTTTCTATAGAGGTACTTATTGAGGAAGTTGAATTCCCTCATATAGTGTCGATATTTGTAGAAATGAAAAAAGTGATTAGTTTTACAGAATTTTTTATAAAACTTACTTCGCAAATTCTTAATTTTAGTAAGACCGTTTGTATACCAAGGTAGCTTATAAGCTTTTGGCCTATACTTTGGAATAATTTCATTACAAATTGAAGACAGCCGACAGACAAAAATATCAAAACTTGATGAAGTGTCAGCATGTTTTAGTTCATTAACCCAGTCAATAGCATTAAACGCATTATTCAGCACAGAAAAATTA
This sequence comes from Pherbina coryleti, assembly GCA_943735915.1. Classification (NCBI taxonomy): domain Eukaryota; kingdom Metazoa; phylum Arthropoda; class Insecta; order Diptera; family Sciomyzidae; genus Pherbina; species Pherbina coryleti. Next base: position 133,644,249 of record OX030948.1, read on the forward strand.
CATTTTTTAAAGTTAAATTTCAAAAGATGTGGACTGATTGGTACATTAAGATATTTATAAAACGAAATTTCAATCTCTAAAGGTAAGTGATGAGCAGTAGGCGGAGATATAGGTGATTGAGAAACTAGAAGTTTAAATTGAAAATTATCATTTATAAAAACAAGATCTAATAACCTATTAAGTAAATTAAAACAGTTGTTTATTTGTTGAAAACCAAGAGCTAGCAAGTTATCAATAACATACAACTCTATACTACTAGAAACATTGCAAGGTACGAGATAAAAATAATCAAAATACTTAGTCCAAGAAATATTGCAGAGATTAAAATCACCCAGCAGCATCAATTGGTCTCCATCTTTCAGCATACTGATCGTTAAAGACGAAATGTTGTCTACGAGTGCCTGATATAACTCCAGTGAACTATTAGGCGGCACATAGGATACGCAAAAAAACATCGATTCAGGTAGGCCTTTAACAACCACACATAACTGATCAAGCAGCACATCAGTATTAGATAGGATAACAGATGAAGAACATAGATTTTTATTTACAGCGATTAAAACTCCTCCTCCTCGTTGACATCCCGTAGCATGAAAATCGCGATCTTTACGATATACGTTATAGAGTAGTGGATCAAAAAACTCTTGATCATAGAAATTTCGATTTAGCCAGGTCTCAGTAAGAATGATTACATCAAAAACATTTTGAGAGGTAGCAGCATAAATATTATTAGATTTGGTTCTTAAGCCGGATACATTTTGGTAATAAATTTTGAGTATATTATCAAGAGCACCAATTTGTCTCACCTCTGTTATTGGCCTAACAGAGGGTTTAACTCTTTTCGAAAAAACTTGAATTCTCGAACCACCACATCTACTGGCCAAATAGCCGGTGCAATTACTTTAGAGTAAAGGGAAGACGAAATGCCAAGCTTAAAAGTAACACTTTTAAGAGCATCCAAATCAGCATCTCTTTTGACTAACTTCGTACATGAGAGATGCTGTCTGTCCACTTTAGCATATTTCTTGACATATTCGATTATGTTTTCTTCAGAAACTGTAGGCTTAAAAGAAGATATATCCACAACCTGCAAGTCAACATTATCATTTTGTCCAACAACAAGAGCACTTTTGTTTACGTTTCTTCTATTAGCAGCAACAACATTAGAGCATAGCTCGTTAGCAGAATTAGAATACATTTGAACGGAGCTTTCACCAACAACAACTGACGAGTAAGTAGGCTTTAGCATAGAGCCAGAAACATCAGCATCAGCAGCAACAACAGCATCTGTTGACGCGAAAGAGGATGGAGAAGAATTAACAACTTAAGCAGGCGGTACAACAACATTTGCATTAGGCGGCGTTATAACAAGTTTCGGCAAAACCGGCGCACTAGTTACAGCAGCAGCAGCAGCAGCAGTAGCAAAATCAGCGGTTGATGAACTTCTATAAGAAGGTCGACGAAATGAAGAAGCGACATCGCGAAAATTAAATGACTCACTTATAAATGATTTTAGTTCTTTTACTTCTTGCACTAATTGTGCGACAGTTGCATTCAAATTAAATGGCGTATTTAAACAATCATTACAATTAAATACTATGTTTTCATTATTTTTTAGCATAACAGAGCAGCTTTCATCTATGTTCACACAAAGTTTGTGGCAAAAACCATTGCAAATCACACAATTCACCGAGCTATCTTTAGCAGTTGATTTACTGCAAACTAAACAACGAGATCTTAGCGACATAACGACCGACTCAGACAATAGCTCGTACAAGACTGAAATGTACTATTTGAAGCTAATGTTAAAGCTTATATATTTGTGGTCTGAGAAGGAGTCTTGTTTTAGTACCCTCCAATCTGTGACCTGAGTGTTATTGCAAGAGGTTAACGTTAAGTCTAGGACATTAAACGACGAGGGACCTACGTATGTGTGTTCGTCGCCTGTGTTTGCTATGTTAATGTTAGTTTGTAAAATAAAGTTTAGCATGGACTCACCTCGATCATTGATGTCTGGGCTCCCCCATACTGTGTGATGTGCATTGGCGTCTGCTCCGATGACAACTGTCTGCTTCTTTGCTTCGGTTGTTTCTACCATCGTGCGAAGCTCATTCGGTGGTGCGGGTTTGTCGTGAGCCATGTAGCATGACGCGACAAGGATTTTCTTGTCTTCGTCGCCCTCTAGTGTCACGACTGTGAGATCGTCAGTGCTGTAATGAGACATTAAATAAGTATGGATGCCTTTCCTTGTGAGGATGGCGGTTCTCGTTCTACTTACTGTTGTTGCGAAGAATGTGTTGTAGTTGTTTGACTTTAGGCCGGAGACTGTGTTGCCAGAGGCTATCCACGGCTCCTGCACTAAAGCCACATCGTAGCCTCCTTCCTCTAGTACGAGAAGGAGTTCTGTGCTCGCTGTTTTGCTTTTATGCAGATTGATCTGGAGGACCTTCAACTGCATTATTTGTAGGCTCCTCCACGGGGTCGACTGCACTCATCGTTCCTCTTACGCCATCTGCGTCGTCTATACTGAGTCCTTTGGTAGCATCAGTCATGGCTTCTAGGCCTAGATCCTTCTCTACCTCTCCGGACTCCAGCGTGTTTTTGTTGTTGTCTTTGGGGTGGCGCTTCTTGAGGCGCAGGTACACACTGCCAACGCCCCATGCCATCTTCCCATAGCGTGCGTACAAAATGTCCTCGGCCTCCTTGTTGATCTGGAGGATGTATTGTTGCCCGCCTCCACTACCAGGTAGCAGCTCAGCAACCTTTAGCACCTTCCAGTCAGCTGTTGGCACGTCAGGATTTTGCTTTTTCAGAAGCTTTAGTGCGCAGTCTGGTGGCACGACTCTTGGGATGAGCACTTTCGCCTTTGGTAGAGACGGGATACTAGTCCTGTCAACTACCTCCAGCTGGGCGCCCTCCCATAGGTCTTGGAGCGTCGGAACTACTCCCTTCACCCATTCCAGAGTCGGGTCATCGTTGCATTTAAGGATTTTTACTCCGTTTAGCCAACCCGCACCGTCAAAGGTGGGCATTGGGGAGTCGGGTATGTCCTCCATTCTCGAGAACATTGACTCTAGAAGCTTCATCTCTACGGATTTCCACCTATCTAGAGTCATTTGCCCCTGAGGATCGCTGCGGTCGATTAGTGCCACGATCAGATGTCATTTGGCTACCTCGCTCGCCTTCGCTTTTTCCTCCGTTCCGGGCTGCGTGTTCAACTTCCGCTTCTGTTTTTTGCTCTCAGGAGCATCAACCTTGGAGCTTTCCGTCGACTTTTGGCGTTTCTGTGCCGCATTTTCTTCTACCTTGTTCGCATACTGCGTGGTGGAAGCTGCGAAGCGCGGGTTTTTTGCGAAGTGTTCGCGGCCCTCTTTTACCCTTTGCTCAGCCCAGGTGAGCCTCTCCTTCTCTTCGGAAGATAGATTGCTCTTACCTGAGAACCGGCTGCAGATCTTTAGGGCCGCTTTATAACTTGCCTTCGCTTTCAGTCCCTCCTTTGACTTCGTCTTGGGCCCTTCCTTCCTAGAGGAGCTGGCACCCGCTGACTGGTCTGGGGGGGGAGAGAAAAGGCTTGTCTTCTGTAATGGAGTTGCCGCTGAGGTCCGAGTCTTCATCGACTATGGCACCTTCGCGACGTAGCGAGTAGTTTTTGGCAGTAGCTGACTTTCCGACAGGACCTGCTCCCATCCTGTGGGTGTTCTTGGCAGTAGTGTTGCAACCACTATGGCCTGCTCCAACCATAGGGGAGGTGTGACCGCTGGCGACACGTAGAGAGGATTGCTCCTCACCGTGCCCGCCGGTGGTAGCAGTCACGCATTCCACCGACGTTTGGGTTGACATCCCAACCCTTGTTTTTCCCTTCTCGACCTCCATGTGATTATTATTTTCTGGGAAATCACCCATAGCGTTTTATGCCTGCCGCCAGACACCTCTGACCATGGTCTCATCCTTCGCAGGATAAGACCTTCGCTAGACACTGTATAGCCCGGGGGCTGTGCAGTGCCCATTGCCCGGCCGGCACCCTCTTGGAGGGTTCAGTCAGAGGGTTTTCGCCAGCCCATATTTTTGATAAGAACAAGTTGGAAATAATAGAAAAGTACTTTCTAAATCATTTAAATATATTTATGCGTCAAAAATTTGAAAGCATATTGTATTTTATAACTACATTAAATCGTATGTAAGTTTTTAGCCGATTCAAAACTTTTCCAAGGTGCGCCACGTGGAGGCAACTTACTTTGCACCTCTTTTTTAATTTATTTTCAATTATTATTATTTGTTTTTTGTATTTTTATGTCTTTAATTTTTTTTTCTATTTTTATGTTTTTTATTTTTTTGAATATTAAGTAATATATGTTACATATAGAGAACATTAAGGTTTATAGTTTTATAGAATATTATCTTATACATATAGAGGATAATAAATTATATGTGGATATATATTGAGTTATGTATGTATTGACCAAAGAAAGAAACAGTTTGTAACATTTAGTTTGTGAATTTAAATATGCTGTGTTGAAAATGTCACTACAGCTTTCTTCAACCGTCTTACAAAAGTTGGTTCATCGACCATAGTTATTTTAAATCCATCCCAGAATTTATTAAATTCCCTGTGAACGGACTTCCCGGCTTGTTCGGACCATAACCCTAAACCATCATTGTTCAAGAATATGATTGATTTCTTCAAATGTTCAAGAATTATGTGAATTTTGATAATTTGAGAAATTCCAGTACTTTTGAGAGCTTCACGGAGTTCACTTAAATTTTTATCAATATCAGTGAGATTTGCTTTTTTTGTACCAAAGCAAGTGTCAACTATTTTTTTTCATAGCTTTAGTTGCAGCGATGTAAGGCTGTAAACAAAATGGTCGTACAAGGTCATAAATTTCAGGATCTTGTAATTTATCAGATTCTTTAAGGAGTTTCCGACATGGATTACCTTCAAAAATATCTCTCTGATAGCTCTTATGAGGTGTTTCTAATTTATTTGGCCACAATAAAGCTTTTTCTTTTCCAATAGCATAAATTTTAACTATACCATCCCAAAAGAGATGGTTGACAAATCTGTCAAATCAAATGAAGTCCCGGAGGAACGCACTTCTGAAGAACGTATAAGCTTTCATCTTCATCAATATTTCATTCGATAAAAATGCGATGATTAACTGTACTGTGACAATCTTCCGATTTTTTTCTTATCAGTTTTAGAAAGTGAATCAATTTGCTCAGTACCATCAAGGCCATTATTTATATCAATTTTGGTGGATAACTGACGAACGTGACCTCTACCATTGATTTTGTTTTAATGGTTAGTAAGCCGTGCTGTTAGGCAAATGTTACAGTTGCAAATCATCGTTCTCGTTTCTTTTGCCAAATTGAAATTCTCGTAATTAGGCATGGTCGGAAGAGGTCTTTTAGAAATACCTTTTTTATATTCATTAAGAGTTAGTTTACAAGTACTACACATACTTTTTGGAAATTTTTCATTAGAAATATCAAACTGATCATTAATATGCTTTTTTATTAAATCAGTATGTTTTTCAGTTGGTAAGAAATGATGATCAGGTTTGCTTTGGAAAATAATTTTTTTTTCCACATAAAGCATAAATTTTTTCCCGATTTTCCTCATGATTGCATTTATATTTTGGATGAGAAGTAGACATAATTAATTTCTGAAAAAGTTTCTCCGGGTCTTAGCCCAGAAATTATTCCTTTTCGGTACACAGAAACTTGGTGCAAATATGTAGGAAATACAAGTTAATTTACCAAAAACCTACAATATATATAATAGCTGCGTTCGATTCGCCAGTGCTCAACTCAACTACGAAAAAAACGGCTACTCACTTAGCTGTTACTTACTGCATAGTTGGCAACACTTTTGTTTTTACAGACCACATAAAGTCTGCCAATAAATTAATTTTGTTTTTGTACTGACATTACATTTTGACAGAATCTATTACTTTTACCTTATTCCGTACATAAACCAACTAAAAAATAAGAAACTGGCAACGCAACTTTACTCAACTCAACTGATAATTGACCTACTCTATACTCAACTAGCTGTAGACTTTGTTGTTGTTTTCCCATACAAATTTTGAAATAAGCGACATGAATTGAGTAGAAACTGGCGAATCGAACGCAGCTATTAGCTCAACTCAACTACGAAAAAAACGGCTACTCACTTAGCTGTTACTTACTGCATAGTTGGAACACTTTTGTTTTTACAGACCACATAAAGTCTGCCAATAAATTGATTTTGTTTTTGTACTCACATTACATTTTGACAGAATCTATTACTTTTACCTTATTCCGTACACAAACCAACTAAAAAATAAGAAACTGGCAACGCAACTTTACTCAACTCAACTGATAATTGACCTACTCTATACTCAACTAGCTGTAGACTTTGTTGTTGTTTTCCCATACAAATTTTGAAATAAGCGATATGAATTGAGTAAAGGCTGGCGAATCGAACGCAGCTAATATAAGCTTGGGTTTGTTTATTGTGGAAAGCACATATAATTGCCTCCGCCATGTAGTGACTTTCAACACAATTATATTCATATAGACATGGCCACTCGGGCGTCGACATTGCCGGCATTTGATACAATGCTAGACCATGTATCGTTGTAGTGCTCGGAAATCACTAACTAGCATGAACACATTTTAAAATTTATTCTCTGCATATAGCTTCATAAAATATAATTTCTTATTATATTAGAACTATAATATTAACGAGTATATGACGTATAAATGTGTTTAAATTATCTAGCAACGTACTATTTTATCATTTCCAACTTATTCTTATCAGATATATGAAAAATCTCGATATCTTTCGCATAGGAGCAGCTAGGATTTTAATTCCAACGGAGTTTTCACATAGAATCATCGGAGAATATAGCCGTCATTGCAGTTTTTGTCGACATTTTTTTCATACCTGTCGTCGCTTCCTGCCCACCGTGTGCGGCTTTACAAACATAAGCTCCTTTTTTTTATATATAGGTTGGAAAAAAGTTTTATTTCCGAATTTGAACAAAATTTCGCGAAGACACCCCCACCTTTTATCCTAATCTTCTTTCTTTCCATCAGTGGCGTTCCTAGGCTTGGTGACACCCGGGGCGGATACTCATGGTGTCACCCTTATAAAAAATTTCTAAATGCAAAAAGAAACCAATTCGATGAGATTAAGTGTTTTTATTACTATCTTTATCTTCGAAAAAAAAAACAAACATCATATGACAAACAATAAGAATTTATAAAAACCAGAACAAAAATATAACATTTTCAGGTGTCTACATTAGGGCGGGTCAAATTTTTTATCGATCAAGCGTATAGCAGAAACGTAATCTATGATGAATTCTGAGAAAACTTCCCCAAGAAACCATAGGTCTAAAATCAATCCCAATATCGCGCATATTGAGGTCAAAATTTGTGTATGGATTTCATAGTTTTATATAAAAATACCTTAGAATAGTCAAAAAATGGCAGCGTATATCATTGATTTTGGGCTTGTTGAAAAGGAAATTTTGCCAGCTCCTCCAATCTGAATTTATTTGAAAAATATTTTGGCTTTTAAACCAAATTTTGCCAGCCTGATATTTAAAAATTGCCAAAAATGTAAAAATCATCGTAGAAACGTTTTGATAATTTTTAATTTCACATTTGAATTCTTCATTTTAACTATTTTATTACATTCTTCATATTTTAGTATTTAAAAAGTAAACAAAACTGGAAGTAATAACCTCAGCTTTACGAGTTCTTTTATACAAAAAATTTATCTCTTGACGATTTGGTTGGAATTTGTTGCGATGGAGAAGTAAGCAATACTGGTACCGTAATGGCATTCTACGAAGGTTCGAAATCGCCCTAGAAAAATCATTACATTGGTTTGTTTGCTTGCTGCATTTTAATGAACTACCTTTTCGCTACTTGTTTGGTGCATTGGAAAAGTCGACTACAAGCGGACCTAGAACTGCTAGCGGGGATTTTACAAAATTAATTGAAACCTGTGAACTACCTGTTTTATACTAATTTCAAAATAATTGTACTTTATTTTAAGTCAACCCACTTTTTGTTATAGATTGTATCTGATTTTCAACTCGTTTTGTTTGGAAATATGCCTCTACCGTTAAATACTAAAGGCGAACACGGTCTTTCTACAGATGTAAATTATCTGTATCGACTAACAAGGGCGTAGGCAGGATGAAAATTAGGGGGCAGGAGAGGGGGACAAAACCTTATAAATTTCTTTTTACCATATCTTTCATATCTTTATCGTATCTTTTTACCACATCTAGCTTCAAAGAAAAAGGAAAACCCACATATTAAAGAGGAATTACATATAGAAACTACTTTCAAAGCCATCGATTAAACAGAAAATCTCATGCAACTGCCCCCCCTTCCCCCCATGGCTACGCCCTTATCGACTAGCCAAAGCCGTATCTGAAGGTTTCTGTCCCGCAGATTTAGCCAGCATGAAACCCGGGCAAATAGTTCATTCTCGTTGGCTGACCAAAGCTATTGCGACTATTGCGACTATACGTAACTACAAATTTGCCATCAGTATATTATGAAAGTTTATGTACCAATGTACTTTAATGTAAAGTATTATAGTTCTGTTGTCTACGGCACTGCACTGTTAGCAAAATTTATACGGTCAACGCAATATTTGCCACCAAACCATAGGGATATTGTTAACACTGTAGTTCAAAATAATGCCTATTTCGGTTATCCTGATAATGTTTTATTGGCAATGCTCTTTGATGATAGAAACCGGTAGTAAACCGGTTCGCTTTTTACAAGAAGATAATACAAAAGAAGATTTTGTATTTTTTTTATTTATTTATTTATTTATTTAATTTTAAACATTATTTGTATACTAAGAAGCAAGTTCTTTTATAATACATCATAGTTGGTAAGGTTACAGGCGTATTAACTTAATCTAAAAACTTAAATACTAATGGACACAATTAAAGATCTGAATTGACAAAATTAATTCATTCTTATTGTTTTAAAATGGCTTAATACTTAGTTATAGTGAAGATGGATAGTAAGACCAGAGGTAATGAGCAATAAGAAATAGGATACAATACGAAGATAGGAAAGCAAAAGATATAAAAAGACAAATAGAGATAGACGAGAAAAATAGGTTACAATGTATATTAATGCGAAAAATATGAAAAAATGGCCTGTCTAAACATTCTGGTTCCTTTAATAGATTTAATATGAATGGGCAGACTATTCCATAATCTAATTGCGTTAACGAAAAATAATCTTGAGGAATTCAGAAAATTTAATTTAGGTATAGTGAGCATACGACTTCTTTGTAGTTGATTAAATTGTAATTTTTCATATAGATAAGATGGTTTTTTGAAATGGATCAGCTTGTGCAAGAAAATACAGTTTCTGTAACTCAAGTAGTTTATTATATCACAACAAAGGATGCTTTTATTGTATTGTGATATATGGTCAAACTTGCGAAGGCCGTATACATATCGGATGGCATGATTAAATGCCAGCTGAAGCTTTAGTTGAGAACTGGAGTCCAGTTTACTGTAGACTAGCTCCGAGTAAGTAATGATGGGAATAACTAGTTGTACAACAAGTTTGTTCCTAGTGCTGGTGGGTGTAAATTCAGCTGTCACTCTCAGGTTGCGTAAAATGTAATGAACTTTTTTTACCACATTGTTAATGTGGTCCGTACATGTAAGCGTAGAATTTATATAAAAGCCAAGACTTTTTGTACAACTTGTTAGCTTTAATTTATCAGGGCCTATAAATAAATCAGGAATATTCTCATAAAAAATGGTATCTTTCGCTATAGGTAGCACCACAGATTTCAGAGCATTAAGCTTGAGACAATTTAAGATTGCCCATTTATTTATAGAGTCTAGATCCTCATTTACTCTGTAAGCTAAGTCATCTAGAAGACCAACTCGATTTGAGAGATACAGTTGTACATCATCTGCATAGGCATGCATTGTTGAATGTTTACAGACCCTAAAAATGTCATCGATAAAAATTACGAACAGCAGAGGACCTAGAACTGACCCCTGGGGTACACCACTAGACTGAATCTTATACTCAGAAAATTTATTACCAACCTTCACTCGTTGAACCCGATTTGTCAAGTAACTATTTAAGAGCCGAATAGCACTTTCACTGAAACCGTACATATATTTTAGTTTTCGACACAATAGAGAATGATTGACTGTGTCAAATGCTTTTGAAAAGTCCAGCATGCAGAGAAGTGTTACATGCCCTTCATCATAAGAAGACCTAATATCATCAAATATTTTAACAGTGGCAGTGGCACAGCTATGAAAAGCCCTAAAACCAGATTGCATTGGAGATAAAAGATTATTTTCATTTAAATAGTTTTCAATTTGACCTGCCATGAGAGACTCACACATTTTGGCCAGGCAAGATAGGATGCTGATAGGCCTATAGTCATTAGGTTCATTTGCAGTTGGTTTTTTTGCCACTGGCATAACAAGTGCAACTTTCCAAGAGGAAGGAAACGAGGACGTGGTAACACAGTGGTTTACGATGTGTGTAATAGGGCTAAGGACATGCAGAAGAATAAGCTTTATGAATTTTATTGAAATATGGTCCTCACCTATTGCATTAGACTTAATTTTTACAATTGACTTCCTCACATCACTAGCACTTATTGTGGAAAATTGAAAATTTGCACGTTCAACAGTATCAGAGAAAACAAAGTTGTTGTTTGAAGTACGCACTGTGCTCGAGAGAAAAAAATCGTTTAAAGTATCTGGGTCAACATTGCATTCATTAGGAGGTTTTTCACCAATACCCATTGTTTTCAGGTTCCTCCACAGCACTTTTGCGGGGAGTGAAGCATTTAATTTCGATGTGCAGAATTTTTCTTTAGACTGCCTAATAAGCCGAACTGACATATTCCTAGCAATTCTAAATTGTTCCCAATTAGAAGTAGAAGGACACCTTTTCCACAAGTTGTGAAGCTTGTTACGTTTTTTAATAGCTTTTTGAACATTAGCTGTAAACCATGGGCATGCCCTATTTTTTACCATAACTGAACGCAAGGGAACATGTTTTTCAAACAGACAATTTACAATATTCGTAAAGACTTAATTTATCATCAACAGATGCTCCAAACCATACATCATCCCAAGATGTTAGACATAAGTCATTATGGAGAGCCCAAAAATTAATCGATTTAAAGTCACGATAGGTGAAGATATCAGAAATTGCACTACGAGACAAATTAACATTCATACAGCAAAACAGAAGATCATGATCAGACAAAAAAGAGAGCTGATCATATAGCAGGACAGATGCAAGATCTGACACTATTATGTAGTCTAAGAGACTTGGGCTAGCATTGCTGGCAAAGCGTGTTGGGACAGTTTCATTGACAAATGACAATCCATTGGAGGAGACATGGTTACCAAACGATTTAGAGGTGTTATCACTACATAACAGATTTACATTAAAATCACCACATATAACAAATAAGTCAAAATTAATTATATAAATATTCAGTTCAGAGAAAAATACATCAAGGTTATTGCACTTATTAGGATTATACACGCAGGACAGGAACACTTTGACATGATTATCAAAAATACACACATTCAAATACTCAACATTACTATTGCATGGCGACTTAGATACAAGCTTAACATTCAGATGACTGCGACAGTAAATCGCAACTCCACCACCTTTCTTTCCAATCCTATCATTTCTCAAAAGCTTGAAATTGTCAATATTATAGGCAGAGTCATTAATCTCATTGCAAAACCAAGTTTCAGTAACACAGATTACATCCACTGCAGCGTCTTGAACAACGTATTTAAGATAGTCCAGCTTAGAACAATTTAAACTCCTTGCATTGAAGTGTACGATTTTGAGACCACAATGCTGTGCACAAAGTACATTTATCATGATTTTGTGATTTTCGCTAACGCAACCAGAATAGTATTCATTTAAATCATCAAGAATCATCAAACAGGAAAAAAACAATGGAAAGAACGCATAGACTGGTCATATAAGACGAATGCATATACAATATGTAGTCACATAATAATGTACAAGAAATAACCAAAATATAATAAAGATACAAGAAGTCTTCAGTAGCACAAGAAAGAAAATATGAAGAAGCATGGACATAAGAGAAAGAAAGAGAGAAGAAAGGAATGAAAGAAAACATAAAATATAAAATTAAATCGAATATAAATAATAGTAAAAACATTCTAATTAAAACTAAATCATTATAAAATCTGCAATAAGCAGAAGAAAGAAAGGTACAATTCATCAGATAGATAACACAAGTTAACTTATCATACCAGCGACGCAATCAACGCTCTCTCTGCTGTCAACCCATTTTGCCTCACTATTTCTGTCTGCTCTCACATAAATTTTTCCTCGAAGAGAAAATACAGCAGACAACTTATTTTCTTTCCTTTTTTGTTGCGCATAAGTCATGATCGGGTATGGGCAGAGAGCGCTCTGGGAGCGATGAGAATAAGAATTGAGAGCAAAGGCTTATGTAGCAACACAAAATGCAACAACAAATCGAAGACAAAAGACAAACACAGAAACAACGCAGAAGCTTTAAATGTAGTGGTGCCCATACCCGGTCATGATCAAGCGATTCGCCTGAGGGAGACTTTCGTGAATGAAGAAATGTTCATCTCGTCCGCAGTCAATGTCACCCAGCATAAGCGGCCTCTTATTTGTTTTGCGGAAGGCTGCCACAGCTTTAAAGAGTTGGTTACGATCATACCCAGACGCTAACTTCACAACAACAGCAGGCTTGTGGTTGTTTTTTCCATTTGCCCTTAGCCTAAAAACATCACGGAGCTTTGGAGCATTGCTTTTAACAGCAGTACAAATTTTAGCAAAAACATCAGGTAGGTTTTCGTTATTTGCGAGAGGGATGCCATGTATGATGATGTCTGAAGCAACAGCATCACTCTCATATTTTTCTACTTGCTTCGTATTATCGAGATAAGCTTTATGATTCAACATTATTAAGGACTTTTAAAAAGCATAGCATTAATTTTGATTGCTCAGACTATGTTTATTTGATAAACATACACTGAAAAAAAATTTTAGCTTAAAATTAAACACAATGTGTTAAAAAAATGTGTGCATAATTTGCTTTTTTTTTCATATATATTTAAAAAGTTTTAAGCACATTTGATCTTACTTTGACGAAATTTGTTGCAAGCTATTTTTTAAACACAAAATTCGTCAAATTAATAACAATTCTCGTCAATTTTAAAACATTTTTTTTCAGTGTAGATGATGACAGCATTTTACCCGAACCTCCATTCACCGCAAACATTCCATACGAGCCCATGCTAAGTTATCTAGAGTTTGAAGATCCGCCGCTGCCAGATTCCCACAAATTCCATCTGAGAACTGAGCGATTTGTTCAGTTACTTTCAAGTGATTCGCGACGTGTAATTGAAAAAAATCGAGACGTTGTTATGCTAGTAGCTGCAAAAAGTCGACCTAAAATACCCCGCATTGAGAGCAAACAAGACTTATAAGTCTAAAATTACACTTTTTGCACTGATTCAATAAAAGATTTTTTGTAAATTTAAATTGTTTTTTTTTTTTTATTTTTATTAAAATATTAGATTGGCAATATTTGGTTCAAAAGAAAAAAATATTTTTTAAATTAATTCAGATTCGGAGAGCTGTTGAAATTTCCTTTTCAACAAGTCCAAAATCAATGATATACGCTGCCATTTTTGGACTATTCATCAGAGTTTCTATTTAAACTATACAGTTGTTTTTTAACGCATATACAAGTTATGACCTCGATATGCGCGATATTGGGATTGATTTTAGACCTATGGTTTCTTGGGGAAATTTTCTAAGAATTCATCATAGATTACATTTCTGCTATACGCATTTTTTGTTTTTCCTCATCCGAACAAATTGACCCGCCCTAGTAAAAAGAAAACTTACAGAAAAAAATTACACAAATTAAACAAAAAAATTACATTTTCAGGTACATATTTGTATATTTAGGTATAAGATTAAACAAAGAAATCTTATTAATATCGTTGTCTTAAAAACTAATTTTCTTACTTTAAGAGCTGCAAAATTTGAAATAACCTCATCGAAATTAATTTTACTTGCAAGCTCGTTTTCAATGGATAAAATAGCAAGATCGGAAAGCCTTGCCTGTCCCATGGAAGACCTTAAATAAGTCTTAATTAATTTTAGCTTGGAAAAACTCCTTTCGCATGAAGCTACTGATACACAAATTGTTAGAAATAATTTCAATGCGACAAATTTTTTAACGTAATGTATTTGTACCTTTTTCTTTCTGTTTGAGAAATAAAAAAAAATATCGAAATGGTGTCACCCCTAAAATGGTGGTACCCGGGGCGGACCGCCCCCCCCTAGGAACGCCACTGCTTTCCATATAACACTTATTAAACTCTTCGTATACAAGTTTAAACTCTATGGATTTTAACATTTTTCTTAAGAACATAAGCATAAGCCGTACGGAGTCGGCATAAAATGGAAAAAGCTAGTTTACAATTTTAAAAATATTTTTTATTGCTCACAAAGCTCATTTTGTGTAAGTTCTCGAGCTTCTACTGACAGCTCTTTGTATTTTTTGTCTTTCTTCAGTCGCAAATGGCTGACAAGAGGATCGGAAGATATTAAAAAATGGTGAAAAATGTCTTCATTATTGGCAGTCCTGGAACAGGTTCTGCTATTGTGTTTCATAAAACTATAAAATTAAATGATTACTAATGAATATATAAACTTATCAATTAAAACAAATTTTAATTTCCTACTTTCAATATTTCACAACACTCTTGTATAGTTGTTATTATATAACTTTATGAAAACTTTTAATTAAACTTTAGCAATTTCACTTCTTTAACACTTTTTGATGTATTGTTTTCTTGCTTGTTTTTGATGTTTTGAGCACTTGTTTTTAAGTAACGCTACGCGTTAATCATACAGTAGGGTAAAAAAGGTTAAGGCACTTAGTATGTGTATTTAACAAATCTCTTTAATTTCGGTTTATTGTTGTTTCATAGGTTTGACGAATTGGCGTGCATTTTTTTGTTATGCATCACTACAATTAACAAATGCAAAAAAATAGCATATTTGCTCAATAGAAAATGTTAATGCCAAAAGGACACCTGCCAAATTGCGCACAGTCGAAGTCAACGTATAACGCCATTTATTTGGTTGGGACATTGACCCGAACACACCGCCATCTATTATTTATCTCGTTACTTCTCCACAAAAAATGCACGCAAAACGTCTTTTATCACAATGAATTTAACAATCATTAGTAATCTTCTATGCCTCACAACGAATTTTCCACCTTTACATTGTTCAAAATCATCAGATCATGCTATAAAATGCAAAATTTCGTCGAAAAAATTCGTTTTTCCGGAATTTTCCGAGTTTTCCACTAAGAATTTCCTATTTTTCTATTCGAAAAGCCATTCCGAAACAATTGCACACAAAATTCCATACAAATAAATCAATTTTCGACTTTTCCGAAGGGTTTTCCAAAAATTTTCTTTCGTAAAATCCTTTTCCTGGTAATTATGAACAACTGCAAAAAATTGAGCCAAATCGGCCTGCTATTTGTTACTTTTAATCTAATTTTCATTTTGAAGATATGCTGAATATAATAAAATAAAATATTTTTAATTGACATTCAACGAGAAAAAATCACATTAAACCAATTTGGGGCAAGTTCGGACAGCAAGAACCATATTTTTCTATAAATATATATATTTCTGGACACTATTTTGAAAAAACTGGAAATATTTTTTGTTTTTTTTTTTACTGCTAAAGTTTTCAAACTTTTCAACTTTTTTGCACTAAAAATGCTTATTTTTAAAAAATCACAAAAAATACATTTATTTTAGTAACAACAAAAACCTACATTTTATGAAACAATAAACATCATATTTTTATTATTTCTTCATTTCAATTCCATTCTTGTAAAAACAAAACAAGTGGAACACTTACAACTGTAGGTAGAACAACAAGTAATATTCTCAAATTTTTGTCATTAAGAAGTTGAAATTTCGAGCCATTATCTGACCAGACTTTAAAAGATTTCTGAGTGATTTTTTGGGTGTTTCTTATCTGATGTATAAACTGTCGATTAGTAAAAAAATTTTTTACTATTTCAAAACTTATACTTTTTTCTATTTATGGCCACGAATCTCCCACTGTGCATCGTGTTTTTCAGGGGGGGGGCGGCACGGAGGATCCCAGATACTTTAACAAAATCTATACAAATGTGACTCGCTCTAATATACATATATATTTATATTAGGGTGGCCCCTGCCTGTATGGGAAAATTTTATTTCAATGGCATTGTTAATGGATCCTCCCTAAAATATGCGAATAGATAAAAAAAATAAAATATGAAGTTTCAAATTTATCCAGAGTTATTTAGAGGTAGTTTAAACCGGTCGCATTTTCGGAAAATGTAATTTTTTTGCATGTTTTCCTTTTACCCACCCCTGGAATATATTATATCAACCGTCAACATCACAATAAATATTGACACATCTATACTATTATATAAAAGGGTTTGTTACGTTTTTCTGGTGTCGCTGCGAGAAGTATGTAAGCGAGAACTCAGGGTCGGCTGACTCAATGGTGATGGGTCGTGAGCCAAAAAAAAAATATTGATTTAAATTAATTATGGGCGCCACGCGATATCCTGAGATCCGCACCTAATGTAAAAACTATCGCGAATTTCCACTTAGGTTGCAGCTCCTTTTTAGTTAAACAAGAACAAAAGTACTTAGCTTCTTACAATTTCCTTTATTTAAAACAATTTTATTTCACTTATTTATTTTAGTTATAGTATTACCCTTAAATTTAAAAAAAATCTACTTGAGTCCCTTTTCCCCAATGTGCCACAACCGGTTGTTTCTCCTGGGTTTACAATTATTATGACTCAGATTTATTTATTTAATTCCCCCCTGAATGAATACCCCTCTTTACTTTAAATCTCCATAATACTTAATAAGATAATAATACTATCATCAACACTTCCAAAATATAAAGTATCTTTTCATTAATGTTATATCGATTTCCAGCAGACAGTAGGACGAAATCGTACAACCCAATTTAAAAACAAAGTCTTATCAATATGTTTCTTTTTTGTTTTTCTTTGTTCTTGTTATAAAACCAAAAATTAGACAACCAACGTAAAACCGCCGTGGTTGCTTTGCGATTGAAAATAATACATATAGCAAAAATTTAACATAGAAAATGTGGTACTCGCCGCGCCCAGGGATTGAACCGCGGCTGTAGGACTACTGGGCAAATCCGCTCATGCTGCGCCAATCTCTCGGATAAATTAACTTAGCTTAAAGAGCTTTGACACACGACCGTTTCTGGTATAGTAGAATGGGTAGCACGATTATGTATATAACAGCTAAGCCGCCATAAAAAAAAAACTCAGGATCTGCTGTTCTAAAGAAACAAATTCACTATAGCCAGCTGATCCTTTTAAAAAAATGCATAATTAGTTACCTGTTTTCCTTTCCAGTTTAATATTTATTTGCTTCGTTATTAGCGTAAGGTTTCCTTTGGCTTATTCAAAAACAAAACTCGCCCGAATTTCCCTTTTTCCTTCCTATGAGTAGTTACAAATATTCCCTCAGTTTTCTGTTCTATGTTTAAGTTAATATCCTTACTACTTCACCTTATGTTAAATTAATTCACTTCCAAACTTTTCGAAACTCTTTAAAAAAACTTGACACTGAACTTTTTGATTTTTCTTCTTTTTTTTTTCGATGGCCTTTATGACTTCTTTTGTTTCCAATAATCTATCACCGAATGATCATTTCGTTTTGGCGAAACTCTATCTAAGGCTAATCGCCTGATGGTCATGCGGTACTTATGTTCCTATTTTATGTTATTTATTTAAATTATTTCCTTAAGAAATAGGCATTTATTTTATTATATATCTTAGGTTAAATATGTATATTATGTATATTAAGAATATTATATTCTAGACAAATTTTATTCCCGTTGTTTTTTTTTTTTTTTTGGTATTAATTTATATAGTATTTAGTTTTTCTTCTCTTTTTTTTTTCTTTAATTTTGTGTTTTATAACTTTTTTTTGTGTTATAATTTTATTTGATTTCTTAAGTAAAACTGAAAAAAATAACTTGCCGAAAAATTTCTCGCGGTCGGGGTTCGAACCCACGTCCACCGGGTACAAGGCGAGCGCTTTACCCAATGAGCTAACCAGGCTATATATAAAATGATCGATTATCGGTGGTGGGCATCTACGAATAGCAAAAATATCTACACCTATTTATTTATAATATCTGCTATAAATAAACAATACGGACCATGAAAACTTCTCACTAACCAAATCAAATTGTAATACGCCCCCCTCACTTCCAGAAGTTTTCACTCAGAAATTTTTTTTTTTTTTTTTTTTTTTTTTTTCTTAAACGTCTTCTTGCGAGTGATAAATTTTTAGATCTTTTACATTCCAAACTCCAGAAAACTTCCCTTCGAGGTTTTCTAATTCATAGGTCCAAGCGGAAACCTTTTTTCTTACTCTAAAAGGACCAATAAAAGTGGGAGCTAATTTAGCCGAATAAAATTTTGACGCATCCGATAATACGTGATTCTTTCGAAGAACCAAATCATTAGGATAATACCGCGCGTCTCGGTGCCGAAGATTATATTGTTGGCTAGATTTATTGGCAGCCTGTCGAAGCCTATTCCTCACATCGTTCACCACTGTCCCTAGCGTTTTAAACCACTTGCACTCTACATTGTCTCTATCCACTAAAAAACCTGCGGGTGGTATTGCGGTGCTATTCTGTTTAATTGGCATATCTCGCCCAAATAATGAAAAGTAGGGTGTGGTTTTCAGAACTTCATGAGTGGAGGTACGGATGGCACAAGCTACTTTAGGCAACAGTATATCCCAGGTTCTATGGTTGTCTGCCACATACGCCCTTAGCTTGGTTTTAAGCGTTTGATTAAAACTTTCGGCCGGATTTGCCTGGGGATGATAAAATGCCGTGAAATACGGACATAAATTCCTTGCTACGAAATTGTACTCCATTGTCGCATACTATCCATTTAGGAACTCCAAACACCAAAAATACCTGTTCTTCGAGAATTGTTGTGACATTCTTGGCAGTAGCCGTTCGCAGGGGAAAGAAAAGGGGAAATTTCGTAAAATAATCCACCACCGTCAAAATATAAGCGTAACCTCTTGAAGACCGGGGAAGTGGCCCTATTAAGTCGGTACTTAGAAGCTGCCACGGTTCAGTAACATTAGTTCGCGAGACCATAAAACCAGCCTTCGGTTGCAATTGCGGTTTTGTCGTTTGGCATATGTGACACTGTCTGACGTACTGAGCTACACTCTTTTTCATGTCTGGCCAGAAATACACCTGTGCAATCTTGTCGAAGGTTTTTTTGCACACCACCATGGCCTCCTAGCACATCATCATGGAATTCTTTTAAAATCTTACGTTGTTTTTCAGCTGGTATCACCTCCTTCCACCTATCCTCTTCACTCTCATATGGTTTTCTCAGAACATATTTGAACATAGAGTTATTCTCTACCCTCCACCCCGGAAACATATCTGGATTTTTCCTTATCTCGTTAACTTGCTTATTATACCTCTCATCTTCACTATGGTTCACCACTGGACACACCTCGGGTACTGCCCTCGATAGCGCATCAGGCACAAGGTGTTCTTTTCCTTTCCTATGAAGAATATCGAATTGAAATTGTTGCAGACGAACTGCCCACCTGGCCAACCTACCCTGTGGATCTTTCAATTTATGTAACCATAAAAGAGAATGATGATCGGTGACCACCGTAAAGTGACTACCTTCTAAATAAGGCCTTAATTTTTCCACTGACCATATGACCGTTAAGCATTCTCTTTCGGTTGGAGAAAAATTTTTCTCTGTTTTGGATAATGTTCGACTCAAGTAACATATAACTTTTTCCTCATCATTTTCTTTTTGCGTAAGAACAGAACCAATCCCATATCCCGATGCATCCGTATGCAAAACAAATGGCAAGGAAAAGTCCGGACATGTCAAAATAGGAGCCTGAATAAGCTTTTCTTTTAAGACCCCAAAAGCCTGTTCACATTCCTCTGTCCAAATAAAACGCCGCTTTTTCTTAGTAAGCGCAGTTATCGGAGATATTAAATCGGAAAATTTTGGAATAAACTTCCTATACCAGGATAGCATTCCACAAAATCGCCTCACCGCGGTAACTGAAGATGGTCTCGGATATTCTACTATGCTTTTAACCTTATCCGGGTCTACATGAAGTCCGTGTTTATTTTCTACAAAACCTAAATATTTCAGCTCGCTGCGACAAAACTCACATTTCTCTCTGTTTAAAATCAAATCAGCTTTTCTTAGTCGCAAAAGAACTTCCTGTAAGATTCCTAAATGCTTTTCGAAAGTATCCGTGACGATAATAATATCGTCTAAGTACACAAATACGTTTGGTTCCAATTCGGGTCCCAACACTTTATCCATAAAACGCTGAAAAGTAGCCGGGCTATTAGATAATCCCATTGGAAGTCTTTTGAATTGAAATAACCCCTTTCCAGGAATCGTAAACGCCGTATACTGTCTAGAACGTTCTGCCAGTGGTATTTGAAAATACGCGGAACGAATATCCAGCGACGTCAGATATTTGGCATTTCGCAGCTTGTCGAGTATAGACGAGATATATGGAATGGGATAGGAATCCCGTTGCGTTACTTTATTTAATTTCCGGAAGTCTACTACGAAACGATAGGACCCATCCTTTTTCTTAATGATCAGAATCGGTGAAGACCAGGAACTGGTTGATGGCTCAATTACTCCATCCACTAGCATTTCATCTACGGCCTCGTTAATGTGACTCTGCACGATAGGAGAAACTGGGTAGTAGCGCTGTTTGATCGGGTTAGAATCGGTTTCGATTTCATGCTCAATCAGCGTTGTACAGCCTAACTTCTTCTGAATACCACTAAAAGCATTTTCTACCATGCTGTCTAAAATAGATTTCTGCTCGATCGTCAAATGACTTTTATCTTCTAAAGAACAAATGTCCGGGGAGAAATCCCACACTCGACTATTTAAGTCCATCCGTATTTTAAATTTTTCCCAAAAATCGGTTCCCAATATTACGGTATGCGGCAGTCCGGGGATGACTAGAAGTTCGAAAAGGTATACTACTTCTTCCACAGCTACGGGTACCTGTATTGCCCCTAACACCTCTACCTTGTTACCATTTGCTACAGTAATAAATTGTACCGAAGGAATGACCCGTAAGTGACAATCTTTAAGAAGGTCCCATCCTAGACCTCCGACTATCGACCGCGTAGCTCCCGAGTCCAACAACCCCAGTAAAGTAATCCCATAGATTTTAATTGGTAAATAAGGCCTATTATCATTCTCCCTTGCTGCTAAGATATAATCACTAAAAACAGATTGGTTATTTTCTAAAATTTTTGATTTCATAGCGGACACCTTACTAAGCGTACTCAATAATCCGCCCTTTATTGAGCCGGCCTGGCGTTTCCCTGTGGATTGCAACGCTGGCAATTTCGGCGTATGACACCTTCCGCGTTACAGCCATAACACCTAACTGACTGAGGACAATGGCTGGCCACATGACCTGTGCGCCGACAGCGAAAACACTGAATGCTGCTTACGGCTTCAACTAAGGGTGCATCTCGATTTGAAAAATTCTGGCAGTCAACATAGGACAAATCTGGTTCTAAAAGTGATGCATGCTTTCGAGAAGGAGGTGGATGATAACTTTCCACCTGATATCGCGCAGATTCTAACTTTCTTCCCACGCTTACTAATTGCTGAAGGGAGCAAATTTCTACTAAAGCCAATTGGGTAGAATAAAATGGAGCCAAATTTCGTCTAATAATGTTCAATTTTACTGCCTCATCGCACTTTTCACCTAATCTACCAAACAAACCCAACATGACGCTTACAAACATTCCAATGCTTTCATTGCTACCCTGCGTCCGATGTCGAATTTCATTCATGAGCCTTTCGTTATGTCCTGGCGGTAAGAACTCTTCTTTCAGCTTTTGAACTAATTCGTCCCAATGTTTAATAAATGGCTTATTGGCTCTCAGCCAAATAAGCGCTTTTCCATCAAATAGGTCTATTGCCGATTGGTATAACTTATATTCAGAGCAGCCTCTGGCCTGCCTTAATTCTTCCACCCGCTCTAGAAAACCGCTTACAGATTCTCCTGGTAGCCCTGAAAATTTTACACCCCACTTAACTACCGGAATCGTATTCACTACCCCGTCTCGTACCGTCCTGCCTTCTCGGTTGGCATCCATACCCGCGGCAGTAATTGGAGAAGATCTAGCTGTTGGTGCTATACCTTGACCAAGTTGACCATCTTCCTCAACGCTATCTTCGTCTACAACACCAATTTTGGTATCTAATCTGTTAAAATAATCGGCTACTCGCTGCCGGGCCTCTTCGACGAACTTTTTCTCTTCACTATCAGTCGAAATAATACGGCTTAGTCTCCTTAGTACCCAGTTTATTTTGGTGTCAATTTTCTTATATTCTGACGAATTCTCATCGCCTTCGAAACTTTCTATTAAATTAAAAACTTCTTTTAACTTTTCTTCCACTGTGACCTTGTCCTCCTCGAAAGAAAAAGGATAATCCGGCAAGGAAAAACTAGACTCCCGTTTTAAAGTCGACCGTAGCAACTTACGCATTTCATCTACCGTTTGTCCCTTAAGCCCTAACACTGCTAACTCATATCTGAGCTCATCTACCGTCAGCCTATTTATGTCCATAATTAAAAAGATGTATCCGAATAAACTTTTACCTTAATCTGTAAAACCAAAAAAAAATTTTTGTTTTTCACTAACCGCTTTCTCTACGCCCTTTTATCCTGAGGTTTTTTTTTTTTTTTTGTAAAGGCTTTAATATAGCTTATAACGATTAAGAACTATGATATCAATTAACATATGTATATATATGTAAAATAAAAACTTGAATATTTCAATCACAAAGCCACTTGTTTCTTGGGTTTTCAAAAAAGAATTTTTATTTTTGGATGCTTAAAAAAAACTAATCGAATTATGGTTAATTGTTAAAGGCCCCACGTTGGGCGCCAAAAATGTTACGTTTTTCTGGTGTCGCTGCGAGAAGTATGTAAGCGAGAACTCAGGGTCGGCTGACTCAATGGTGATGGGTCGTGAGCCAAAAAAAAAATATTGATTTAAATTAATTATGGGCGCCACGCGATATCCTGAGATCCGCACCTAATGTAAAAACTATCGCGAATTTCCACTTAGGTTGCAGCTCCTTTTTAGTTAAACAAGAACAAAAGTACTTAGCTTCTTACAATTTCCTTTATTTAAAACAATTTTATTTCACTTATTTATTTTAGTTATAGTATTACCCTTAAATGTAAAAAAAATCTACTTGAGTCCCTTTTCCCTAATGTGCCACAACCGGTTGTTTCTCCTGGGTTTACAATTATTATGACTCAGATTTATTTATTTAATTCCCCCCTGAATGAATACCCCTCTTTACATTAAATCTCCATAATACTTAATAAGATAATAATACTATCATCAACACTTCCAAAATATAAAGTATCTTTTCATTAATGTTATATCGATTTCCAGCAGACAGTAGGACGAAATCGTACAACCCAATTTAAAAACAAAGTCTTATCAATATGTTTCTTTTTTTTTTTTTCTTTGTTCTTGTTATAAAACCAAAAATTAGACAACCAACGTAAAACCGCCGTGGTTGCTTTGCGATTGAAAATAATACATATAGCAAAAATTTAACATAGAAAATGTGGTACTCGCCGCGCCCAGGGATTGAACCGCGGCTGTAGGACTACTGGGCAAATCCGCTCATGCTGCGCCAATCTCTCGGATAAATTAACTTAGCTTAAAGAGCTTTGACACACGACCGTTTCTGGTATAGTAGAATGGGTAGCACGATTATGTATATAACAGCTAAGCCGCCATAAAAAAAAAACTCAGGATCTGCTGTTCTAAAGAAACAAATTCACTATAGCCAGCTGATCCTTTTAAAAAAATGCATAATTAGTTACCTGTTTTCCTTTCCAGTTTAATATTTATTTGCTTCGTTATTAGCGTAAGGTTTCCTTTGGCTTATTCAAAAACAAAACTCGCCCGAATTTCCCTTTTTCCTTCCTATGAGTAGTTACAAATATTCCCTCAGTTTTCTGTTCTATGTTTAAGTTAATATCCTTACTACTTCACCTTATGTTAAATTAATTCACTTCCAAACTTTTCGAAACTCTTTAAAAAAACTTGACACTGAACTTTTTGATTTTTCTTCTTTTTTTTTTCGATGGCCTTTATGACTTCTTTTGTTTCCAATAATCTATCACCGAATGATCATTTCGTTTTGGCGAAACTCTATCTAAGGCTAATCGCCTGATGGTCATGCGGTACTTATGTTCCTATTTTATGTTATTTATTTAAATTATTTCCTTAAGAAATAGGCATTTATTTTATTATATATCTTAGGTTAAATATGTATATTATGTATATTAAGAATATTATATTCTAGACAAATTTTATTCCCGTTGTTTTTTTTTTTTTTTTGGTATTAATTTATATAGTATTTAGTTTTTCTTCTCTTTTTTTTTTCTTTAATTTTGTGTTTTATAACTTTTTTTTGTGTTATAATTTTATTTGATTTCTTAAGTAAAACTGAAAAAAATAACTTGCCGAAAAATTTCTCGCGGTCGGGGTTCGAACCCACGTCCACCGGGTACAAGGCGAGCGCTTTACCCAATGAGCTAACCAGGCTATATATAAAATGATCGATTATCGGTGGTGGGCATCTACGAATAGCAAAAATATCTACACCTATTTATTTATAATATCTGCTATAAATAAACAATACGGACCATGAAAACTTCTCACTAACCAAATCAAATTGTAATAGGTTCTCTCGTATTTTTATCGTTCAATCACGGGGTAACCGCTGAACCGATTTTAATAATTCTTTCACTATTCAATTGCTATAAGAAGCGACCCTGCTACTGGGTACTACGTTTTTGATAAAACTTTTTATTTAATTATTTAAGAATTTATGCATTTTAATCCATGCCGCCATTGTATAAGCAGCACGAAATAACAGCAAACAATAGCTTAAGGTCTTTGTTGAGGGAGAGAGGTGAGATTCAACAACTCACCGCGCTGGTCTCTTGAGTGGATAGTTGCACTCAGTTAATTTCTGCTGCAGTGTTGCCATAAGTCCAATATATCGTATTTATTTTTATTTTACGAAGGTGAAACTCTTTTCATTGCAATAAGAAGCCACTCTTTTTATTTCAAGAAGAAATATTCTCAAATAAAATAGAATTAATTAAACATATTTGATTCTTGAGTCTTTATTCAAAATATGTTTTCATATCATATTTAAACTCCTAAGCAACGCTGGGGACGGGTATGCTAGTATTCTATAATCGATTACCTTTCCATCAACATTTTAAGCCAAAGTACTGAGCAAACTATGCCGTTAGCCTCACCATCCTAAGGAGCTCTGCAATTAGAAATTCACCAACTTCATAAATCAATAGGGGTATTCACGGGTTGATGCGAAACACAGTTGCAACGATGCGAAAATGCAAGATTGCGAATTTTTGCTTCATTCCAACAACAAACACATTAGAAGTAATTTTGCAACTCTTCTTGAATTACGCACTGCTCAAACCTATTGCGAAAGCGCACAAACAGTGATGCGAAACAGCTGATTCATGTTATGGTTGTTTTCAATCATAGTTGCCATCTGGGTAAAACTTCAAAAAGGCAAAGTTTGTACGTTGATTTAAATAAGTTTTTGTTATTTTGAAATAAGGTGGCAATATATTTTTTTCAGCTATCGTAAAGTTACAATATTGATGTTCACGCGTTAGTGCGAAAAATATGTTGCATTTATATGTTGCCCCTTATATATTAATAGGCAAACAAAAAGTTTGTGTTCCTTTTTTTTCTGTGTTACCTTCAACATATTCACATAATACTTATATCGATGGATAGGTATTTTTGAGTAGATTTGCACAGTATAATTTTTATTCGAATATGTTGTCATTAAGATAAGTAAAACTGAGTGTTACCGCCACTGCTAAAAATTTACATAAAATTTACTTTTTTAATTAACAATCTTTTACAATTGTCATTTTTGTCATTTTTGATTTACACTTTGCGAATGTCAAACAAACGAGAAAATGAACAAAATGGAAAAGAATAAGACTTCCTTTTTCTTTCCCTTTGCTTGAAATCTCGTTTGCTGGACGTGCGTAATTGCTGCCTAAATTTTTTTATTCTGGTTTCCATACCACAAAAGTATGTACTATATATTCATGAGTTTATAATTCATTATTAAATGAAATGTTTTATTGAAATAGGAATTTTAACTGTTATAAATTGTTGGACTCAAGTTATGAATAAATATATTTTGTTCTGAGAAACTGAATGCGTTTCTTTCCAACATCAGGCAGTTTAAAATCCATTTTGTAATCGGAATACACGAGGCAAATTTCCTCTGCAACACCAGGCAACTTGTGTTGCCTACATTAATTAAAATTCTTTTGTGATTGACTTCA
This sequence comes from Pherbina coryleti, assembly GCA_943735915.1. Lineage (NCBI taxonomy): Eukaryota > Metazoa > Arthropoda > Insecta > Diptera > Sciomyzidae > Pherbina > Pherbina coryleti. Next base: position 133,670,891 of record OX030948.1, read on the forward strand.
CCACCCTGCAAATCGCCAACCATAACCTGCAAACCATCCAGTCTTGTCACACGCGGTGAGTACAAAATGAGTTTTTCTTCAAAACAGGGCCAACCTACAGACACCATACCTAGTGAACCCCTACCACGAAATCCACCACCTAACTGCCATGCATGTACAAACCAATTAGATACAGATACGATAAAGTGTACCAAATGCCTTTCGCAATATCATTTGCTCTGTACAAACCCAGCAATTGTATCGACAGACACTTGCTGGATTTGCCACAGTTGTCAAAAGACAATTAGCGAAGAACTTTCGCACTCTTCATGCCGTCAAGAAGCAACGTTATCTTCTACACCACCATCTTTTGCGTCAAATGCATCGCGATCACGTAGAATAGTTCTTGAGCTACAGCGCTTAGAAGAAGAAAGAACTATCCAAATGAACTATGTTAGGGAAAAATATAAACTTCTGGAAGACGACAATGAAGTAACTGATGGTAGCAGTATTCATAATGAAACCGTCCGCGAGTGGTTAAATTCGCAGCCAAATCCTTCAAGATCAAGCCTTTCGCATATTCGATTTGAAGATGAAGCGACTCCACTAACCTGCACGACAAGCCTACTTAATTCATTAGCTGCACCGCGGGAAGAAATCCCAGTTCTCCAAGCTGTGTCAAATATCACAGCTGCGACGTCAAGCACTGATGTTACATTGCAACATATGCAGCCAATAAATTCAACAATGAATGCTGCGCCCTAAAAATCGTCCGTGCAACCTAAGTTTTCTATCAATGCACCACCACCACCTTTCTTTTGGCCACCACCACCTTTCAAAATAAAGCAGCGCCGTTGTATACACAAAATCTGCAAGACAATTTAACACCTCGTCAAATCCTAAATTCTTCATTGTTCACCACCTCTAGGGAGCAGTCACTCAAGTGTCCCAATTTGTCAAGTGAGCAAGTACACGCTCGTCAATCAGTGCCAAAGGACTTGCCGATTTTCTCCGGGATCCCAGAAGAATGGCCCTTGTTTAGCTCAACGTTCGAGTGGTCGACCAAAGTTTGTGGTCTTACCAACGCAGAAAATCTTATTAGAATACAGCGATCACTGCGAGGAGAAGCGCTACGTGCAGTACAACATATTTTAATTCATCCATCATGCATATCTGCTGTTATGATGACGCTAAAAATGCTTTTCGGTCAACCAGAAAAAATTTTACAATCTATTAAAAATAGAATAAAGCTAGCTCCTCCAATAAACGCCAATAAGCTGGAAACATTTACTGCGTTTGCTGTCCACATTAAAGGCCTGCAAGCAACAATCGAAGCATGTGGTCTACACGATGAGTTAAACAATTCCTCATTGCTGCAGGACCTTATTGACAAACTCCCAGCCTACTATCAAATTATTTGGGGCACACATAAACTGAATCTGACGAAAATTAATATGAAACCTAACCTCCAGGAATTTGTAAATTGGTTTTATGAAGTCGGATTATCTGCGAGCAGTGTCAATGTGTCAAATAATGTTGCCAGAAACGATGAGAAAGAATCTGTTAATCTCAGACACAAAAAAGCATTTCTCCATACACATGCAGAGAGCAACAAAAACAAATGTTGCGTTTGCAATGGAGTCTGCAACAATGTTGCAAACTGCAAGCAATTTCAAGCTGCGACTCGCGATGATAAATGGAACATCATAAGAAAACACAAACTATGTAAACAATGTTTACGACAACACAGCGGCTTATGTAGAACAAATAAGGTTTGTGGAGTGGATAACTGTCTGTATAAACATCATGCTCTCCTTCATCGCTCCTCTCAAGACAACAAGCTGTCAAAAACAGCTGACTTAAAATCGCCAGCTCAAAATTGCAATGCACACAATGCACAAAGCGAAAATATTCTTTTTAAAATAATCCCAATAGTGGTGCATGGAAATTACGGTCAGAGCGTCAACACCTTTGCCTTTATCGACGAGGGATCGTCTGTCAGCCTCATAGATGAAAATATTGCTGAAGAGCTTCATTTGCACGGCCATCCACATCCGCTGTGTCTCAAGTGGACAAACAAAATTGAAAGAATGGAAAACTCCTCGCAGCAACTAAATATAAAGATTTCCGGTGCAAGCGAGAAGCAATTGACCATTTTCGTGCATACAGTGAGTTGTCCTTACCAACACAATCATTGGATTACGAGAAGTTAAGTCAAGAGTTTAGCTACTTGAAAAATTTACCAATTGCAAGTTATAGAAATGCGGTGCCACAAATACTTCTAGGCGTCAACAATTGGAAGCTGGGTATACCTATTGCCATTAAAGAAGGAGGTCCAAATGAACCAGTAGCTATTCGCACTCGTCTAGGTTGGCTTGCGTATGGCATAATGAAGAAATATACAAATACATTTGGCTATGGTAATTATCACATCTGTGAGTGCAGTATAGAAATTTGTAACAAATTACTAGAAATAATTAAATTGCATAACTCTATAGAAAATATAGGTGTTGTTCCATCGAAGGACAATCTGATCGGAGCAAAGGATGAACGAGCATTAAAAATACTAAATCGCTATTCAAAACAGCGGTCGGATCGTCACTTTGAGACTGGGCTCTTATGGCGATTCGATAATTTCAATTTACCTGATAGTTATCAGATGGCAAAAAAACGTCTAGTCTGTTTAGAAAGAAAGCTAAATGCGGTACCACAGCAACGTGAAATTTTAAAATCAACTATTTCATATTATTTAAAAAAAGGTTATGTGCGTAAACTCACCACGGAAGAGTTCCAGCAAACGTCTGGCCGAAACATTTGGTACTTACCAATTTTCGTTGTTTATAACACAAATAAACCTGGAAAGGCGCGTATCGTTTGGGACGCAGCAGCAAGATCGCATGGCACATCTTTAAACTCCTTGCTGATAAAAGGACCAGATCTCCTGGTATCGCTGCCAGCAGTCTTGTTCAGGTTTCAACAAAAAAATGTGGCTGTTTGTGGAGACATCGAAGAGATGTTCCACCAAGTCGTGATCCGAAGAGAAGACCAAGATATGCAACGTTTTCTGTGGCGTGACAGCAGCGAGACAGAACCAGATGTATACGTAATGAACGTTTTACCTTTTGGACTATCATGTGCACCTTGCATATCACAATTCATAAAATATTTAAACGCCATGAAGTTCAAAACTAAATTCCCACAAGCGGTAAATGCAATATTAGAAAACCATTACGTAGACGATTTCTTGGATTCGGCTGACACCGTTGAGGAAGCGGTAAAATTGGTTTCAGAGGTGAGATATATTCATTTTAAAGGTGGTTTTAATATTAGAAATTGGTCTTCCAATAATCCAGACGTTCTAAAGTACCTCAAAGAGACCGAAAACTCAAATGTCAAAAGCTTGAACATTAGCGGAGAGGCAGAGCTAGAAAAGGTACTTGGCGTATTTTGGAATCCTTCCAACGATTTTATAACCTTTAAGTTATCAGCAGCCACCAAGGACAATGCAATTTTCCTCGGCACCAAGACACCTACGAAAAGAGAACTTCTAAGAATTTTGATGTCAATCTATGATCCTCTCGGATTGATTAGTAACTTCTTGATGAACCTAAAAATATTGCTACAGGAAATCTGGCGTAGTAAAGTTGGTTGGGATGAACATATTCCTGCCACTTTAACTGACAAGTGGAAAAGATGGTTGAACACTTTGTCCACGCTCGAACACATCAAAATTCCACGTTGCTATATTCGGCATTTAAATAATTACAAGGACGTAGACGTACAATTACACACCTTTGTCGATGCAAGCGAGAGTGGTTACGCTGCTGTAAGCTATTTTAGAATTGCGAGAGATGACGATATCGTGTGCTCTTTGATCGGATCTAAAGTTAGGGTCGCACCACTTAAATTGTTGTCAATCCCTCGGCTCGAACTTATGGCAGCGCTAATAGGAGCAAGGTTTGCCAACAATATAAGAAAAAATCATACGATTCAAATAAATAACATGGTTTTTTGGTCAGATTCGAAGACTGTTCTTGGCTGGCTGCATTCGGACCATCGAAAATATCATCAGTTCGTCGCCTTCAGAGTGAGTGAAATTCTCGATATATCCGATTTATCTGATTGGCATTGGATTCCAGGAAAGCTTAACGTTGCCGACGAAGCAACTAAATGGGCTAAGCAGCCTGATCTCAGTCCGCAAAGTCGATGGTTAAATGGGCCTGAAATATTGTTACGTCATAAAAGTGAGTGGCCTCAAATGGAAAAGAATGCGAATAATGTTACAGAAGAGCTGAAGCTGAATGTATGCGTGACAATTTCGGAGGAGCCATTTTTCGAAATGCGCCGTTTTTCTAAATGGAAGAGACTTCTACGCACAGCAGGATACATCGTGCGCTTTATTGCAAATCTTAAAAATAAAGTTTAGCAAGAACCAATTGAGCTAGGTGAACTCACACAAAGTGAAATGCAGAGTGCTGAGGTAATTGTGTATCGCTTGACACAGAGCGAAGTTTTTAAAGAAGAAATTGCCAGTTTAAGGTTAAATAACAAAATTACAAAATCTAGTACTTTATATAAACTATCCCCGTATTTAGATCCAAGCGGAGTGTTGCGTGTTGATGGAAGGATTGGCGAAGCCAATGTGCCTTGGGAACAGAAGCGACCTATTATTCTTCCGAAAGACAGCTATGTCACCAAATTAATTATTATGTACCACCACGAGAGGCTTTATCATATGCACAATGAAACAGCTATAAATGAATTGCGGCAAACAATATATGTTCCTCGTTTAAGATCTATCTTCAAAACCATCGTGCGAAGTTGTCAAATGTGCAAAATCAAAAAAGTTATGCCGCAACATCCTCAAATGGCTAAGCTACCACGAGCACGACTTTCAGCATATGTCGCACCATTCTCTTTTACCGGCCTCGATTTCTTTGGACCAATAATGGTTATAGTCAATCGTCACAAAGAAAAAAGATATGGTGCATTATTTACATGTCTTACCGTCAGAGCCATTCACGTTGAAGTCGTTAACTCACTTAACACAAGCTCATTCATAATGGCCACAAGGAATTTTATCGCACGGCGTGGAACACCTATAGAGTTTTTTAGCGATAACGGTACTAACTTTATCGGTGCCGAAAGAGAGCTACGAGAAACAATCGAAGAGGTAGACAAAAACGAGCTGGTTCGAAGTTTTACAACTGCAACAACAAAGTGGAGCTTTAACCCTCCAGCGGCACCTCACATGGGAGGAGCCTGGGAACGGCTTGTGCGTTCTATCAAAGTTGTTCTCTATGCAATAATGCCAAATCGCTGTCCAAGTGATGAACTGCTCCGAAGCATGATGGCTGAAGTCGAAAACATAGTGAATTCGAGACCTCTGACGTACGTCCCTTTAGACGAAGATACTCAAGAGGCTCTTACACCAAATCATCTGCTGATAGGCTGTTCAAACGGTATGAAACCACTGTCGACATGCAGCGATAGTGCTATAGTGCTTAAACATTGCTGGTTAAGTTCACAACAGTATGCTCAACAATTTTGGCGAAGGTGGGTGGCAGAGTATCTACCTACATTGACATGCAGGTCAAAATGGTTTGAAAAGGTTAAACCACTTAGTGAGGGTGATCTGGTAATTGTGGTTGACCCCTGTAGCCCCCGCAACGTTTGGCCAAGAGGAAAAATTATTGCGACAAGACTGGCGAAAGATGGTCAGGTACGCAGTGCAAAGGTTTTAACTACTACTGGAGTTCTTGAACGACCTACATCGAAGTTAGCAGTTCTGGATGTGGCGCAACAAAAGCAGTAGGACCTCGAGCTAACTCTCGTCATACTGGGGGGTGGGATGTTACCGCCACTGCTAAAAATTTACATAAAATTTACTTTTTTAATTAACAATCTTTTACAATTGTCATTTTTGTCATTTTTGATTTACACTTTGCGAATGTCAAACAAACGAGAAAATGAGCAAAATGGATGGCGGAAGTAAAGCATTAAAGAAAAGAATAAGACTTCCTTTTTCTTTCCCTTTGCTTGAAATCTCGTTTGCTGGACGTGCGTAATTGCTGCCTAAATTTTTTTATTCTGGTTTCCATACCACAAAAGTATGTACTATATATTCATGAGTTTATAATTCATTATTAAATGAAATGTTTTATTGAAATAGGAATTTTAACTGTTATAAATTGTTGGACTCAAGTTATGAATAAATATATTTTGTTCTGAGAAACTGAATGCATTTCTTTCCAACATCAGGCAGTTTAAAATCCATTTTGTAATCGGAATACACGAGGCAAATTTCCTCTGCAACACCAGGCAACTTGTGTTGCCTACACTGAGCAAATGTAAAACGCTTTTTTTACCAATGGGACAATGACAATGTCTCGACGTTGTCAACTTAATTCGTTCTTTTGATCTCGTCGAGAGCGGTCGTGTTTTTTTTCTTACTGCTTAAGTCTCTTTGTTTCAAGAAGTATATTAATAATTTTACCAAACGTGTGCGAGAGCTTAGTAATTCGTTTCGTATGCAATCGTTTTCGCTAGGCTTGGACACTAAAAACTGATTTTTGCCGGCTTTTACCTTCTCTGCCATCATGCCTTGTATTTGTGGTCATAAGGTTGAGCGCGGTCAGCCTAAAGTTATTTGTGCAAAGTGGAATGATTTATTTCATTTGCCCTGTGTCAATGTCTTGCCAACTGATGTTGAATACATGCATAATACTAACACTTCATATCGTTGTAAGTCTTGTGCGACTAAGCACATCGTTCGCCTATTGTTCGTTCGCCTCCGCCGTCAACTAATTTGGGTGGTGACGTTTCACATGCCAACAACAACATTAATATGCCAATTGCAACTGCCGCTTAAATCGATGAACATTCAATTAACCAACAGCTTTCTTCAGATACAGCAATAACAACAGATATCTTTCTAACCCAGCAACAAAAACAAGCACAGTGTCATAGCCAAATTATTCAACAACAGCTGATATCGAAAAGTGATTATGAAAATAAATTGAATATCAATCTGCAAACAGTGCTTAAAGAGCTCATTGCCCTAAAATCTACTAGTGAGCGAGCGCTTGTGTTAATTAACTCTTTACAAGAGGACAAGATTCTCCCATGGTATAATTAATCAGGTAGGTGTGACAGTTTTCCAGCGAACATGAATTGTCAAAAATCATACAAGACAAAGCAAACAAAAAAAACAAAAAAAAAAAAAACAGACGAGTTTGACAATCCATGAACGATCTCGTGAGAAAATAGCCTGTTGTTAAACCTACCTGTATAATTGTATCATGGATTCTCCTATTGCAAAAAGTAGATAACCTGCAGTCGGAGTAGAATTTCTTAAAGCTTAAATTGGTCGAAAATGAAGCTACTGCTACTCTCTCCACACTTGCTACTGAGGTCAACGAACTGCGTGGCACTATTCATGAAGCCTTCAATGTCAATTCTAATGCATTTCGATTAGATCAAACTAAGCGCTCACACAATTGTGGCGACCAAATATTAGCTGCTAAACCAAAGAATATAGTTGCTAATGTATGCTCTTTACATACAGACAACGCAAATAGCACAAACAAAAACGATGCAGCTCCTGAATCTGCTTCAAAAACCGGTTTTGAGACATCAAATACATTAGATTTTTGTACTCTGGATGCTGCTCCTCAATCTCTGCCTCTCTCGACAACTGCTGCCAGTGATTCCAGTCCATCTGTCTCTTGTCGCATGGCGCTGTCATATGCTGCTGCTGCTGCTGGTGATTGTGTGTCTTCTCCTTCTACTCTAAGGCCTCCTACAAATGAGTGGATTACTATGCGTTATAATAAAAAGAAATTTAACGACATAAATCATAATAGTGATATTGGAATAGTTGGAAATAATGTAAATCAGTGATCATCAAAGCCTATGCCCGCGGGCATTTGAGCTTTTGTGCTTAAAAGCTTTCTGTATACATATTAACTCACGGACGAGCACTGAACTGCTTCAGTATCTATTGAAATTTCTTACAAAACAAACCTGCGGCACATGCATGCTTGTTAGATTGTTTTTATTTTGCTGCGCATACGAAACTTATGCTACACTCATAAAAATATCAGTTTTTGCTATTTCTATGAAAAATGTCTCTACTTGAAAGGGAGTTGCAATTATTTTTTGCAGAAAATATTTTTTGTGATCCTCATGTATGGTTGAATTAAATCAAAAACGAAAATAAACCTATAGAATTAAAAAAAAAATCAGAAAAGCAAAAAAAAAAGACACAGTTTCGTATAGTAAGTATTGACACTTCTAACTAAAAAATGAATTTTTAAAATTGAAGATAAATTATAAAATTAACCTTTACTATTTTAAAGTTTTCTCCTCTTTTGTAACAGTGCATAAAATAGTGAATGTTAATATGTTTCTTCGATATGAATTATGTTATTATGAACAGCAGTAAGCATACGTAAATCGCAAAATTTTTTAAAAACATTTTCCCCTCACGCCTCTCCCATAGATTTGTAATACACAAGATGAAAATTTTTTCCGGCGCCACTGAATAATCAAACAAGCGAACCATCGTCTTGCATGAAAGCTGGACTGAGACTCCAGTAGTATTTTTTTTCAGTGCAAAGCTTTCAATGAGCTTTAATACATAAACAAAGCATGCTTGTATAGAGTTTGATGACCACTGATGTAAATAATGAGCTTGATGTGGCTGCGCCTATGAAGCTTTTGCACATCTCTTCATTTAAACCTCATCATGCACATCTCTTCATTGTACTGATCGTACAATGTTGATGTTAGCACTTGTTGGTCTGCTTGATCCTAAATGCGACAAAAATTCATGTAAGAACTCTCTAACTTATATAAATTTTACACAATTACATGAAATATAAAGCCAACATTTGATGTTTTTGTTTGCTTAAACTTGCTACCTATTTATCGACAGTTTCCGGTTTTATCGACAAAACCATAAAATTTGTATGGGAGCCCCCCTAAGGAGTGCTCGGAGGGAATAGGTGTCAAAGGCAAAAATATTCCTTTTGCAAAAGTAATGGAGGTCGGTCATACATATTAACCCTATCGGGCACTCTTTTAAAGATCATATGCTCAGGTGTATGGAATAAATAAACAAAAACCATAAAATTTGTATGGGAGCCCCCCTAAGGAGTGGTCGGAGGGAATAGATGTCAAAGGAAAAAATGCTCCTTTTGCAAAAATAAAGGAGGTCGGTAATACATATTAGCCCTCTCCGGCACTCTCTTAAAGGTCATATGCTCAGGTGTATGGCATAAATATACAAAAACCATAAAATTTGTATGGGAGCGCCCCTAAGGAGTGGTCGGAGAGAATAGGTGTCAAAGGCAAAAATGTTCCTTTTGCAAAAATAATGGAGGTCGGTAATACATATTAACCCTCTCCGGCACTCTCTTAAAGGTCATATGCTCAGGCGTATGGCATAAATATACAAAAACCATAAAATTTGTAAGGGAGCCCCCCTAAGGAGTGGTCGGAGGGAATAGGTGTCGAAGGCAAAAATGTTCCTTTTGCAAAAGTAATGGAGGTCGGTGATACATATTAACCCTTTCCGGCACAAACACAATAAAATTTGTATGGGAGCCCCCCTAAGGAGTGGTCGGAAGGAATAGGTGTCAAAGGCAAAACTGTTCCCTTTGCAAAAGTAATGGGGGTCGGTAATACATATAAACCCTCTCCGGCACTCTCTTAAAAGTCATATGCTCAGGTGTATGGCATAAATATACAAACACGATAAAAGTTGTATAGGAGCCCCCCTAAGGAGTGGTCGGAGAGATAAGGTGTCAAAACGCAAAAATGTTCCATTTGCAAAAGTAATGGGGGTCGGTGATACATATTAACCCTTTCCGGCTCAAACACAATAAAATTTGTATGGGAGCCCCCCTAAGGATTGGTCGGAGGGAATAGGTGTCAAAGGCAAAAATGTTCCCTTTGCAAAGTAATGGGGGTCGGTTATACATATTAACCCTCTCCGGCACTCTCTTAAAAGTCATATGCTCAGGTGTATGGCATAAATATACAAACACCATAAAAGTTGTATAGGAGCCCCCCTAAGGAGTGGTCGGAGGGATAAGGTGTCAAAACGCAAAAATGTTCCTTTTGCAAAAGTAATGGGGGTCGGTGATACACATTAACCCTTTCCGGCACTCTCTTAAAGGTCATATGCTCAGGTGTATGGAATAAATAAACAAAAACCATTAAATTTGTATGGGAGCCCCCCTAAGGAGTGGTCGGAGGGAAAAGGTGTCAAAGGCAAAAATATTCCTTTTGCAAAAGTAATGGGGGTCAGTCACACCTATGAACCCTTTCCGGCACTCTCTTAAAGGTCATATGCTCAGGTGTACGGAATAAATATACAAAAACCATAATATTTGTAGGGGAGCCCCTCTAAGGAGTGGTCGGAGGGAATAGGTGTCAAAGGCAAAAATGTTCCTTTTGCAAAAGTAATGGGGGTCGGTGATACATATTAACCCTTTCCGGCTCAAACACAATAAAATTTGTATGGGAGCCCCCCTAAGGAGTGGTCGGAGGGAATAGGTGTCAAAGGCAAAAATGTTCCCTTTGCAAAAGTAATGGGGGTCGGTTATACATATTAACCCTCTCCGGCACTCTCTTAAAAGTCATATGCTCAGGTGTATGGCATAAATATACAAACACCATAAAAGTTGTATAGGAGCCCCCCTAAGGAGTGGTCGGAGGGATAAGGTGTCAAAACGCAAAAATGTTCCTTTTGCAAAAGTAATGGGGGTCGGTGATACACATTAACCCTTTCCGGCACTCTCTTAAAGGTCATATGCTCAGGTGTATGGAATAAATAAACAAAAACCATAAAATTTGTATGGGAGCCCCCCTAAGGAGTGGTCGGAGGGAAAAGGTGTCAAAGGCAAAAATATTCCTTTTGAAAAAGTAATGGGGGTCAGTCACACCTATGAATCCTTTCCGGCACTCTTTTAAAGGTCATATGCTCAGGTGTATGGAATAAATATACAAAAACCATAGCTCAGGTGTATGGCATAAATATACAAACACCATAAAAGTTGTATAGGAGCCCCCCTAAGGAGTGGTCGGAGGGATAAGGTGTCAAAACGCAAAAATGTTCCTTTTGCAAAAGTAATGGGGGTCGGTGATACACATTAACCCTTTCCGGCACTCTCTTAAAGGTCATAGGCTCAGGTGTATGGCATAAATATACAAACACCATAAAAGTTGTATAGGAGCCCCCCTAAGGAGTGGTCGGAGGGATAAGGTGTCAAAACGCAAAAATGTTCCTTTTGCAAAAGTAATGGGGGTCGGTGATACACATTAACCCTTTCGGGCACTCTCTTAAAGGTCATATGCTCAGGTGTATGGAATAAATATACAAAAACCATAATATTTGTGAGGGTGCCCCCTAAGGAGTGGTCGGAGGGACAGGGCCGGCCTTAGAGCCGAGCCAGTAAGGCCAGGGCTCGGGGCGCATACAGATAGGGGCGCATTACATATTTAAAAAAAATATATCAATCAATATATATGGAAACATATATGGCGACCGTGGCATGCATGTTAAGTGTGTAGCTTGCATGTCTGGAGCGAGAGATTGATTCCCACTCACGGCAAATTTTTTTTTAATAAAAAATATTCTAATCGGTCATCCCCTTTTTAACCGACTTCAAAAAGGAGGAGGTTCTCAAGTTCGTTGGTTTGTCCGCTTTTGTTTTTTTTTTTTTTTTTTTTTATATGTATGTACATACATCGATATGGCGTCCGTGGCGTAGTTGGTTAAAGTGCGTGGCCGCTTTGTCAAAGAACCTTGGAGACCCAGGTTCGAACCCCAGCCAGCCACAGAAAATTATTTGAATTAAAATAATTTTTCTGTACGGCCGCCACCTCTCTGCAGACAATGGCAAACCTCAGAGAGTAAAAAAATGCCATGTAGAGCTTCTTGAGAATAAGAACATTCCGTTCATCGCCGTTCGGAGTCGGCGTTAAGCCTGTAGGTCCATTTCTCGGTCAATTGTGTACAAACTTAATAACACGCACAACACAATTGATCATAAGAAGCTAGGTCAAAGTCCTTTCAAGGGCTGAAATGGCCAGTTATTTATTTTTTATTTTTTTACATACATCGATAACTTTTAAAGTACTTGCCCGATTTCCGTAATTTTTTGTCAACCGATAGATACTAAGAACGCGGAGGTCCTTTTTTAAAAAAGTGGGCGATATTCGACAAAGGGGCGTGTCAATATTAGAAAAACACTGTACTTAAGTTAATATTGTCACTTGGGTCCTGAAATTTGCAGTAAAAATACTGGGGTAGGCAGTATTATTACAAATTTCGGTCAATTAAGTGGGCGTTATTTGACAAAGGGGTGTGGTCATATTAGAAAAACACTGTATCTCGAATAGTATTAACACTACGGTACTGAAATTTAGTACAGGGGTAGACAACATTTTTAAAAATTACTGTAAATAAAGTGGGCGTTATTTGGCAAAGGGGTGTGGCAATATTAGAAACACACTATATATCGAATAATATTGACACTAGGGTGCTGAAATCTCGTACATAGGTAGGCATAGTTATTACAAATTACAGTCAACAAAGTGGGCGTTATTTCACAAAGGGGTGTGGTCATATTAGAAAAACACTGTATCTCGAATAGTATTGACACGAAGGTGCTGAAATTCAGTACATGGGTAGGCACAGTTACTACAAATTACGGTCAATGAAGTTGGCGTAATTCAACAAAGGGGTGTGGCAATATTATAAAAATACTACATCTCAGTTAATATTGACACTAGGGTACTAATATTTGTAATGCAAGTAGGTGGGTGGGTGGTTAGGTAGAATCATTACAAAAGTGGGCGGGATTGTACATAGGGTGTGGCACTCTAATGAAAGTACTATATTATCAAATTAAAAAAGTTTAAAATAGTGCAGGGATGCTAAAAGATCATGATTGTGTGTCAAAGATTAGATTGCCGACTTCAAAGCTTTTATGTACATAAAGCAATTAATATATTGATGAATATATTGATATATTGAATATATTGATCGTGGCGTCCGTGGCGTAGTTGGTTAAAGTGCGTGGCCGCTATGTCAACGAACCCGCAGACCCACGTTCGAACCCCAGCAGCGACAAAAAATTATTTGAATTAAAATTAAAATAATTTTTCTGTACGGCCGCCACCTCTCTGCAGACAATGGCAAACCTCAGAGAGTAATCAAAATGCCATGTAAAGCTTCTTGAGAATAAGAACATATTCCGTTCATCGCCGTTCGGAGTCGGCGTTAAGCCTGTAGATCCATTTCTCGGTCAATTGTGTACAAACTTCATAACACGCACAACACAATTGATCATAAGAAGCTAGGTCAAAGTCCTTTCAAGGGCTGAAATGGCCAGTTATTTATTTTTTATTTATTTTTTTTTTTATATTGATACAATATTGACAAAATATAATAAATGAAAATGATAAGATTTCCAATATTATAATACATATAAATAACTTCTAAAATTTGACTTAGAAATTAATGGGAAAAGTTATTAAAAATTATTTTTTACTTTGTAGATATTTTGAAGTTGGTTTTTTTTTGTTTGTTAAAAAGTTTTTTTGAAGACAATGTCAAACCTCAGAGAGGAAACCATGCCATGAAAAGCTTCTTCAGAACATGAGCCGTGTGGAGTTGGCATAAAACATGTAGATTCAGTTCTCGATCAATTGTGTACAAACATTTTATAACACACACAAGACGACTGTTTGAACGATGATGAACAACTTAATATAACCACAGCCACAGCAGCGAAAAATAAGTCAGAAGCCACAGCTATATTGCACAAAATTGAAAAATATAAATTTATCTGCTCTTTAATTGTATGGTATGATATTTTATTTGAAATAAATGTAACTAGCAAAGCATTTCAGGCAGTTAGTTTAAACCTCAGCCAAGCAGTAACGTTGTTATCAAAGATGTTCCTTGAAGACTATAGAACAGATGCCAAATTTTCTTGTATTTTGGAGGAGGCTAAACTAATTGCAATTGATTTAGATATTGATGTACAGTGTGAACGCGCACGAGTTCGCCTAATAAGGAGACAGGAGGTAATTCCAGTTTATGTAATGCAGACACCTGCCGTATAGACTTAATTCCACGTTGCCCCATGACAGTGGGGTCGAGGTTCAAGGAATTGATGGCTAGGAGATAAATATTCAGGACGTCAGTGCTATGCTAATATCCATACGACGTCCATCATACCTCTCCTAGGCGTCACTTCCATGACTCCAGACGCGACCAACGCCCTGTCATAGTAGTTTCAACACCGGTCGCACACCATACTTAAGTGTATATTTAAATTAATAAATATACTGTATGGATAGCACCAATGCTGGAACGCAACTGTACCAATTATGGATGATTAGTTCGGTCATCATCCACATTTATTGGTGGAAATCGAGACCCATCTAACATCTCTGACAATTTGAGGGCATTGCCACCCGGTTGATTAAGCACAACTCCACGTCGATCTCACAGACCTGTTCGCGACATTGAACTAGTCAAACGGTCCACCTACTTCCCAGATTGGGCGATCAACTCCAGGATCTGGGTAGTTGTTATAATAAAGCCCTTACATATAATATAAATATAGATATATACCTACATAATTTTGCATTTCCATTCCCACAACCTAAAATAAAATTTGACTTAAATTAAAAATATCAATATTCGCATTTCCGTTCTCACTGACAAAATTCAGGTGAAACGAAAATGCAATAATTCAAATTGATAAACAATTCCAAAGAATTGTTTTCGAAATAAGTTCAACTGCACTTCCGTTCACACCAAGTTCAATGCAGGCGAAAATGCAACTTGACAAAACATTATTGGTAAACAATTCTTAAGAATTGTTCACCAACACAATTAATCAATACACACCGATAGCGCCGATGAAAATTGCAACATCAACATTAAAGTTGATATAAATATATGTTAAGTTAGTTAAGGAAAACAGTTACTAAGTACCTTCGAAAGATCGAAGTTCTCCTTTATTTAAGTTATACAGTTCAAAGTGCTCGTGTAAATTTAATAAAAAAGTAATTCAAATAAATAGTTTTAAATAAAATAAAAAAGTTTGTTTTTTTTTATTTTTGCTAAAACCAAAAACAAAACTGGCGCAGTCGGTAGGATAGTGCGTATATCCTTTTAATGATAAAAAGATATTTTTTGTTTCAACAAATTAAACGCGCGAATCCTTTTTACATAAAAAAATTATGTAAAATTTATTGCATAAAAAAATAAGAAACTTATGCAAGTATTAAAAATCATAAGAGATTATGATCAATTAAAATAAGTGGAAAAAAAAAATAAAGTCCTTTTTAAATTTAATAACAAATGTGGACAAATTTTAAAGAAAAATAATAAATGTGGACAAATTTAATAAATGCGGACAAATTTAAAGGAATAATAATAACTGTGGACAAATTTAAAACAACTGTGGACAAATATAAAGAAAATAAAAAAACAAATTTATAAATGTGTACAAATGAAAAATAACTTTTAATTTGAAATTTTTTTTTAAAAAAAAAAAAAAGAAAAAAACTCAAAGTGAAAAAAAAAAAAAAGAATAATATCGTTTTTGAAAAAATATATAGAACAATTTTTCAAAAAAAAAAAAACACTAAAATAAAGAAGATAAAAAAAAACAAAATGCAGTAAAACCATCAATAAACACTAACAGAAGCAGATTACGACAACGATTTGACACACATAAGCGAAACGAATTAATGTTACCTGAAGACATCACCAAACACTCCAAAAGTTACCTGCCCATATCATCATTCACGGCACTACCACTTAAAGACGGAGCCAAGCCGACAGAACTTCATATCACGCAAACCATATTAGAGGATCCCAACTTAGAGGAATACAGGAAGGAGGCCCAATACAGACTTTACTACTACACACACTTATTAAAGGTTAAAACAAATAAATAAGTTTCGTATTATTACGTATTAATATACTTATTAAATATTATCCTTAAGTTGAGAAAAATATATATTGAAAATGGCAGTAAACCAAGTAACTTTTAATCCCATCAAATACCTAAGTGGCTTACCAGAATTCAATGGAGATCCGAGAGATCTGCCAAACTTTATTAATCTCATAGAAAGAGTGCACCCAGTACTGACAACTTTCGACGAACTTGGACAGGGAATATTTTCCGACTTGATAAAAAGTAAACTTAAGGGAAAAGCAAGGGAAATCATCGAGATCAATTGCCAAGCCGTATCTTGGAAAGAAATCAAACAGGTTCTTCAAAATAATTTCGGGGACAGATTAAGTGTAGACGAATTATTTGACGAACTGAGAGGTACAACTTTTAAAACAAATAGTGTTGAATTTTTTAATGAAATAAAAAGTAAACTTAGACGACTTAACATCAAAACCTAATTCATCCTTGGAGCAGAAGGTGGATCAAACACCGTTGCTCAGAACAATATACGTACCACCTTAAACATTTTCAAGTCTAAAATTCCGGAACCCATGAAGACGATCCTGGCTTGTAGAAACCCGGATTCGTTAGAAAAAGCAATGAACATCCTGTTCGAATCAGGATATGCGTATAACAACCCACAAAATGTTCAACCACGTAGACGAGACTTTCAACAAACTGGACAAAATTCTCCAACACAAAATAGACAATATTCACCGCCAAATAGACAAAACGTCCCTCATCAACACAGACAACACTTTCAACCAAACGGACAACACTCGCAACCAAACAGACAACACTCGCAACCAAACAGACAACACTCCCAACAATACAGACAAAACCACTCTCAAGAAAACACATCACATTCCTTCCAGGATAGGCCAAATCCCCAACAGAATAGAAATCAAAATTTCACACAGCAAAACACACAACATTCAAATTTTCAACCGCATAGAAACCACACTCAAAACCCTCAATTCCCTCTTCCAGAACCAATGGAGATCGGTAAATAAGAGATAGAACAAAATTTTCATTTACCAGCCTCCGGAACGAACTACCACATATAAACATCGTAACAAAGCTAGGAACCCTTAAATTCATAATAGATAGTGGAGCAACTCATTCCATCATTAATCCCGGCATTTGCCATCCCAAATGGTACCTGCCACCAAAACAAATAAACATCAAGACACTTCAAAATACAATTAGTACCACAAGTAAAGTAAGAATTCCATTGTTCTCTGAACTTGGCGACCCTAATGAGGAAGCCGAATTCATAGTTTGCAAATTCCACGACATGTACGACGGCATAATAGGTAACGATATTCTTAAGAGAACCGAAGCCATAATTGATTACAAAAACAACCAAATAGAAGTTAATAATAAGAAAATTCCTATTATATTTGGTCAAACCATAAGCATCCCAGTAAGTCAAAAGGAAGGGCTTACATACGTTAAACAAACTGCAATAAACAATATTACAATCGAAGAAGGTATCTACGAAGCAAACAATTATAAAATAGAAATACCTGTACACGAAAAATTAGGACTGATAGAAAATAACCAAATAAAACCCATAGAAACTACGATTATTAATAACGAAAACTTTAACATTATAGAAGAAATTGCAAGTAAACCTATCCAAGAACAAATTCGAATGGACCATCTAAACTTAGAAGAAAAAAGAAATCTAATAAAAATCATTAACCAATATTCAGATATATTTTATAAGGAAAATAATCCCCTTTCATTTACAAACGAGGTAAAACATCATATTCGTACAATAAATAATGTCCCAATACATGTTAAGTCATACAGATATCCATACGTACACAAAAACGAGATAAATAAGCAAATCCAAGAAATGTTAGACAATAAAATAATTAGGCATAGTAATTCACCATATTCTGCACCAGTATGGATCGTCCCTAAGAAGGCAGACGCTAGTGGTAAAGAAAAGTGGAGATTAGTTATAGACTACCGTAAGTTGAATGAAGTAACGATAGACGATCGTTATCCCATTCCAAATATAGATGAAATTCTTGACAAATTAGGAAGGTGTCAATACTTTACGACCCTTGATTTGGCCAAAGGATTCCATCAAATTGAAATCAGTGAAAATGATATTCAGAAAACTGCATTTAGTGTAGAAAACGGCCATTATGAATTTCTCAGAATGCCTTTCGGTCTGAAGACAGCCCCGGCAACTTTCCAGAGATTAATGAATAATGTCCTAAAGGAACATATAAATAAGATATGTTTAGTATACTTAGATGATGTAATCATCTTCTCAACGTCATTACAAGAGCATCTTATTGCAATCAATAAAATTCTATACACATTAAGGGAAGCAAACCTCAAAATACAGTTAGACAAATCAGAATTCTTAAAGAAAGAAACTGACTTTCTCGGACATATTGTCACACCAAATGGTATCAAACCAAACCCCAAGAAAATTGAATGTGTACAAAATTTTCCAATCCCGAAAACAAATAAACAAATTAAACAGTTTTTAGGTCTAACGGGTTACTACCGTAAATTTATTAAAGATTACTCTTTAATTGCTAAGCCAATGACAAGATATTTGAAAAAAGATGCTAAAATAGACATAAAAAATCCAGATTATATAAACAGTTTTGAAACCCTTAAAACAATTCTAACAAACGACCCCATACTACGATACCCTGACTTTAATAAGACTTTTACACTCACAACCGATGCTAGCAACTTCGCTCTTGGAGCAATCCTATCGCAAGAAAACCATCCGATCTGTTTTGCTAGAAGAACACTCAACGAACATGAGATAAACTACAGCACTATAGAAAAGGAATTGTTAGCAATAATTTGGGCAACAAAATATTTCCGACCATACCTGTTCGGTCGTAAATTCACAATCGAAACTGACCACAAGCCCCTTACGTGGCTTTTTTCTATAAAGGAACCAAATTCAAAACTAGTTAGATGGCGCTTGAAACTTTCAGAGTTCGATTACAAAATTAAATACAAAAAAGGAGTACAAAATGGAAACGCTGACGCACTTTCTCGAATAGAAACGCCAGAAATACACCTTAACGCATCTGAAGATATATCAGCGGAAAAAATAGAGGAAAGCAAATCTTGCATCAACATTTTTAAGAATCAGATAATTATTAATAAAACTTTGTCAGGATCACTAAAAATTAGAAATGTAAACGTGTTTAGTAATAGAAGAAAAATAATATCTACTAAAGACTTAGATAGGGAAACAGTTATAATTCTTCTAAAAAATCACTTCAATCCTAATAGATTGAACGCTATAATGATAGATGACGAATTTTACCCCATCCTTAAAACAATTCACAGCGAAATGTTTTCAGCACTCAAAATAATTAGATGTCGAAAAATAGCCAAAGATACGGAAAATGAAGAAGAACTCGCGAACATAATAGAGCATGAGCATAAAAGAAATAACCATAGAGGTATAGACCAAGTCTTCAAAGAACTAATTAACGAAATTTACCACCCCAACTTAAAGAAACGAATTACCATTTTTATAAACAATTGTGAAATATGTAATATTGAAAAATACAATAGAAGACCACTAAAAATACCCTATAAAATAACTGAAACCCCTAATAAACCAAACGAAATAATCCATATAGATGTTTTCTATACCCTCGAGAAACAAATGTTCCTTACATTCATCGATAAATTTACAAAACATGCCCAGGCATATAAAATCTTACATAGATCTTGGACAGAATTCAAATCAAAAATATTGCAATACATTAGTACCCAAGGAAAAATGACAAAAATTATAACGGACAACGAGCTAGGATTTAAAGCCATTCCAATTAGAGAATTTTTAGACAATGAAGGAATCCAAATACATTTTTCATCAAATAGTAACCATACCTCTAACGCAGACATTGAAAGACTACATAACACTATTAACGAACACATTCGATTACTAAAACATGACGATAGAAACAAGACTGATACAGTGGAAGAAAAAATACTTCGTATCATAAGCTTCTATAACAATTCCATTCATAGCACGACTAACCTAAGACCAATTGACTTCGTTAATGGAAAAATTACATTAGACAAATATCCTGAAATAGCAAGTAGTATTCAACAGAAGAAAGAGCATATAATAGGAAGACTTAATAAAGACAGAGAAGACCAAGTATTAGAACCTGGTCCGAATTTCATTAAAGAAATAAGAGGTGGAAAAAACCACTCAAAGTACAGGAAGATCGTTGCAAATAAGATAGATACTGACCATGTCATTGATAACAAAACAGGCCTCAAATATTATACTTCTCATGTAAAACCCAAGAAAAAATTTCAAGACAATACAAACCCTACAATAAGAGCCAAAACTTAATTTTCTTACAGGTCCAAAATGACAGCATATCAAACGATATTAGTAATATGCACCATAATATCTTTCGTAGAAGGACAACAAATAGACATACAGGACTTAACGAACAATAATGGCTATATAACCATAAAGACAAATGAACACAAAATGATAGAACAATTTAAAAAAGTATTGCATTTAGTCAACATGACAAAATACGAAGAAACCACTGATATGATAAGCAAAAATTTAGACACTCTTAGAACTTCCTCACAAACTGCACGAACAACATTAGAAACAATTAGGAAAAAGTTTATACTATTAAAAGAAAAAATACGCGGACTAATACCACACTCGAAACAAAAACGAGGGCTTATAAATTTGGTTGGGAAAGGATTAAAATATATAGCTGGAACAATGGACTCGGATGATGAAATAAAAATTGACAAATTATTAACCGAACTCAAAGAATATAGTGGAACCCTCAATTCAAGAATTGACAAAAACGTACTTATTAATAAATCACTATCCTCCCAAATTCACAATATTACAAACCACATAAATTCACAACAAAAAGTCATAGAAAATTCCCTAAACAGCATGAAGAACTTCATCCCTAAGAAAATAGCTAGTCTAGAAGACGAAATTGACTTTTTACAATTCATATACCGAATAGATAACGACATATCTTTGTTACAAGATCACATTGAAGACATCGGACATATAATATTCTCGGGGAAACTAGACGTTATACCTTCAAACATTCTTACAGAAACCGAATTAAACCTAATAGATGACATCGACAGCTTCGTGCACACCAAAATAGCTATTGTGTTCCAAGACAATATAATCATTATTATACTCAAATTTCCAATATACTCCAAAGAAAGTTACTCAGAAATAGTTATCGAACCAATCCCTAACCCTAACAATAAATCCCTGCATCCAACTGATAATAAGATTCTACTGGATGAAAACAATAAACCATTTAGAATTAATCCAGAAAATAATTTAAGGAAAAACCTTATAAAACTAAAAGATAAATGTATTGAAGATATAATTAACCTTAAAGAAGCTAATTGTAAGTTGGAATATTTTAATGAAACCGAAATAAAAGAGATAACAACGGGCATTTTAATTTTTAAACATTTTAATTTAGAAATAAAACATAACTGTAACAATATACCGATTAAACAAAAAGGAAACTTTGTTATTAGATTTGAAAATTGCGAGATCAATGCCCAAAATGAAACATTTTTTAATTTTAATATAAAAACATACGATAAATTTATAATGCCACATTACATGACAAAAATAAAAGAAAGAAATGTAACTATCGAACAGATTAAACTAGAAACATTATTTTTAAAACAGCTAAACTATGAAAAAGATCTAAACATAATATCTACGACTAATAAGAAACACACTTTTGTTAATATAAGCACAAATGTAATTATATTTTTATCAATTATTTTAACTACAATT
The DNA here is from genome assembly GCA_943735915.1 of Pherbina coryleti. Classification (NCBI taxonomy): domain Eukaryota; kingdom Metazoa; phylum Arthropoda; class Insecta; order Diptera; family Sciomyzidae; genus Pherbina; species Pherbina coryleti. The sequence continues at coordinate 133,692,692 of OX030948.1, forward strand.
TTATTAATAAAATCTTTTAAGAATATGTCAACCTTGCAAATTTCGTCGGAGCCTCACTCTAACGGTGGGGGTGTTATAATAAAGCCCTTACATATAATATAAATATAGATATATACCTACATAATTTTGCATTTCCATTCCCACAACCTAAAATAAAATTTGACTTAAATTAAAAATATCAATATTCGCATTTCCGTTCTCACTGACAAAATTCAGGTGAAACGAAAATGCAATAATTCAAATTGATAAACAATTCCAAAGAATTGTTTTCGAAATAAGTTCAACTGCACTTCCGTTCACACCAAGTTCAATGCAGGCGAAAATGCAACTTGACAAAACATTATTGGTAAACAATTCTTAAGAATTGTTCACCAACACAATTAATCAATACACACCGATAGCGCCGATGAAAATTGCAACATCAACATTAAAGTTGATATAAATATATGTTAAGTTAGTTAAGGAAAACAGTTACTAAGTACCTTCGAAAGATCGAAGTTCTCCTTTATTTAAGTTATACAGTTCAAAGTGCTCGTGTAAATTTAATAAAAAAGTAATTCAAATAAATAGTTTTAAATAAAATAAAAAAGTTTGTTTTTTTTTATTTTTGCTAAAACCAAAAACAAAACTGGTAGTCTCTTCTTATTTACACAGGATATGGCGAACCCGTTGCCTGCGACCAGCCTCCTTTTTCCTGGATTTGGACAGGCTGCTCGTGAACACAGGCGGAGTTGAACAGGCGGAGTTGAATAAGGAGACAATTTGGTTATGAACAACGTGACGAAGTGTTGGATGATCCAAAGCAAAACTTTAGAGTTAATATTTTTAACAAGATCTTGGACAACGCGATACAATCATTACGTGATCGTTTTCAACTTATTCTTTGGCAATATCACCAACATAACTGATGATGAAATACGAAAATATTGCGGGGATTTAGAACTTCTCTTAACTGACGGTGATCAAAATGATATTTCCGGCTTGGATTTATTTGACGAATTAAAATACCTTAAAAATCATTTGTCTTCAGATCGTTATGATTCTCCTATTGAAATTATAAATAATTTATTAGAAAATAATTTAACAACCGCATTGCTAAATATATGTATATATGGCATTAAGATCGTTTTGATGGTTAAGTTACCCTTTCCATCGAACGCGATATAGTAGGGAAATTGGAACTGGATGATCTTATCAACAATTTTGCAGCCAGTAAAGCTCGGAAAAAACTGTTAGTGTAAGTTAAAATAAAATTATTTATGGATAATATAAGTACTCTCTTTTTTATGTAGATAAAAAAACTCCGCCAATATAATGAAGGGCATAAAGGGCATTTGAGATGTGTTAATTTTCTTATTTTGGTTTAAAGAAAGTTTTATATATTTAATTGTATGCCTTACTTAAATAAATAAAAAATAAATAGCTGGCCATTCCAGCCCTTGAAAGGACTTTGACCTAGCTTCTTATGATCAATTGTGTTGTGCGTGTTATTAAGTTTGTACACAATTGACCGAGAAATGGACCTACAGGCTAAACGCCGACTCCGAACGCCGATGAACGGAATATGTTCTTATTCTCAAGAAGCTTTACATGGCATTTTAATTACTCTCTGAGGTTTGCCATTGTCTGCAGAGAGGTGGCGGCCGTACAGAAAAATTATTTTAATTCAAATAATTTTCTGTCGCTGCTGGGGTTCGAGGTCTCCAGGTTCGTTGACATAGCGGCCACGCACTTTTCCAAAAAATACCTACCAAAACCCAATTTTATCAAATATTTTTTATAAATTTTATATAAAAATAAAGTTGGGAGTTTTATACATAATATCTAAATAATTTTATCTTATTATTCTAAATTTTACTTAAATAAAATTAAAAAAAGAATTCTTACTCTTGTTTTTGCTTGTTAAAAAATATGGGGCGCAATTTAGACCCTTGGCCTAGGGTGCCACACATTCTCGGGCCACACATTCTCGGGTCAAATAACAATAATAATTTAATAACATTATTTATTATTTGGAATACTTGGTCTTAGCTATTTGTGATTGTTTTTTTTTTTCTTTATAATTTTTTAAGAATTTTTTTAACATACTTTTGTATGTTAAACTATGACAAGCATTATAATGCCGTTCAATGTTATATTTCTTACGAGTAGAAACAGTCCGGTAGCACACCATACATTGAGGTTCAGAAAAAATATTTTCTGCAAAAAAGAATTGCAGCTCCCATTCAAGTAGAGACATTTTGCATAGAAATAGCAAAAACTGATATTTTTATGAGTGTAACATAAGTTGCGTATGCGCAGCAAAAAAACAATCTAACAAGCATGCATGTGTCGCAGGTCTATTCTGCATGAAATTTCAATAGATACTGACGTAGTTCAGTGCTCATCCGTGAGTTAATATGTATACAGAAAGCTTTTAAGCACAAAAGCTCAAATGCCCGCGGGCATATGGCCTGATTATGCAAACTTGACGTAACATAGGTCAACATGACGCAACGTACCATGACATTTTGTTGATTATACTTCCAACATAGCAACCACAGCAAGTGTCAAATAAATAAAATTTTTCTTCGTCGACCATTCTGAATATTATTTCAATTATTTTAAATATTAATAAAAAATCATTTTTAAATAAAATACTTACATCTCGCTTCAATAATTAAATACAAATAAACGCAAATTAGAAAAATAATTGCTCAAAAAACAAAGTGTGATGCTTGCAACCTTACAAAAAGCACCTTACATGCTGAAATGGCAGTCGACATAACATAGAAATCAAAATTCAACAGACTTCTACGTCACTTCAAGTCTACGTCATATTTTGGCTAATAAGATACACACAAAACACGTTCGGTAGATTTGTATGTGACAAAAGAGACGGCTGTGTTGCGTTGAGCTATGTTTGACTAATTAGGCAATAGGCTTTGATGATCACTGATTTAAACCATCGGTCACTACTGAGAGCGTGATTGATTATATTCGGGTATGGGCAGAGAGCGCTCTTAGAGCGCTGAGAGTAAGAATTGAGAGCAAAGGCCTAGGTAGCAACGCAAAACGCAACAACAAATCAAAGACAAAAAACAAATACAGAAACAACACAGAAGCTTTAAATGTAGTGGTGTCCATACCCGATTATATTGCATCGCATACTGATATAAATAAGAGTAGTATTAAATGTTTTCGCCTCGTGAAGAGAGGTGTGGATGAAACCACAAAAGATACAGTAGTTTCGACTATGTCGTAACACAAGACGTAGAATTAGTCATTTCGCTTTTGATGACATCTTTTTTAAAACTATTTAGCAAAATATTTATTTCATACACCTGAGCATATGACCTTTAAAAGAGTGCCGGAGAGGGTTAATATGTATGACTGACCCCCATTACTTTTGCAAAAGAAACATAATTGCCTTTGACACCTATTCCCTCCGACCACTCCTTAGGGGGGCTCCCTTACATATATTATGGTTTTTGTATATTTATTCCAAACACCTGAGCATATGACCTTTAAGAGAGTGTCGGAAAGGGTTCATAGGTATGACTGACCTCCATTACTTTTGCAAAAGGAATATTTTTGCCTTTGACACCTATTCCCTCCGACCACTCCTTAGGGGGGCTCCCATACAAATTTTATGGTTTTGTCGATATATAGGTAGCAAGTTTAAGCAAACAAAAACATCAAATGTTGGCTTTATATTTCATGTAATTGTGTAAAATTTATATAAGTTAGAGAGTTCTAACATGAATTTTTGTCGCATTGAGGATCAAGCAGACCAACAAGTGCTAACATCAACATTGTACGATCAGTACTTTAGGCCCACCAAAGGCTCAAAAAGTTATATAAATACCGACACCTGATCACTATCAACCACCCTACTTACCTCCGACAATGACGTATTCTACGTCAAAAGAGTAAACTTTAAATTAGCGATACCAAGCAATGAATATGAGAAAGTATTCAACTCTGCGTTATGGCCCGCAAATGTACGTGTTCGGCAATTCTCTTCTTTTTACCAAAAGAGGGAGTGAATCTCATGATTCGTTAGCATACAAAGAAGTCACTCTACATAAGTGCAACACCGCTTCAACAAATTCTATTGCAATAACAACTGCTTATTTGCGTATCTTACATTCCTCCGAATTCCGCAGATACTCTTTATATGAATCATGTTCATAACATCGTTGGATTATCTGCTTATGTGTATTAGGTAATTTCAACCTAAATAAATTGAGCTGGTCGTATATTGATGACGAAATTATTCTTACTCCGTCTAATGTAAATAGTTGTAATGAAATCTATCTTGTTGACAACTTTTTAAGTTGTGATTTAGTCCAAATTAATAAAATTGCTAACAAGCTTAATAGAATTCTAGATTTAGTTTTTATAAGCAATAATATCAATTTTAAGATCGCTGAAAATCCATTTCCTTTTACTGCTTCTGACATGCACCACGTTCCGTTGGCCATAGAACTCGAATTTTATGTATTTTCACAAATGAACAAAACCGATCAACAAAAGCTTTCAATTATAAACTATGTGATTTTAGTCGTTTAAATGATATTTTTATTAATTTTGATTGGGTCTCTATGTTTAACGGTACTGATGTCTCAGAATGTTTTCTTTAATTTAAGGCCAATGTAAATGAGATTTGTGATAAGAACATTCAATCCACGTCTACTAAGCTTCCTTGGTTACCAAAGGGTCTTAAAAAACTAAAAAACCTAAGAAACAAGTTTTTTAAGAAATACAAGTTAAGCAACAATTCAGAATTTTTTGATAAATACAAACATTACATGAGGGAATTTAATTTTTTAAATAAATATTTCTATAACCAATACATACTAAAGCTTTTTGGCGATTTGTCAAATCGAAAAAAAATAATGCTAGTATACCATCATCTGCCTTCTACAAAGGAAAAATAGCAAATAGTGCGAATGAAGCGGCAGATCTTTTTGGTGAATTTTTTCAGTCAAACTTTGTGATGACTTCCTCATGAATATTCAGTCTTATTTCGATTTTGGTTCGTTGATATTATCCTCCGATGATGTCATAAAAGGTATTCAAAGTTTAAAACCGTCAATGAAAACAGATATCGATGGTATATCTGCTTTTTTGTTAAAAAATTGTTTAGAATTAGTGGAACCCATTAAAGCTATTCTTAATAAATCTCTAGCTTCAGGGAATTTTGTTGATGACTGGAAAATAGCTTGAATAACGCCAATTTTTAAAAACGGCAACAAAAATGATATATCTAACTATAGGCCCTTTTCCAAGCTATCTACTTTCTGGAAACTCTTTGAAGGCATCATTAAGGACAAGTTTTACTATGTAGCTAAACGCTTGATCTGTCCTAATCAGCATGGATTTGTTGCTGGACGTTCAACTGTATCTAATCTGGCTATTTTTTCTGAAGATTGTATTTCGGCGTTTCGGAGTGGATATCAAGTAGATACAATTTATACCGACTTCTCTAAGGCATTCGACAAAGTATCGCACAATATTTTATTACTAAAATTAGCCAAATTGGGATTTCATTCAAATCTATTGCAATGGCTACGGTCCTATTTAACAAATAGATCTTGTACTGTTGTTGTCGATAATAGTAAATCAGCTCCTTTCTTTGCTTCATCGGGGGTTCCTCAAGGGAGTATTTTGGAACCGCTGTTATTTATATTGTTCATAAACGATATAAGTTCTTATTTTGATAAAGCTAATTATCTTTTATACGCAGATGATCTTAAAGTATACACACCAATTAAAAATTTATCGGACTCTGATTATCTACAGGTTGAACTGTCTATTGTTAACGCCAGGTGCCACAAAAATCGTCTTTCGCTAAATATTAATAAATGCTTTCAATTAACGTTCTCCAAGTCACAAAATATTTTCAATACGTCTTATCATATCGGTACCTCTGTATTGAAGAAAGTTGGTAAAATTTCAGACTTAGGTGTAATTTTTGATACCAAATTTACATTCTATAATCATTTTGATTTCATACTCTCGAAAGCTTATGCTATGATGCCTTTTTAGACCCATACACGCATAAAACTATTTATACTTCTTTGGTCAGATCTAGGCTTGAGTATGGCTCTATGATCTGGAACCCATATTATGCTGTCCATATTAATCGCTTTGAACGTTTACAAGTCTTTACCCGCTATGCTTTACGATCTTTATACCCTAGTGAACCTCTTCCTTCATATAATGTTCGATGCTTACTTATAGATTTAAAAACATTGCAAAGTAGAAGAACAATACTTTCTCTTATGTTCATTTTTGATCTAGTTAGTGGTACTATTGATTGCCCCCGTCTTCTAGGGGCGATTAATTTTAATATTCCAATTAGTAATCTCCGGTTTTATGATTTATTTTACGTCGGAATGATAAAAACTAACTACGCAATAAACGCTCCTTTAAATCGTGCCTTGATTGAATTAAACAAGCTATCTAAAGAAATTGATATTGATTTTTCATGCTCAAAATTGATTCTAAAAAATTTTTTAAACAGCTTTTATCGTTAATTTTTCTGTTTTATTTAATTGTTATGTATTGCTTTATTACTATTTTTTGTTTATATTTAATTTAATTTAGATTTAATTTTTCTCTTTATGTTAATTGTAGTCAGTAAGGAAACAATTCCATTGATGAAAACCAAATAAATAAATATATCCTTAGGTAATTTTTGTACTTATGGTTTATTGATATCATAACGTAACAAAATTTATGCCCGACATAATTAAAAATTACACGTTTTTATGCACGTGCCTTTACTTTTTACTTTTTACTCACACAAAACAATAATAGAAATTTTTACGTTAATCAAAACACTTTTTCCAATTAATTACAAAAAATGTCAGTAAGCTACACTTGATTTTTTTTGTTACACGAGCAGCTATTAGGTTTCCCAACTATCTTGTGGAAAAGGAACCGATATTTGTGATGCACTATATGAATTTTTAATCGAATGGAATGTTGATAAAAATATTGTCACATTTTGCTGTGATACTACCTGTTCAAATTTAGGAAAAATCAATGGCATCATTTCGTCGTTCGCAAATTATTGTGTTCTATATGACAAAAATGTTTTTTTGGTAAATCAAGTTTAAAGTTTAGTAAAAAACTGAACCGAAAAATCTGCCGCGATATTCTTACCAATAAAAGTTCAAGAGTTTGTGGTTTTTTCTGTCAAAAAAAATGTTCATCCTTGGAAGCGTTTTTAAGAGTAAGATACGTTTAAAAAAAAATAATTTGTTCTATATGCACTTATTTACGAAACTATTCTTGTTTTATAGCATATAGAACAAAATGTAATATGTATTGGAGAAATGAAAAGCAATGTGATTTCACTCAATAAAAACTTTATTTCATATATTATAATATTAACTTAATTTTAAACATAATCTTATACATATGTTCTTATGAGTCCACTTAATCAATACCTGTTAATTTCTTTAAAGGTAAGTTGCGACTACAAAATCAAGTAAAAAATTAACCAAATTAATTTGACTTCGATTCCACGAAGTTCATGCTTGATTTACGGAGATTTTTTAATTGAAGCAAGTTTGTTAAAAAAACGAAGACAAAAAGTTGTACCTATATTTTAAATTGTATCAAACAAATTATTATGGGTATTCACGGGTTGATGCGAAACACAGTTGCGACGATGCGAAAATGCAAGATTGCGAATTTTTTCTTTATTCCAACAACAAACACATTAGAAGCAATTTTGGGACTCTTCTTGAATAACGCACTGCTCAAACCTATTGCGAAAGCGCACAAACAGTGATGCGAAACAGATGATTCATGTTATGGGTGTTTTCAAGCATAGTTGCCATCTGGGTAAAACTTAAAAAAGGCTAAGTTTGTGATTTAAATAAGTTTTTGTTATTTTGAAATAAGGTGGCAATATATTTCTTTCCGCTATTGTAAAGTTACAATATTGATGCTCACGCGTTAGTGCGAAAAATATGTTGCATTTTCGCATTCTTGCAATTCGCATCAACCCGTGAATACCCCTATTGTAGTATGCCACTGCATCAAGTGATAAAAAGTTGTATAAACTTTTCACATCATTTACTTTCTCCAATGATATCTTATCTATTGCTTATCCATTCTTATTCTTAGTATTAAGCTTTTTTTAAACGTTGTTGTAAAATTTAACTTCTAACCTTATGTTATTTATGATGGGTATTTTCTTTTTTTTTTTTGTTTCATTTTATTTACCAACTGCAATCTAAAGCGGGATTTATTCTTTTTTGTTTCATTTCATTTGCCAAGTGCAATGTGAAGCTAAGAAAAAAACCAAAAAAAAACAAAAAACCAGCAAAATACAAAGACCTCCAAATAATAACTTTAATAACTTTATTTAGACTTGCATATAGAACAAAATAAAAAAATATTTTTTTTACTTAGTATTTTTGCTTCGTTTTTGTTCTATATGCACGATTTTTTGCATATAGAACACAATAGGTTACGAAGCTTGTCACAACAGTGTTGTATAGCACAAAGTCGATGTCTCATATTTCGAAAACTATAAAAGATAAAAGCAAACTGATGACACAGATCGATAGATCTCGAAAAATTTGCCTATATACCAGTCTTATCTCAATTTTTTCAATTTTGTGATATAGAACACAATAATTTACGAACGACGATTTGTGGAACAAAAAATGGAAAGAGTCATTTACTAGTAATTTACTTATCAAGCCGAACAGTGTAACGAGCCCATATAGCGAGTGGATAAAAATAGGAGTTATCCTAGAATCATGAAATTTTGTGAAAATGAGTTTTACGATTGAAGAATTATTTCCATAAAATTTTGGTAATATGGAATAGTTCCCCAAACTATTATCCTAGATCAAAAAAATTTGGTTCACATGGTTCGTTTGGAGTTATAAACAGCTGGTGTGAAAATGAACTAAACCGGTTGACTAATATGACCTCCCTTATAACTGAAATCGGTCATTAGATATATTAACACAAAAAATTACCCCAGATCATTTAAATTTATTACACATAGTTCTTTTGTAGCTGGTGTGAAAATTAACCAAATCGGCTGACTAGCACACCCACCTCCCATATAACTTACTTTCCAGTATGAGCGTGAAGGGCATTTTAGCCAAAACAAGATTCAGATAATTTGCCATTACTCCTTTTTTTGCTGTCAACGAACCAAATTTAGGACTATGTTGATAAAGTCTTTTATTTGAAAGTTTTATTAAACAATTTTTTTGTTTTTTGTTAAGTTTGAGAAAATTTTTTTTATTTTTTTATATAAAATTGCTAATTTTCGACAAAACGTGCTTCAGAAAAGTGGGCGCAAAGTCTTTATTATTTAGTTTCGGCATACCAAGTTTTGGGAACATATTGTAGAAGTGTTAATATTACACATATTTAAGTTTAAAAAAAAAAACAAAAATGCTTTTTTTTATTTTATTGCGTTTTGAACTTTTTAAAAAATTTGTTATTTTTCATATAAAATTTCTTATTTTCGCCAAAACATGCTCCAAAAAATTGAGCGAAAAGTCGTTCTTATTGAATTTCGGCAAACCAAATTTTGGATACAATTGAGAAAATTATGATATTACACATATTAAAATTAATAAAAAACAAAAATGCTTTTTTTTATTTTATTGTGTTTTGAAATTTGTGAAAAAATTGTTATTTTTTGATACAAAAATGCTAATTTTCGTCAAAACATGCTCCAGAAAAGTAGGCGTAAAGTCGTTATTATTGAATTTGAGCAAACCAAATTTTGGAAATATGTTGAGAAAGTGTTGATATTGGACATACTAAAACTAAAAAAAAAACACAGCTGCGTCACTGGACACATGAGAGAAACGAAGCATTTTCGCAATTTCATAGATTTGATAATTTAATGGCTTTTTTTCGATTTGAATTATTTTTAAATTTTAAACTTTAAATTAACAAAGTAAACTAAAAATACACACGTTTATCTTCACATCAGTAAGTTTTGTTATATTTCATTATTATTTTTGAAGCGAAGCTTTTTACGCCTCGTTCTGCGATTTGCTAGAGTGAAATCAGAAAAAACGACACTTTTTTCCGACACCTTTTTTCTTAGAATTGATATTGTTTTTTGCTTGCATCAATTGAACCAGAAAATGTTAAATTAAAAATAATTTCTTGCCCGCTGCAGGAATTGAACCCACAACTCACAGTTCTATCGTTTGTTGGTACTTTCCTCTAACCATTACGCTAAAACCTTTTCTTTCATAAATTTGTTGATTCAGTGATAAACATTAGCTAAAGCTATGTTTCAGCAGATCACTATAATCTATTACTTTAAGAAAAAAATTGTGTGTTGGCTATTCTAGGACTGTGTATTGGCTAGCCAACCGACAAAAGTAGCAAACAAAAAGAACTAGAGCAAAGATAACTAAATTTACCGAGCTATGGTTTGAATCTTCGGTTTGTCCATGCGGACTAAAAGACCTAACGAACTAAAAGAACGAACGAACTAAAAGAAATATTCACTAAGGATTCTGTATTAGATGTTGTTTCTACTTCCTACTATAGGTCGTTATAAATATCGTTAAAAATAAACAACCTGTAAGTTGATTAAATTGTAACAAAATTAATGATTTTTGTACACTGAAAAAAAAATGTTTTAAAATTGACGACAATTGTTATTAATTTGACGATATTTGTGTTTAAAAAATAGCTTGCAACAAATTTCGTCAAAGTAAGAGCAAATGTATTTAAAAATTTTGAAAAATATATGAAAAAAAAGTCAAATTAACAACACATTTTGTGAACACATTGTGTTTAATTTTAAGCTAACTTTTTTTTTTCAGTGTATATATATTCCCTACAACTGAACAGGGGGCTTTAAGGGAGGGCCGAAGAGGGTTAATATATATGCTATATATACTTTGTTACTTTAAAGTTTTGAATTTAAAAATTATTTTAATCGAAAAAACGCTATTAAATTATCAAATCTATGAATTTGCGAAAATGCTTCGCTTCTCTCGTGTGTCCAGTGACGCACCTGTGTTTTTTTTTCTTTAACTTAGAAAACGCACTTGTCAACGCACTTTTAGGTTAGGTTAGGTTAGAAGGGAGGGGCAACCTAACGTTGCCTGCACCGGGGCCTATTGGTCCATTGTGGTTCCCTATATCTGTGGTCCTAAAAATGTCAAAAACACCTAAGTCTTGTTAGTCACTGGAGCGAGGTTGGTTGAACCAACCGATGCTCCGTACAAATTTGAAAAGATCCATCAGTGGTACATCAACGAGCTCCTGCAGTTCTCCGTACACTCTGCTTCCCATGTGGCGAAGTCGGCGTTGTTGGAGGTTAGGACACTCGCAGAGCAGATGTTTGATGGTTTCTGTTTCCTCGACATCTCCACAGCTTCTGCAGAAGTCTGGGTGCGGAATTCCCAGTCTCGAGGCCATTGTGCCTATACAACAGTGCCCCGTGAGGACTCCTACTAGGATGCGAGTTTCATTTTTACTCATTGAAAGTAGGGATTGGGTCCTTTTTTCGCAGAGTTTAGGCCATAGGTGGCGAGAGATAACACAGTCGTCCCTGTTTGACCAGGAGTTGTTTGTGTTATTTCTGGCTTTGTCATTTATTCTCTTCTTAAATTCTCCGATTGGAGCCATAATCGACCCGATCGCAGAACTTCTTTCCAGTTCTGAGCCCTCTCTTGCCAATCTGTCTGCTATTTCGTTTCCCTCTATGTCACGGTGACCGGGGACCCAGCAGATATTAATCTTGTGGGGGGGACTCATTCTGATGAGAGCTTGTCGGCAGCTCAGTACAGATTTCGAATTTGTTGTTTCGCTGCGGAGTGCTTTTATCGCAGCTTGACTGTCCACAAAGATTGTTATCCTTGATGGATTTATGTTCTTTGTTAGGATTGTCGTAGCCGCTTTTTCGATCGCGAAAATTTCTGCTTGAAAGACACTACAGTAATCTGGTAGTCTGTATGACAAGGATAATTGTAGTGCACTGCAGTAGACTCCGGCTCCCGTGCCATTCTCCATTTTGGATCCATCAGTGAAGATCTGGATGTCGTGTTCACTGAAAGGGTGGTTCGAATCCCATTCTTCTCTTTTTGGAAAGGAGAATGACATGTTCTGCCGAAACTCTATTTTCGGGTTGATGTAATCCGAGGTGGTAGCGAGATCCTCAGGACTATACTTTGTGAGTATAGAGGCATGTCCATGCGTCCAGTGCCTCCAAAGCTTAGCCTCCTTAAGTTGAAACGCCGCTTTGGTTGCAGTGGATTTCATGTACTCGTCCAGGGGAAGAAGGTTCAATATGACCTCCAGACCTGCCTGAGGCGTTGATCGTTGTGCACCTGAGAGTTGAGGTAGCTTGTCTTCTCAGTGGCCTTCCACCATACAATCGAGCCGTAGGTTAGTATGGGTCTGACGATAGCCGTGTACATCCAGTGGATGACATTGGGTTTCATCCCCCAATTGGTACCGAAGGTTTTCTTGCAGGCATAGAAGGCACTGGTTGCTTTCTTTATTCTTTCATCAGTGTTGCTTTTCCAAGTGAGCTTTGAATCAAGGATTACTCCGAGATATTTTGCTTTATTGGATAGCTGCAGGGTTCTGCCATTTATTTTTGGGAGGCAGAAATTCTCAATCTTGTTTTGTGAATAGCACCAGTTCGGTTTTATCGGGATTGACCCCTAGTCCATTTGGTACTGCCCACGCGACAGTTTCTTTACGTGCTGTTTCTATCATGTTGCTGATGGTTGAGAGATGCTTCCCTCCCACCAGCAGTACGACATCGTCAGCATATGCTGTCACTTTAAAGCCTTTTTCGCTGAGAGTAGTCAGCAGTTCGTTTACAACTAGGATCCAAAGCAAGGGAGATATGACTCCCCCTTGAGGTGTTCCTCTTGAAGTTGTTTTCCTTGCTTTACTGTTTCCGATTTGTGTGTTGATGATTCTGCTTTTCAGCATTTCAACAATCCACTTGGTTATCTTATCTTCCACTTGTAGATTTTCAAGAGCTGCCCTTATTGAATCTGTGCTTACATTGTTGAAAGCCCCTTCGATATCAAGAAAAGCAGCTAGGGTGTAATCTTTGAAGTGGAGGTTTCTCTCAATTACGGAGACTACCTCGTGTAGCGCTGTTTCCACCGACTTACCTTTAAGGTAGGCGTGTTGTTTGCTGCACAGGTTTCGGTCATTAAGGAACGATCTTATGTGTTGATCCAGAATTCTCTCTAATGTTTTCAGTAAGAAAGAAGAAAGACTAATGGGTCTATAATCTTTTGCGGTGGAGTGAGTAGCTTTCCCAGCTTTGGGTATGAAGACTACTTTCACCTCTCTCCAATTTACGGGCACATAACCCAGCCTTAGGCAACTATTAAAAATTTTTAAAAGCCAGGTTGAGATAGCCGGTAGAGCGTGCTGAAGCATAGCGGGGGTGATACCATCGGGTCCAGCTGATTTATACGGCTTGAAAGATTTAATCGCCCACTCTATTTTGTGCTCTGTTATTAAATTGGGTATATCAATGTGGGTTTCTGGGAAGATGCTTCTGGATCTGTACGGGTTCGCATGTATTGCGGGATCGGTACAGCCAGGGAAGTGGGCTTCCATGAGTAGTGTCACTGTCTCCTGGCAAGTTTCCGTCCACGAGTTGTCTGAGCGTTTAAGGTAGCCCGGGGCTACCGGGTCCTTTGATAGGATTTTGCGTAGTCGGGCCGCCTCGCTAGTGTTCTCAATGGATTCACAGAAAGATTGCCACGATTTCCTTTTAGCTCTTCTTAGGTCTCTAGTGTAGGAATTGAGAGCAGATCTGTAAGAGTGCCAGTCTGCCTCTTCCTTGCTTAACCTGGCCCTATTATGCAGACTTCTAACCTCAGTTCTCCTTGCTTTAAGATCGCTGTTCCACCATTTTTGTTTGGGTTTGCGACTCCTGGAGATGGGGCAGAACTTGCAGAAAGCCTTATTCATTTTCCCTGAGATGAAACCGACTGCACTGTCAATGGCTATACTGTCAGAAAGGTCATCCTTACATGGGTGAGAGATCTGAGTTTGTAGCCATTTAGTGTATTCAGTGCAGTTCGTTCTTTTTGGGTTTCTGAATGGTTCTGTGCGAGTAGTGTTCTCAAAGTCAATGTTAAAGAGTATCCTAAAGTGATCTGAAAAAGAATCGATAGGAGATACCCTCCAGTTTCTAACTAATTCCCTATTTTTTCCTAGTGCAAAATGAGGTCGAGAATCTCTTCCCTGACTCTATTATGGAAAGTGGGATGGTCTCCCTTATTACATAATGTCAAGTCTGAAGTAAGGAGGTATTCAAAAATGGACTCACCTCTTCTATTGATGTCCTTGCTGCCCCATTGAATGTGGTGTGCGTTTGCGTCGCAGCCCAGCACCATAGAGATGTTCCTGGTGCTAGCGTATGTCGCTAGGTCCCGGACTGCCTTCGGTGGTGGGTCTGCTGCTTCATATGGCATATAGGACGAGGCCAAAATGATTGGGTGATCATTTGACTCCGCCCTTATAGCCACCGTGTCTCCGTCGCTGAATCTGTGAAGAAAAAGAAAATTTAGAGATTTCTTCACAAGAATGCAACTTCTTATCTTGTTACCTTCAGTGGAGTGAAACAGGTTAAACTGCTTCGCCCCTAGTCCTTGTACCCTATTGGCTATTATCCAGGGTTCCTGGATTAGGGCTACGTCCACATCCTTCTCCTGCATGAAGATCAACAGATCTTCAGTGGCTGCTTTGCAGTGGTGCAAGTTAATTTGCACTGTCTGCAGCATCAGCGCCTTTACCCTCCCCATGCACCCTGACTTTCACTGCCCCGAGCCCAAATTTCAGTACCCCTGATCGACCCCTGATCAGATCTACTGAGGTTTTGTCCATGGCAAAGGTAAGTTCTTTACCGTTGCCATTGGAACCCTTTTTGGACTCGAGTAGTTTCCAGTCTTTCACGTTGGCCCAGTCATTCTGCTTTGCCAACAGTCCAACTATGGAGCTGTCCTCGTGCGCAGCAGGAGGTGGGATCCAAATTTTGGCTAGTCGGCGAAGCGGAAGTGCTGCGCGGGGTAGTACCTTGAGCTTGGCCCCCTCCCAGAGTTCTCCTATATTAGAGATGGTATGGGAGAGGAACTCAAGTGACTTCCCGTTGCTGCACCCGACGATCTTCACCCCCCTGGCCCACCCAGCACCGTCAAACTTATACTCCTCGGAGTCGCCGTTTTCGGTATTGGCCATCATCTTCTTGAGGATCTCGTTCTCCACAAGCAGCCATCTGTCCAGCGATATCCTACCGTCCGGATTTTGCTGGTCGATGATGGCTACCTGCAGGTCACTAGGCGCGCCTTCGAAACCAGGGGAAGGTCTGGGCCTTTTGGGTCCGTTTCCTATGGTTTCATCCTCTGATCTTTGCCGTTTGGCCTGCAATCCTGAGGTTCCGGCGCGCTCCCCGGTGGAGACTCTGCCTGCCAGGTCTCGAGATGTCCCAGAAGGGGTTCTCGAGTGTCCGCCAAGCACAGCCTTATAAGATGGCTTCACCATGCACGGAGTAGGCGCGGAGATAGTCTTTATCTCTTCTTTCTTCGAATCGGATTTCCCCTTACGGTTCTTCCTGGACTTGGAAGTTTGTGAGGGGGGATCCGCTTTCCTGGGTGCAGTCTCTCCCTCGCCGTTCGCCTTGGGGGCAGTAGCTAAGGGAGGGATTGCGGGGGTTTGTGGGGCTCTGGGTTCGAGAGAAAGCCCAGCTTCCTTTCTCTCGAAGAGATTCACAAGCCGTTCGTGCTTTTTTATTAATTTTGGTCAACGCACTTTTGGTCAATTGTTAATTTTTCCTTCGCGCTATGTAAAAACAAAAAAAAAAAAACCATGCACCAACAACATAATAAACGATCGTGTAGTAAGAAGAGTTCGTATTTTTAACCGACTTCAAAAAGGAGGAGGTTCTCAAGTTCGTTGGTTTGTCCGCATTTTTTTTTTTTTGTTTTTAATGTATGTACATCGATAACTTCTAAAGCACTTGCCCGATTTCCGTAATTTTTTGTTAACAGATACATACCAAGAACGTGTAGGTCCTTTTTTAAAAAAGTGGGCGATATTCGACAAAGGGGCGTGTCAATATTAGAAAAACACTGTACTTAAGTTAATATTGACACTAGGGTACTGAAATTTACAGTAAAAATACTGGGGTAGGCAGTATTATAACAAATTACGGTCAATAAAGTGGGCGTTATTTGAAAAAGAGGCGTGGTTATATTAGAAAAACACTGTTTTTCGAAAAGTATTGACACTGGGGTACTGAAATTTAGTACAGGGGTAGACAAAATTTTTAAAAATGACTGTAAATAAAGTGGGCGTTATTCGAAAATGGGGTGTGGCAATATTAGAAACACACTATATATCGAATAGTATTGACACTACGGTGCTGAAATTCAGTACATGGGTAGGCATAGTTATAGGCATACAAATTACAGTCAAAAAGTGGGCGTTATTTCACAAAGGGGTGTGGTCATATTAGAAAAACACTGTATCTCGAATAGTATTGACACTAGGGTGCTGAAATTTAGTACATGGGTAGACACAGATACTACAAATTACGGTCAATGAAGTGGGCGTTATTCAAAAAAGGGGTGTGGCAATATTATATCTCAGTTAATATTGACACTAGGGTACTAATATTTGGTACGCAAGTAGGTGGGTGGGTGGGTAGGTAGAATCATTACAAAAGTGGGAGGGATTGTACATAGGGTGTGGAATTTTAAGGAAAGTACTATATATCGGTTAATATTAATATTTGGGAACTGAAATTTGGCACAGGGCTAAGTAGAATCATTATAAAGTATGGTAGATAAAGTGGGCGGGATTAGAGAAAGAGGGTGGCACTTAAATAAAAATTGTAAAGAGACAGAAATGGAAAATACCCAACAAACTTTCAGGAATTAATAACACAAATTTTTTATGAACAAAGTGTCATGTTTGAAATTTTCCTCAAGAATACTATTACATAAGATTTTTCATATTCTCTAAAAAGGAAGAAATAAAAACTTTTTAACAAAAAACAAAAAACCGACTTTAAAATCACTACAAAGTAAAAAAAGATACAGTAGTTTCGACTATGTCGTAACACAAGACGTAGAATTAGTCAATTCGCTTTTGATGACATCTTTTTTAAAAACTATTTAGTAAACCTCTGCACGAGTGCGCTTGAAATGCGTTTCAAAGCACTCGTTTGTAGTGCAAGCTTTTGCTATGTTTTGTTCTCATCAATGAAATCAAGCCTAACACTACAGAGAGCACTCGTCGCTTGAGCAGAACAAGAACAAACTAAAACCAAAGCAATGTTAGGCACGATTCGAAAAAGACTAGAAAGTTATGTAAACAACAGCAGAACGCTTGGAGTTATGCTGTGTCTTTGAATAGCTTTGGAAGTAAATGCCGTATAACAATGAAACTCAATATGTATGGAGTTCTTACTTGGTGATATCCTTCTACTAGAAAGTAGAATGTGGGAAGTAGGGTACTGGGAGGGGGATTTGACAAATGGGTGAGGCTCCGATCCAAATAATTCAAGTATCCAAATAATTTAATAAAGTGTAGGAAAAACTTAAGCGTATTGAGACCATTTAGGGTTCTGTAGATTTCGTGTTTAGCCGTTTTTGGGGGTAGATTTCGAATATGATTTTAGAATTTTAAAATTAAAGATGGTGGATAGGGTTGCCACCTAAATTTTTTGTAGTTTAAAAAATTCAGTGCTGGGGTGAACACTAGGTAAAAATTGGTCGCTGAATCCGATGTCAGAATTTCAAAAGTATGATATTTTAACAATAGGGTTGCCACCTAAAAATATGCTTTTTAAAGAGTTTTAAACATTATCCAACAGTTTTAGGGGGTCGCTGATTTCGAATCTGATGTCAGAGTTTTAAAATTCAAGATGGCTGATAGGGTTGCCACCTAATTTATTTTTATTTTTGCGAATTCGATGCTGGGGCGAACACTAGGTTAAAAATGGGTCGCTGAATCTGAATCCGTTGTCAGAATTTCAAAATTGTGAAATTTTTAACCCTGTAGGGTTGCCACCTAAAAATTTTGAAATTCTGACAACGGATTCGGATTCAGCGACCAATTTTTACTTCCATTATGAAAATTAAATCTAATGCTATTGGCGATGATGGAATCTCCTTAAAATTTATTAAAATAATCTTACCTTATATAATTTCTCCACTGACACATATTATTAATCACTCCTTTACCACCTCCTGTTTTCCTAAATCGTGGAAACTAGCTACTGTTATTCCCATTGCTAAGGTTACTCGGGCAACAACTATGTGTGATTATAGACCAATTAGTATCCTATCTTCATTCTCCAAGATATGTGAGTCCCTTATGGCTAATCAAATAAATCAATATCTTTTAACATATAAACTCCTTTCACCACTCCAATCGGGCTTCCGATCCGGACATAGCTGCGCGACTGCAATGCTAAAAGTTATGGACGATATTCGAACATCTTATGACGATGGTCTTCTTACACTCCTTTGTCTGTTAGACTTTTCGAAAGCATTCGATCGTGTTAATCACTTTATTTTAGTTCAAAAACTTAAGCTTCTTTTTGGTTTTAATAATAATGCTGTAACCTTAATAGCAAATTATCTGGAAGGTAGAATGCAGAGAGTGAAGATTGGCAATCTATTTTCTTCCTATAAGGACACTAAGATGGCCGTTCCTCAAGGATCGATTCTTGGTCCCCTGTTGTTTAGCATTTTTATTAACGATGTTTTTACCGTTTGCAATGATGTATCCATACATGCTTATGCGGATGACATCCAATTATACTCCTCTAACCGCATTGGACAAGTTGACGATTTATGTTACAGATTAAATGAAGATCTTAGAGCTATTTCCAGATGGGCATTTGAAAATGATCTTTGTCTGAATGCTAAAAAATCGTACATTCTCCCAATTTCTAAGGACAAGATTGACCATCTTCAAATTGCACCCATCTTTTTAAACAATGATAGGCTACAAGTGGTTGTTAAAGTTAAGAACTTAGGATTTTATGTCAATTCTAAGCTCTCCAGTTCTGACCATATTAATAATGTTGTTAAACGTGTATATTTCACACTACGATGTTTACGGTTGTCTTCACAATTTGTTCCTATTGAAACCAAGAAAAGACTTGCTGTTCAATTAATAGTCTCACTTATAACTTACTCTGAACTGGTTTATAGCAAGCTTGACTCAAACTCCACGCATACAATCCAAGTTGCATTTAACGATGTGACAAGATATGTATGTATTTGGATTGAGACGCTTTGAACACGTGTCCGTAAAAAGTCAAGAAATTTTAGGATGTAGCATTATTAACTACTTAAACGCAAGGAATTGTTTATTCTTACACAAATTAATATACCTAAGGACTCCATCTTACCTCTATAATAAATTACGTTTCAGTGTTTCTAATCGGACGGGCAACCTTATTATTCCGAAATTTAAGACCTTGCATTCTAAGCGGCTATTTTTCGTCAACGCCATTAAACTATGGAATTCACTACCTTACAGAATTAAATCAACTGTCAATTCGAATAACTTTAGGAAATCTCTTATGTCTTACTATTCAAGCATCTAACTACTAATTACTATTTCTTCTGAACTTCTTCTTAATCTTACTTTAATTTTCACGGTATTGTTTAATTTTATGATAAAATATGCATTTGCTTAAGCTCAATAAAATTAATCTCAATCAATAGTTTTTAAGTATTCTTAAATTATAATCTAGCTAACTTTTTGTTAATGTTAATAATATATTATACTAGCTTTTCCCAGCGCGCGTTGCTGCACCCTGCAACTATATGGGAACAAAATAGGTGTATTCAAAACTTTTCTTAGACTCTTCTTAGACTCACAGTTTGACACCACTGTTATTTTCCACTGCCCGTTACAGTTTCCCAGTAGCAGGAGATCACCAAATAGTAACTCCATTTTGAGTTTGTATGTAAGTATTGCTACTTTTACTTTCAAAGCTATTCGATAATACAAATTTTAACTGTATGGGCGGAGCCACACTCTCTTATATAATGCCCATCCCAGTTTTCTAGTAGATGGACATTACCATGATTTAGTACAGTTGCCGACAGTAACCATACAGACTAAATTACCAAAATGTAGCCCAATCGACGAAAACCGAAGGAAATATAGCATTTTTATTGATTTGTGGGCGGTAAAAGGGGGTGTGACAGAAAATTAAGCCATCTCGTACTTGAAAAAAATGTACTGCCAAAATTTCAGCTCTATCGGCTAAGTAATTTTGAAGTTTCCAGCCATCACACAGACAGCGTTTTGCTTTTTGTATATATATTTTGGATTAACATTATTGGCTATAACTTTTGATTGTAATGATAATTTTTTCTAATAAATTAATTTTTTAGCTTGTATATTTTTTTTCAAAATTATAAAAACACAATATTGGAAAAAAAAATTTTGTTCGAAAAATCAAGGGGTCATAAAAATGGGTTTTTAATTTTTGCGTAAAATTTAAATAATTTTTCCTTATAAATGTTATAACTTATAAATAGATATAAAAATTTGCGAATTTGAATTTTAATTATTGTTACAACAAAAACAAATTTTGAGCCTTTTTGTGAGGAAAACTCCAAAATTTCAGACCTTTTTTGAAAAAAATATTTAAAATATATATACTCAACTAACGGTATTTTTGCAATAAGGTTTTCATAGTATTTTGATGAAGCTTTAAGACAAAATAAAAATTTAACAAAATGTATACAAAAGCAGCGGAGATATTTGACTCGAAAGTCGCAAAATTAAATTTCTGATTGTTTTTTTATCATTTTTAAGCACGATGTTGCATTAAATATATCGTTGTAGTAAAATTTTTCATAGTTTGATGAGAAAATAACGGAAATCATTTTCATTTTACTAAATTTAAGAAATATTTAAATTTTGTTAATATTTGCACATGTAACCCAAGAAAACAACTAAAAATATGCGATTTTGTAAAAAATTTGTACTACAGCACCATCTGGTGTCCAAGATGGTTCAAAGAAGATAGTGCTTAAAAAAACTCATCGTACCTGGAAACTACTATATACCAATTTTCATTCTAATCGAATGAGCGGTTTGGGAGTTTTAGGTGGTTTTGCAAAAAATTTGTACTATAGCGCCTTCTGGTGTTCAAGATAGGTCAAAAAAGATAGCAGCAAAATACTCAAGGAACATGAAACCCACTGTATACCAATTTTCATTCTAATCGCATAAGCGGTTTGTGAGTTTTAGGCAGTTTTGTAAAAAATGTGTACTACAGCGCCTTCTGGTGTTCAAGGTGGATCAAAATTGATATCCCACAAACACGCACCGTACCAAAAAACTTTCATACACAAATTTTCATGCTAATCGGATGAGTAGTTTAGGAGTCTATTGCGGCCTTACAAACATAAGTTCCTTTTTTATATATATAGATATGTTATTTGTTGATTATAATTTGTATCTGTTGTACTGCTAAAAGATCTCCCTTTATCTTATTGTACTAATAATTGGCCTAATAAATCAAATGAAAATGAAATGAAACCCTTTTAGCTATCTTTAATTTTAAAATTCTGACATCAGATTCGAAAACAGTGACCCCCCCCTAAAACTGTTTTACAATGTTTAAAACTCGTAAAAAATACATTATAAGGTGGCAACCCTTTTGTTAAAAATTTTATAATTTTAAAATACTGACAACGATTTCGGATTCAGCGACCCAGTTTTACCTAGTGTTCGTCCAAGCACCGAATTCGTAAAAATAAAATTTCTATTTGCCAATGGTAGAAATAACTACTTCGCCAAGGTTTTGTTGTGTTAGGTGTGATTGATGCATTTTTCGCTGTTAGTAATTGTTCTGTTAAAGCAAACGGCGAACATGGTTTGATTTGAAGCTGACGAGTGCTCTGCAGTGTTCGTTTGTTATCATTAAATGACTAATAGCCCTATTCTGCTTGTTAAATTAACAAGGAATTGGTAAGGAGCTCTTGTTAATGTTCTTGTTATGTAATGTAAATGTTCGTATTCTGGCAAATCATTTACAATTTGAAAGCTCTCAAAAGCTATTAAAGTTCACCACGCATGGTGAAAATGTAAATGCTTTAGATATAAAGCGTCAGCTGTTTTTATATTGCTCTTTTCTTGCTTATTTTGATTGCTTATGTTTTTTTTTACAAGTAAGATGGAAAATGTTAAGAAATAAATAATTTACTAATTGTTTTCAATTGTTTTAAGATTCAAAATTATCTTTTTTAATAGCCAAGCAATTTTCGAGTGTTTTCCAGTCTTTAAAATTTATTTTTCCTTTGATCTTCTTCAGTATCAATGCTAAAAAGAAGTAAAAAGTAAGAATTCATCCATTTTTTTTTATTTTATTTTATTTACACAGCATTTGTTTGGCTTAATACTGAACTATCTTTCGTTGTTAAGTTGTTTTCTGTCATTAACAAAATAGTAAAGAAAGGAGCTTTCAAATTATCACCAGAATACGAAACCTTAACAATTTGTTAATATTAACTATTTTGTTAATGTGGTGAGCTTAGTTAAGCTGCCAGAATAGGTCTGTAAGACACGCTCTGCTTGACTAACAGAGTTCTGTCAAGCTCTGAACTCTGCACTGTTGGATCTACTGTTGTGGAAAAAACGAGTGCATTTGTGCAGAGGTTTACTATTTAGCAAAATATTTATTCCATACACCTGAGCATATGACCTTTAAAAGAGTGCCGGAGAGGGTTAATATGTACCACTGGCCCCCATTACTTTTGCAAAAGGAACATTTTTGCCTTTCACACCTATTCCCTCCGACCACTCCTTAGGGGGGCTCCTATATAAATTTTATGGTTTTTGTATATTTATGCCATACACCTGAGCATATGACCTTTAAGAGAGTGCCGGAGAGGGTTAATATGTATGACCGACCTCCATTATTTTTGCAAAAGGAACATTTTTGCCTTTGACACCTATTCCCTCCGACCACTCCTTAGGGGGGCTCCTATATAAATTTTATGGTTTTTGTATATTTATGCCATACACCTGAGCATATGATCTTTAAGAGAGTGCCGGAGAGGGTTAATATGTATGACCGACCTCCATTATTTTTGCAAAAGGAACATTTTTGCCTTTGACACCTATTCCCTCCGTCCACTCCTTAGGGGGGCTCCTATATAAATTTTATGGTTTTTGTATATTTATGCCATACACCTGAGCATATGATCTTTAAGAGAGTGCCGGAGAGGGTTAATATGTACCACCGACCCCCATTACTTTTGCAAAAGGAACATTTTTACCTTTGACACCTATTCCCTCCGACCACTCCTTAGGGGGGCTCCCATAAAAATTTTATGGTTTTGTCGAAAAAACCGGAAACTGTCGATAAATAGGCAGCAAGTTTAAGCAAACAAAAACATCAAATGTTGGCTTTATATTTCATGTTATTGTGTAAAATTTATATAAGTTAGAGAGTTCTAACATGAATTTTTGTCGTATTGAGGATCAAGCAGACCAACAAGTGCTAACATCAACATTGTACGATCAGTACTTTAGGCCCACCAAAGGCTCAAAAAGTTATATAAATACCGACACCTGATCACTATCAACCACCCTACTTACCTCCAAGAATGACGTATTCTACGTCAAAATACTTTTAAATAACTTTTCCCATTAATTTCTTAGTCAAATTTTAAAAGTTATTTATATGAATTATAATATTGGAAATGTTATCATTTTCATTTTTTATATTTTGTTTTATTATCATCAATATATTAATTGCTTTATCAACATAAAAGCTTTGAAGTCGGCGCTAATCTTTGACACACAATCATGATCTTTTACCATCCCTGCACTATTTTAAACTTTTTTATTTGATGCTATGCTGCCTTGGTGACACTGTAGTAATTTTAAAAGCTTTGTACACATAAACATTCTCATTATACTGGTTTGGGTGAGCTTGTAAAGGTCATATTGAATATGACATAGTGTGTAACAGCTGCACAAATAATGCATGGAACACATTGGCTACATTCAGCGTACTCAACAATTGCCAACTGAAAGAAAACTAGTAAGAAATGATCTTCGACTGGGTCGAAGTTAAAATACCCCCACGTCCGAACCAAAGTATATTCAAAGTCTTAAGCGGTCAAAAAATGTTTATCTGTAAAAACACTTTCGTCATAGTCTTAACAGAAAATATTCTCTTTTGTTTTTTGATAAAGTCACTTTGTATGGGAGGTGGGTGTGGTTTTCACTAGATCTGGTGTTTAGAATTTCGTACACAGAGTACAGGTTATATATCAAAGTTCATATGCAAAATTTCAAGTCCATATATTAAGTTTTAAGGAATTTTAAGAAATTTTACATTTTAGGTGAAGTCATTTTGCATGGGAGGTAGGCGTGGTTTTCACCCGATTTGGTTGAATTTCACACTCAGAGTGTATATTGTATATCAAAGCTCATATGCCAAGTTTTATATATTAATTTTTGTGGAATTTTAAGAGATTTTACCGTTCTGATAAAATCACAATAAAGTCACTTTGTATGGGAGGTAGGCGTGGTTATTATCCGATTTGGCTCATTTTCGAACTTAACCTTTATTTTTTAAATAAAAGCTTAACTATTGAATTTCGTGATGATAGCATTAAAATTACGGATGTAATCGTGATCACAGACGGACAGACGGACATGGCTAAATCGACTCGAGTGGTGATGCTGATCAAGAATATATATACTTTTTTATACCTACCACGCCTCCTTATGGGCGTTACAAACGGAGTGACAAAATTAATATACCCCGTTTACGTTTTTTAAACGTAGGGGTATAAAAATCACTAAAAAGCTTTTATATTCATAAAGTTAGTAATATTTTTATGATAATAAAACAAATTAGAAAAAATTAAAATAAAAAGATTTTAACTTGGTAAGATAAGCGCCGACTTCAAAGCTTCTATGTAAATAAAGCAATTAATATACTGATGATAATAAAACAAAATATAAAAAATGAAAATTATGAGATTTCCAATATTATAATTCATATAAATAACTTTTAAAATTTGACTAAGAAATTAATGGGAAAAGTTATTCAAAATTATTTTTTACTTTGTAGTGATTTTGAAGTCAGTTTTTTTTTTTTTTTTGTTAAAAAGTTTTTATTTTAAGTATTTAGCAACTCAAGAGTACTTAATTTGTTCTTTTTAAGTAAATACTTATAAGGTACATGTACATGTATGTATACGGACAGACAGACAGACATGGCTAAATCGACTCGGGTGGTTATACTGACCAAGAATATGTATAATTTTCTATATCCTCAACGCCTCCTTATGGGCATTATAAGCGGTGTGACAAAATTAATATACCCCTTTTACGTTTTTGAATGGGAGCCCCCGTAAGAAGCGGTCGGAAGGGATGGGTCCTCAAGGGAAAAAATGTTCCTTTTGCAAAAATAATGGGGGTTGATCATACATATTAACCCTCTCCGGCCCTCACTTAAAGCCCACCTGTTCAGTTGTAGAAAATAAATATACAAAAAATCATTAAATTTGTTTTTAGCATAACGACATCTAGTAGTAAACAGAAGCAACATTTTTGTTTTTTAGTACTCTTGTTTGTAAAGCCAATACACAATCTATAGTTGTTATTGTGTATTGGCTAATGTTTATTGTAGGAGATTAAAGATATGTAGCCACTACACATTCCTATAAATAGATTAATGTGATCTACTGCAACATAGCATTATACTATGTTCAGACTGGGAGCTAAATGCGCATTTAGAGCTTAATTCGCATTTATTTCCTTAATGATTCTCTAAATGCGAATTTACCCATATAAAATTCTGTCGATCCTCACAAGGAGGACGATCCTCACAAGGCAACGCGTGAGGGTCAAGGGGGGCGATCTTCACATGGCAACGTGTCTGACTGTCTCAACCTGGTGAGGCCAGCATTATCCATGTCGAACTCGTCTCAAGTCGACTCAAACCTCTGCGTGGTGTCCTCTAGAAACGGCAAACTGGCAACCGTTAGTTTGACGGCTAATCTGAGCGGCGGGCTCCCTGCCTTTAAAGGGTTGTGCGTTGGGTTTGAAGCCCACCTCGTAAAAAAAACTATTTCAATGAAACGTAAAAGAATAAAGATAAAAATGATCCCCAAATCTGATGACGACTACCGCAAACGAAAAACTGACAATGATTTACGGATATGCACTTGGAACGTCCGAACGCTAATTGGGATGGTGCCTCTATCCAACTGATAGATATCTTAGAAAGATACAAAGCTGATATCACTGCAATCCAAGAAATGCGATGGAAGGGACAGGGTTGCTCCCGGCAAGCATCCTGTGATATCTACTACAGCGGCCATGCGGAGAAGCACGAATTTGGATGCGGATTCGTAGTTGGCAAGCGACTACGCCATCATGTCCTGCGATTCACACCTGTGAACGAACGACTTGCCATAATCCGTGTCAAGCCAAGATTCTTCAATATAAGCCTGATTTGTGCGCACGCTCCGACAGAAGATAAGGCCGATGAGACCAAAGACAGCTTCTACGAGCGCCTTGAAGAGGTCTATGAGCGCAGCCCCCGCCACGACATAAAAATCGTGCTTGGTGACTTCAACGCCAAGGTGGGAAAAGAAAATATCTTTGGTCCAACAGTCGGAAAGTTCAGCCTCCACGACAATACCTCCGATAACGGAATGAGGCTGATTGACTTTGCCGCAGCGCGAAACATGGTCGTTAGTAGCACTAGATTCAAGCATCTCAATATTCATAAAGCAACTTGACTGTCTCCTGATCACAAGACGCGCAACCAAATTGATCACGTTTTGATTGACGGAAGGCACTCTTCCAGTGTTTTAGATGTACGCACGATCCGTAATGCCAATATAGACTCGGATCATTATCTTGTCGCAGCCAAGATCCGACACGCCTGTGCGCAACCAAGAATGCGCGCAGTATAGCACAGAGAAAGCTAGACGTCGAAAAGCTGCAATCAAAACAAACAGCCGAAGACTTCGCTACTGGACTCTCACTCCTGCTTCAAGAAAGCACTCCTCCGATCGACGATATATGCGCGCAGTGGAATCACATTTCCCACTCTATGCGTACGGCTGCCAAAGAGGTGATTGGCTATCACCTCCCTCGCCGAATCCAGTGGCACGACCAGGAGTGTCGCGACGCCACTGCAGAAAAAGACGCCGCCTACAAAGCCACCCTGCAGTCGGTTGTAACGCGTGCTGCTAAAGAGCGATACAAAGAGAAGAGGAGGGAAGAGAGACGCATTTTCAGGCGAAAGAAAAGGGAAGCGGAAATGCGTGAGTGCGAGAAAATTGAGATGCATGGTGACAGGAATGAGGTCTGAAAACTTTTCGAAAAATAAGACGCCTGGCCGATGGTTTCAAGACCGGGCCTCTTCCTGCAAGAATGAAAATGGGAATCTAGTGACAGATATCCAGAGTACACTGATGATGTGGAGGGAACACTTCTCTAGGCTTCTGAATGGTGACGACGACAACAATCCCGCCAATAGAGATGACATACCGGAAACCCCAACGCCGATGGCTTACCTGCTGAGCTCTTCAAGAATGGAGGCGAAGCTCTATTTAAATGCATTCATGAGCTGCTATGCAGAGAATGGTCGGAAAAATGTATTCCAAACGATTGGAACCTCAGTGTGCTCTGCCCTATCCACAAGAAAGGCGATCCCACAATTTGCGCCAACTACCGTTGGATAAGCTTTCTTAATATAGCATGTAAGGTCCTGTCGAGCGTATTATGTGAAAGACTGAAGCCCATCGTAAACCAGCTGATTGGACCTTATCAGTGTGGCTTCAGACCTGGCAAATCAACCATAGACCAGATATTTACGCTACGACAAATCTTGGAGAAGACCCTAGAAAAATAAATCGACACACACGATCTTTTTGGCGATTATAAAGCCGCCTTCGACAGTCCAATAAGGAATCATCTATACTCCACCATGTCTGAATTTGGTATTCCTGCAAAGCTCATCCGTCTTTGCAGAACGACACTGAGCAACACCAGCAGCACAGTTAAAATCACGAAGGATCTTACTCCTTCATTCGATACCAAACGAGGTTTCAGACAAGGTGATTCCTTATCGTGCGACTCTTTCAACTTAATGATGGAGAAGATCATCCGAGCTGCTGATTTGAGACGCATTGGCACGATATTCTACAAAAGTATTATGCTGCTGGCGTATGCTGATGATATCGATATCATTGGCCATAATACGCGTGAAGTCAGTGCAGCATTCTCCAGATTAGCGAAAGAGTCGAGTCGAATGGGTCTTGCAGTGAATGCAGATAATAAGAAATACCTAGTGTCAACAAATAAACAGTCCCAACGTCTTGGAAACCACGTCACTGTTGACAACATCTCCTTCGAGGTTGTTAAGGACTTCGTCTACCTGGGATCCAGCATTAACTCTTTCAACGATGTCAGTATTGAGATAAAACGAAGGATAACTCTTGCCAACAGGTGTTACTTTGGGCTAAGTAGGCAATATAGAAGTAGAGCCCTCTCTCGACGAACAAAACTCACGCTCTATAAGTCACTTATCATGCCCGTCCTATTATATGCAGCACAAACCTGGACGTTGAGCAGTTCTAATGACAAGACTCTGGGAGCCTTCGAGAGAAAGATCCTTCGTAAAATCTTCGGTTCAATCTGCGTCAATGGCGAGTACCGAATTCGATGGAACCACGAGCTGTATGAGCTGTACGCTGACATCGACATAGTTAAGCGCATTAAAATCGAGCGGCTCCGCTGGCTAGGTCATGTTGAGCGAATGGAAAACGACGCTCCAGCGAAAAAATATTCGAGTCGATGCCCGGTGGTGGTCAACGCAGAAGAGGACGACCACATCTTCGTTGGAAGGATCAGGTATTGGATAACCTGACCACGCTTGGTGTTTCCAACTGGCGCCAGCAAGCGCAGAACAGAAATGGCTGGCGCAATTTCTTATACGAGGCCAAAACCGACTTACGGTTGTAAGCGCCAGATAAGTAAGTAAGTAAGTAAAATTCTGTCAAATAAATTCACATAAATTCTACTTCAAATGAGCATTTAGCAGTTTGCGACCCTGTTTCGAAGTTCGAATACATTTTACTAGTTTGTTTTGACAGTACTCGTTATTAAATTCAATAAGCTGTTCGCCATTCGATTGATAAACTTGAACAGTTTTTGTTTTTCGTTTTCTTAATTTAATTAATTAAATACACAAAAAATGTCTTGTTCAAAAATAGATAAGAAGATTCCGTTGATTAAAACCGATCGGAAAGGACTGGCCGCTGCGTGGGAAAACATCCTTACATCTTTGTCTTTCAGGTGCAAAATATGCACAATAATCTGATGAAATATCTACGACAAGAATGGAAAGCAAACTCAAGATTTCTCTTTGTTCATATCATGCAAATAGTTTTGGGACGCAAAAAGCTGAAGAAGTTGAAACAGATTTACACAAGCTTTCCAATAGACTTGCGCGACAGGATGGTCTGCCACTGAAACGGCAAAGCAAGAGGTTCTTGACTGGACCAAATATTACTGAGCGGTAGAATATGCTCACAGTGGTTTTGTAGAAACAGTGGTATTAAAAGAAGGTCCACTCGAAGATTTTACACACTCACTGGAGCCAATTATGCTTTCACTGGGTATGCCTTTTAAATTGCAAAGGCAATTATAACATTCTATAGTGACTACACCGTGTGCGAAGAAAGAAGAGTATTGACACCAGCGCAGGCTCGCATACTCAAGCTCATTGCGCATCATATAAAAAAAAGTCGTTTAAGTTCATTTTAAATTTTTTTTAATCTGTCAATGATGCATTTGTTCAATTATTAATATTAATAAAGTTGTTTATTAATATATTAAAAAAAAAAATAATTGTTTAAAATTTTTCCAAAACTTTCTGGTTCGTTCCTGCAATCATACTTTTGTTGAAATGTCGGAGCATTTTCACAACATAAAAATAATTTAAATAAACCTGTCAATTTAAATGCGAATTAAGGGCTTCTACGTAGTTTGAAAACTTGACATTTGCAAGAATTTTCGAACTTCTAAATGCGCATTTAAAACTCAGTCTGAACATAGTATTAGTTAATACTTATAGCATCTTGCTGTAAAACGAAGCCATCGGCTGAAGCTTTGTTCGTTTGCAAACGATTTCGAATAAGATTGGCTTGCTCTACTTATTCTTTGCGTCATCGTGCACTATTACTTCGCTTACGTTACTCAAATACTCTCGACGTGAATATTTGTAAAAAAAAGCATTATTAAATAATAAAATTTCAATATTTTTCGTAAATTTCCTAAAATTTTTAAAAATGTTACGTTGACAATGCTTTTTTCCATCAACTTTTTCATTTATTTTGCTTAGAAATAATTGTTGACTCTTGCAGCAATCTGCAACTTGTTTTCATATATTTTGTTAAATTTGAGTAAAATTGTATTTTATAATGTTTTCTGCTATAGCATTTAATAATTTTAATGACGAAAGTGAAAGTGAGAGTGATAGTGATTAGCAGTGCATTTCCTGCAAAACAACCCCAAATTGCTCGCTTGTAGTTTACTTTGTATTGAAAACATATAAAGTATTGTTAATATATGTTTTTATTATTATTATTTATATAATAATGTTAAATATGCTTATGAAAATATATTAACCTTTTTTTTCACAGCATCTTTCATTATTATGATTATGTGGACGATGGCAATTTGTCTATCGCCGTTTTTTGACGTTCTGCTTCGGGTAATTTTGTTACAGTAAGCCAAATTTGTACTAGTTACTTCGTACACTGATTCGTTTGTAACCAGGGTGCGGAAAAATTCGCTCACGAACGATTAAAAATTCAATCTTCTCATGGAAACTCATTTTGCGATTGTATTTTATTATGATAAATTCATTTGAAATCGAACGTTCACGAAAACATTGCCTTCATGTTCTCTCACGAGAGACTAAATGCAATGATTTTTTTGCTCCCGCTCTCAACTTACGAACAATCACTTTTGGTAGCTCACTCATGAGAAATATGTTTACATTAAATAACTGCATATATCGTGAACGTTCAATATCTGAAGTATTTATCATAATAAAATACAATCGCAAAATGAGTTATCGTGAGAAGATTGAATTTTTAATCGTTCGTGAGCGACTTTTTCAAAGTTTATGAGTATAGCGCAGAGGGAAGAGATCTTTAAATAAATTCTCTTGTGAAACGGACGAAAGCAGATAGACGCAATCGGTAACTTAAATTGCTTTGTTCTGCATTCGCTTGGTTAATTTGAAAAATGATACAGAGTATAAAATATATTAATAGGCAAAAATTATTGCCTATTATAAAGAAACAAATTTTTTTATTATTTAAGTATTTTGTATCAGGGTGAAGACTGTTTTTCTTTTCGTTTAGTTTTTGATTTTTTTTTTAATTATATAATTTATACATCGTATTTTTATTTAATTTTAATATTTTTATTTAATTTTAATATTTAGTTTATATTAATTACACAGGTCGATTACATATATTTTTTAGTGTTCTAGATGTTTATATACATTTAAACCATCAAAAGAACAAAAAATATATGACAACCTATGTAACTACGCTAAATAATCTGTATTTCTAATTTATTTTTGTTATTTTATAATACTTGATGTTTTTTTTTTCATATGTAATTTTCTTCGACTTTATTGTCTTTTTTTAATTGAACAAAATTTTACTTATTTCTTTGCTGTCAGAGTAAAAATTTATCCCTGCAAAAATACGCTCACGAACGATTAAAGATTCAATCTTCACAATATGAGTTACGTATTGAATTTTTTAATGAGCGTTCACAAAAAAAGAACGATCATGAGTGAGCGAGCCAACGACGCTTGCAGCGAAGTTTTTTTCATTCGTGATATTTACGAACTTTGCTTTTGATGGTGAGCGATCGTAAATGCTTTTGTTCGTCGCATAACTTTCTCACTCATGAGAAATTGAAAGCATGAAATTATTAGCTGTGATTAATTGTGAGAACAATCGCATTTTGATCGTTCTCCGCACTCTGTTTGTAACTGAATCAGCTGTACTCGGGTGTGCACGATATACGTTTTACATCAGGGTCAGTCCGCCGAGATTGATCACAAAAAAGCAAATTCGGTAGATCGACTGTTTTAAAAAAAATTTATTTTTTACCATAAATTTCTTAATGTTTCGGCAGCTCAGAACTGTTTTCGAAAAAAATGTTTTTGTTGTATTTGCAAAATGGCGGCCATATTTGTCATGCAACCACGAGCGATTTTCGTATCTTAAGAGTTTGCGGTAATGATCATATCTCAGCTCCTATTAAACATACAGTAATAAATGAAAAAACATAATATTAATTATACCTTAGGCTATTATCTTACGTATCAGAAAAATTAATTGGGATGTTACTTAATTTTTAAAAAAAGTTAAAGTTTCTAAAAAAAATCGTAATTTTTGGTAAATTTGAAAAAAAAAATTTTAATAGAAAAAAGCTAGTGGCAGACCTATTTTGTTTTGGTATTAGGAACGCCTTAGTAAGAACTTAAAATATAAATTTTTTAAAGTGACTTGATCATAAACTTTTTGGGTTACATCGCTTTGATATATAAGAAATATCAAATTTGGCCCAACTTTGGGGTCAAATATCTCAAGGGTGAAAAAATTTGAAATTAATGTTAAATAAACTACGTAATAGGAGGATTCTGATGATATAAGAATGAAAGTGGTTTTTATGGTTCATTTAAAAGATATAGCATTTTAAAATTCGTCCATTTTATTACATGAGGTATGAGTATTAGATGTGCTTTTTTTTCCAAAAGTATTCCAGAACCTCACTGCAAGGCCAGATTCTGAATCCTGGATGTAATATAAGCATGTGACGCAAAAAAAAAATCCAGAAAATTCGCAAACTGGATTGGCGCCGCTAAAAAACGTGAATTTGAAGAAGTATAAAATGGATGTTTCAAATCGAGTTCCCTATTTAAATTTAAGTCCTACAAAAACTTTTGACTATAACATATCCTAATGTGAAATCGTCCGCTGAACTCAAATATGCCATCAAATTCTTAAAAAAATTAGTCCTTGACCTAAAATCGGCCTGCTTTATTAAGAATTTCCTCATTTTTTCTTTAGATTTTTAAAAAGAAGCTTTACCTTCGCCGAGGTCGCAGCAACTTTCTCAAATTAAAATGCTGCATTATTGTTGGCCTTTTTATGAAGTTTAGGAATAATAAACCTGACTTGTAAAATCTATTCAGGTGAGCACTTGACAAATGAGAAGCTTTATTTATTCACCAAAGGAAGGTGAAAAGCATGTTGCCAGAAAGCAGCTGTTGAGTGTTGCATGCTTATTGAAAAAAATACCCTAATTTTGTTAAGTTTCTTTTTTAAAATAAAAATATGAATTTATCGTTGAGAATTTGTTAGTTCTTTTGATATTATATGTTTAAATATTGAAGCTTTTAAAACAATGGCACAAAAAAATGTTATTCTTTTTTCTTTTAGAACTTATATTGGTTTAAAGTTATTTCTTAAAAACGTGATAACTCTGAGAGTTTGACAGTAACTATAAAAAAATATATGCCAAATTGAAGGATAAAAATATGACTTTTTTATTAAAATAATTAAAGACTGCCATGTAACTAATTTTTCCTTTAAAATAAGTTTATTAAAAAAAAAACTTAGAAAAACTAAAATCGTTATATTTTTAAAACTATGAAGAAATTTAGTAAAAATTTTTAGAAATTTTAAAAATTAATTAGTAGGTAATCTATTTAATTTTTCAATGATACCAGCTGCGATGAAATATGTTCAAAACTTTCAGAGATAGCACACTTATAAAGTATAATATACGTGTAACAACCAAAAACAGGAGCTGTTTTCAAAAA
This sequence comes from Pherbina coryleti, assembly GCA_943735915.1. Classification (NCBI taxonomy): domain Eukaryota; kingdom Metazoa; phylum Arthropoda; class Insecta; order Diptera; family Sciomyzidae; genus Pherbina; species Pherbina coryleti. Next base: position 133,726,608 of record OX030948.1, read on the forward strand.
AATTTTTTAGATATAAGTTATTATTTTTTTTTTAAATTTATACAGTACAATAGTACATAAAAAATACTTTATAAAAATATTTTTTTTTTATATACAGTTCTGGCTTTTATAAAGTTCGCCGAAAATGGCATTGAAAAAAAGACATCCAAAACGGTTCGATGGATATGGCCTTTCCCATGTATCGGAAACAAATGATTTTATTAAAATAGACCTTATATTAAGCATACGCAAGGCCCTCGGGGTTTTTTTTTAATTATGTCGGAAGTTGAAGTAAAAAGTTCAAAAAATAGATACAATTTCTCGCGTTTTTTTGTGTATATAAAAAAAAAACAAAAAAAAATAAATATTTGAATTTAGGGGGGATGCTTAAAGGACAAAATAACGAACAAAATGCAAAAAAAATCATTGAAATTGAACCAATAGATTTCGAATTATATATCGAACCGTTTTAAAAAAACTAGTTTCGAGGAAATCGCGTTTAAAGTTTTTTATTTCTTTGTATGGAGCTTAGACATAGGTTAACGAAACCCGTTATAACTTCTGTTTGTTTTTTTAAATATCGATTTAAAAATGTGTATGTGTATTCTTAAAACTATAAAGAAAACATTAAACAAAAAAAAAATTTTAAGATTTTTAAGAAATTTTAAAACCTTAAGATGGAACTTTTAACCACTATATTTTCAAATCAAAAGAGAACTACACTTTTTCTTTTCACAATCTTTTTAAACGCTTCAATGTTTTTAAATTGAAAATATTTAAAGAAACAAATATATAAAAATTTCATTTTGCAGTTCAATTATGCCCCACAACATATTTGATCAATACTGTTTATAGGAGGCAACACTTCGTCTTGACAGTGTTTAAATTATTTCAAGAAAATGGACGAAATAATTTTTATTTTTATTCTTCTTTATTTTTATTTTTTTTCTTTAGTTCTAATTGTTTTATTACTAAGTAGTAACTATTATTATAACCATTTATTTGATTTGGCAAGCAAAATATGAGCAAACAAACCAGCAGCAGCTGGGATATCTACATACAAAATTCACTGCCAACACCTTTTTTGCTATTGACAACTGTGTCAAGAAGAGCTTTTAAAATTACGATTTTTTTTTTGGAAACTTAAACCGTTTTTAAAAACTAAGTAACATCACAATTAATTTTTCTGATATGTAAGATAATAGCCTAAGGTATAATTAATATTATGTTTTTTTCATTTATTACTGTATGTTTAATAGGAGCTGAGATACATTTGATCATTACCGCAAAATCTATAAGATACGAAAATCGCTCGTGGTTGCATGACAAATATGGTCGCCGTTTTGCAAATACAACAAAAAAAGCAGTTCTAAATCTATTAAATGTAGTTTTGAAAGCAGTTCTAAGATGCCGAAACATTATGTAATTTGTGGTAAAAAAATAAAAATTTTTTAAAATAGTCGAGCGACTATGTGATCAATTTCGGCGGACTGACCCATCAAGCAAAAACAGCTGATTATTGGCTTTTGCACGAAGTCTTCGTTAAATACATTTCGTTCGTTTTACAGCAAGATGCTATTAATATTGTACCAGCAATGTTTAACGAGTGCTTTTGGTTTGATGGTTAGAGCGTTAAACTATCAGTCGACGGGAATAAGTTCAATTCCTGCAGCGGACAAGAAATTATTTTTATTTAATATTTTCTTGTTGCAATAGACGCAAGCAAAAAATTATCAATTCGAAGAAAACGGTGTCGTAAAGAAGTGCTGTTTTTTCAGATTTCACTCCAGCAAATCGCAGAACGAGGCGTAAAAAGCTTCGCTTCAAAAAAAAAAAAAAAAAAATGCTTTATTTTTTGTTATTGCTTCTCAATTTCCAAAACCTGTTCTTAGTTATATAAACATTTTTTTACGGTTGCTTTTAATTAAAATATTTTTGCTAAAACACATAAAATGTATAAAAGTAAATTTCTTTGCATATCTTTTTAACCAACTTCAAAAAGGTGTCCGTTTTTTGTTTTTATTTTTTTAAATGTATGTACATCGATAACTCCTAAAGCACTTGCCCGATTTCCGTAATTTTTTGTCAACAGATATATATCATGAAGGCAAAGGTCCTTTTTTGAAAAAAGTGGGCGATATTTGACAAAGGGCGTGTAACTATTAGAAAAACACTGTACTTAAGTTAATATTGACACTGGGGTAATGAAATTTACATTAAAAATACTGGGGTAGGCAGAATTATTACAAATTACGATCAATAAAGTGGGCGTTATTTGACAAAGGGGTTTGCCTATATTGGAAAAACACTGTATCTCGAATTGTACTGACACTAGGGTACTGAAATTTAGTACAGGGGTAGACACAATTTTAAAAAACTACTGTAAAGAAAGTGGGCGTTATTCGACAACGGGGTGTGGCAATATTAGAAACACACTATATATCGAATAATATTGACACTAGGGTGCTGAAATTTAGTGCGTGGGTAGGCATAGTTATTACAAATTACAGTCAATAAAGTGGGCTTTATTTGACAAAGGGCTGTGGCAATATTAGAAACACACTATATATTGAATAATATTGACACTACGGTGCTGAAATTTAGTACATGGGTAGGCATAGTTATTAAAAATTACAGTCAACAAAGTGGGCGTTATTTTACAAAGGGGTGTGGTCATATTAGAAAAACACTATATAACGAATAATATTGACACTAGGGTACTGAAATTTAGTACATGGGCAGGTACAGTTACTAAAAATTACGGTCAAAAAAGTGGGCGTTATTCAACAAAGGGGTGTGGCATTTTATAATATTATAATAGAATCATTATAAAGTACGGTAAACAAATTGGGCGGGTTTAGAAAAGGGCGTGGCGCTTTAATAAAAATTGTAAAGAGACAGAAATGGAAAGTACCCAACAAACTTTCAGGAATTAATAAAACAAATTTTTAAAGAACAAAATTTCATGTTTGAAATTTTCCTCAAAAATACTATGACATAAATATTCTCTAAAAAGGAAGATATAAAAACTTTTTAACAAAAAAAAAAAAAAAATCGACTTCAAAATCACTACAAAGTAAAAAATAATTTTCAATAACGTTTCCCATTAATTTCTTCGTCAAATTTTAAAAGTTATTTATATGTATTGGGTCGTTCCTTATGAAATCGTCTAATGGGTGAGCTGCATAGTTTTCGATTTTGATAATAAAATTTAAGGATGATCTAATGGGTATCTAATACTAAAAACCGTAGTAATTTATTTTTTTAGTTAGCTAACTTCGGATCGGGATCCATTAGAAATCCTAAATTGAGTGTTTTTTTATAGTCTCCTTAATTAGGCTAAAACTTTTTAACGACATGTATAAAAACCATTGTAAATTTGTTTGCATCTTAGAAGATATGAGTCTTATATAAATATGAAATTATCTCATCTTTGTAATTAACCATTGAATGGTAAACCATTGAAAATTTGATAAAATTTGTTGATTTTTGACATATTGCATTAGCTCCTGTGCAGACACTATTAGTTAGGGACCGCGGATTTTTTTCAGCCATGTAGTACTTGCACTCTACATTAGGAATTTATAGTTTTTAGTTTCTGGATCATCATATTCTTAAAGAAAAAAAGCTTTGAAAATTGAAAATTTCAAAAACTTTCCTACTTCAACCTCTAAAACGGAGATGTGGAGGACATCATAAAAATCTGAAACCTTAAAGATATATAGTCCCCACTTTTATCTTTCGTGCTTCATATTTTGGTTCTGTTATTTTCACTTTTCATAAAGATACAATATTTTTAAAATACATATACCTTTTTGAAAAATTTTAAAATATTACTTGAGGCTCAAATTTTTATTTTTATTAACAAAAACTAAAGTTAACACTGAACAACATTGATAAAATTGTATTTTAATCATACATTATTCATATGAAATTAAAAACTGTAATTAAGAATAATTAAAGTCCATAAATAAAATTAAGTTTTAATACTAGTGAACATAAATAAAAGTGATAAGAAACATAAATAAATTAAAGGTAAAAATTCACATTACATCACATTACTTTACTTTTAAAAAATTAAGTCAAAGATTTCATTATTAATTACACTGAGTTCCAAAATGACACTTTATAAAAGGTACAGAGTTCTCGAAAGTCAATCCCGAATGAATTTTGGCTGCTGATTTCAAATATGGACTCATGGACAAACATGAAAATCAGTTCTTTTTCTGATAATTTTGCTATATCTATTACATTGATCTACCGATTTGGATTACGATGACGAATTTCAATGAAGAAATATTAGACCTTTCAATTCGAGGTTTTAATATTAGGGTCTTTCATTAGCTGCCTTATCTGCGGACCATCCATTACACCAGCTTTAAGCTTTTCTAAACTTATTCCCGGCATTTTTCTACTTATGTAAGCAAAATATGGTTCTTCTTTATCAATTGCTTATCAAAAAACCTTATCAACTGTACTTGAATTTTAACAAACTTAATTTTAAAAAATTTTTCTTTTTTTAATTCCTTTGAAAAAATGTAAGATAATAAAAAAAAAAATAAAATGTTTATTAAAATTCGAAAGATTTTCTATCAAGTAAAAAAAAGTTTTAAGTTTTAAAGTTTAAAAAGAAAAATATTAAAGATACAGGGTTTCAAAAGCGCAGCCTAAGTAAAATTGTGACATTTTTTCCACTTTGAACGCCGATATCTTCAAAACCGTCAAAGATATTGTAATTTTATGTGCAAAAATTTAAAAGTCTAATATTTCTTCATTGAAATTCGTTAGCGTAATCAAATAGGTAGATCAATGTAATAGATATAGCAAAATTATCAGAAAAAGAACTGATTTTCATGTTTTTGCCTATAACTCAAAAACTCGAGCTGATGGAGAAAAACGGAGTCCATATTTGAAATCAAGAAACCAAACTAATCTATAATCAGCTGAAAAATCTCCGGCACCAAAATGTCTGTCGGGCTGTGTTATTATTTGAGCCGTTATTTTTGAAATTGAATAAGGTAACGGTAAATAATTTTAATGTGTGAGTTATTGCTTTACTTTTACGAGTTGAAAGTTTTCAGAGCTTGAATATCTGCGTACTTTCAAAGTATTTTGTGTAAAAGGTACAAAGTTATGATAAGACCTTGTATTTTTTATTGTGAATAAATTCATATATCTTTCTGACAAAAAGGATTTAGCAGCTTCAACGTTTTCTTTAGGAGAAAAAAAGAATTGTATATTGGGAACTTTAGTTACGCAAAAATCAAACATGGCTTGAGGTGTTAAAATATGATAAGTTGAGGTTTGTTGTAGACTGGCTTTTCTAAACATTCTCTTGATGGTTCCTGTCGCACCATCACAAGTACTTTTCCGTGAGAAGAGGAAAAAAATTCCATTCCGCTTGCAAACCAAAGTCACCGTTATGATAACATAAGTTTATAAAATTTTTCTTATTTTTATACTGTGAAGCTGCACCATCACTAAAATAGTGTACTTTTTTTAAAGCTGGATAGTTTAATCGAAGAAATTTAATGAAAACTTGTTGAAATGAATAAAAAGATACAGTACTGTGCGCAGAGGCGCAACCAGGAATTTGTTTTGGGGGGGGGGTTTATAACTATATGTATATAAAAGAAAATGTACATAACTATAGCGGCTATGGTGTAATGAGTCCAAATATTGCACTCAAAACGTTAATTCTATCATAATGGCAGCAAACATAATGTTAAAATTTTTATAAATGGGTCAGTTGCATAAAAAACGTACACAAAGAGGACTTCATGTTTTGTTTTTCAATTTTCCCGTAAGAGTAGTCAAATTAAGGGAGAATTAATGGAGAATTCGAAGTTGTTTTTAGCAACTTGCAAAAAATCATTCTTTGGCTTTTGGTTAGCAGATATACGAGAAAAATCACTAAAAATTTAAAAATGTTGCAAATTAAAGCTTACTGTAATGTTTGAAACGTTATTTCATCAGTTAAATCAGCTTTTGCAAAAATCGCCCTTTCAATTACAGAAATAATAATTTTTTACCAAAAATACCTACTTATTTTACAATTGTAACGGGAAAAAAAGACATTAACGTAGAGTTTATTTTCAAAGTAGTAGACTTACAGCAATGAATAATAGAAAAGTGTTAAATAATAAGCAATTTCAGAAAAAACAACAGGGTGACGTTCAATACATTTTGTTGCGCTTAACCAAATAATGTAAATCAAATTGGGAGTTTAACAAAAAACAGGTTTATTCTTTTACAAAACAAAAAAAAAAATAAAAGTATATATAAAGTATATAATTCAGCTATACATAAATTTTTTATCCAATTTTTTTTTCTTTATTTTTTCCCAAAATATTAAAAAAGTCAATAACTAGCTGAATTTGTATTGAAAATTTATTAAGACTTCACGTTTAACAATATAACTTCTGAACCCTTTAAAATCACATCTTCATTTTATATCATTGCAAAGGTATAACCTAACGTAAAAACTTAAAAAAATGAAAATTATAAAAAAGAAAAAATTATAGCACTTGTTGCTGGCATGGTATTAAACTTAAACAAATTGAGAATAAGTCAACTTATTGCAGAATTTTCAAAAATTTTGTACTTTTCCTCAAAATATATGTAATAACTTTTCCAATGATTATATTACCAGTAATCGGTCTTAAATTGATTGAGCTACGTTGTCTCCAAATAGACCCTATTTTGGCCGCGAACAATTATTCTAAAAATGTATAACTTCGAATTTGGTTTTCAAATCAATAAACCAATGCAAGAAAAATATTTAAGAGAAATCGGAGATGGTCAGTGCAACTCATCACTTCAATGTGAAATGGGCGATATCAGTTAGTAAAAACAAAAATCGGGCCAAAGTCAAACATACCATTCTTTTTGCTTTCGTTTACATATATTCTTCATTTCATTCCTTATCTAGCTTTATTTTTTCCCGATATTTTCGTGCTCTTTCAGCAGGCGTTCATTTTGCTATTTTACTCTTAAATATACAAAAACGAAATACGAAATGATTACTTCAGTCGGTGGTGTGACATATTTTAAAAGTAACGTTCAATATATTTGCCACTTATTAGTTTTTTTTTTTCTTAGGAATTTTATTTTGAAAATATACTAAAACAAGGAAATTAATCAAAACCTTTGAAACAATGATTTTAAACTTGGATTTTTGTACTTACTATTTTTGCTTTAACAAAACTCCGCGTGACGTTCAATACATTTTTACACGTACTTATCATGATGAACCGTGGCGTCCGTGGCGTAGTTGGTTAAAGTGCGTGGCCGCTATGTCAAAGAACCTTGGAGACCCAGGTTCGAACCCCAGCCAGCGACAGAAAATTATTTGAATTAAAATAATTTTTCTGTACGGCCGCCACCTCTCTGCAGACAATGGCAAACCTCAGAGAGTAATCAAAATGCCATGTAAAGCTTCTTGAGAATAAGAACATTCTGTTCATCGCCGTTCGGAGTCGGCGTTAAGCATGTAGGTCCATTTCTCGGTCAATTGTGTACAAACTTAATAACACGCACAACACAATTGATCATAAGAAGCTAGGTCAAAGTCCTTTCAAGGGCTGAAATGGCCAGTTATTTATTATTTATTTATTATCATGATGAACTGAGAAAACACAAAAAAATTTACTTTGATATTATTTAATCGTCTTAATTTTTAGAATTTCTGCACTTCCTTAATATAACTCACTTGTCATCTATACCTCTCTTCAATTAAAACTAACGAAGTGTAAAAACAAATTGAAGTTCAATACAATGCTTGGGGAATAAATGTAAATCGAAAGCCAAATTCGCGATGACAATGTTTTGAGAATAATAACAAAATAAAACATAAGAAATAAATGCTATCATTAGAAAACAGTTATTATTTGTAATATTTTTGCAATGTTTTCGACTTTTTTTCACGTTTTTCATCAAAAAGTGTAACTATGGACATGTGTTTGTATTATGCGAGTACAAGAGAGCAATTAAATATTCTTCAAAACAAATATGCAAACAATTTTAGGATTCTGAAATATATATTTTGTCAATAAATATTCTTCAGTGATCCCTTTCACATTTTTTATTTGTTTTTTCTTTTTGTTTTTACGTAAAAACAGAGTTAAAAGAGCGTAGGAAAGACATCAGGACCGTCTCGCTAAAGACTCCAACAATAGTCTGCCATCATATGTTTGTCCCATCTTTCTTGGTAATGATTTTCCATTATTTTCATGTCCTGATGGAAACTTTGTTCTAGTGATTCTAGTTTCCTAAATTCTCAGTGAAGTGGAATAAATGGCTGTGCAGATAGTGAACCGTGATGCTAATATCACATCCAAGATCCCTAAAACTATCAAGCATGTTGGTCACTAGTTCCTCAAAATGACTTGCTTTGCAACTGCCTAAAAAGTTTTTGACAAGTAATTCAAACGACACCCATGCCTTTCGCTGAAGGTTAGTCATTGAGGTTTTAAAGTAAGGGTCTCTCATTAACTGCCTTATCTGCCATAAAACCAGCTTTATGCTTTTCTGAACTTATTCCCGGCATTTTGCTACTTATGTAAGAAAACATACTCTAAAATAAGCTGTTAAAACCTTATCAACTGTACTTGAATTTTAATACAATTAATTTAAAAAAAATGTTTTCTTTTTAATTTATTTAAAAAAATGCAAGATAAAATAAAAAACTAAAATGTTTATTAAAATTCCAAAGATTTTTTGTCAAGTAAAGAAAAAGTTTTTGTTTCAAAAGAGCAGCCTACGTAAAATTGTGACATTTTTCCCACTTTGAACGTCGATATCTTTAAAACTGTCATAGGTATTGTAATTTTATGTGCAAAAATGTGAAAGGTCTAGTATTTCTTCATTGAAATTCATCATCGTAATACAAATCGGTAAATCAGTGTAATAGATATAGCAAAATTATCAAAAAAATAACTGATTTTCATGTTTTCGCCTACAGCTTAAAAACTCGAGCTGATGGAGAAAAACGGAGTCTATATCTGAAATCAGGAAACCCAATCTGTCTATAATCAGCTGAAAAATCTCCGGCACCAAAATGTCTGTCGCGAAGTGTTATGCTTCAACCGCAATCGATTTGAAATTGAAATTTGGGTTTTTCGCGATTTTGGTAAAAACATGTTATTACTTATCATGTTTTTCTTTTTGTGACAATAATTTGGGGGTGGGGGGGGGGTTTAAACCCCAAAATCCCCCCTTTGGTTGCGCTTCTGACTGTGAGTCATACAGCCACTGATTACACAAAATGTTTTACATTTTATCATGTTATCTTCCTTAAAATAGATAACGAACGGATGCAAAGTAGCTTGGTCATTTGTCCAGTGTTAACTTTAGTTTTTGTTAATAAAAATAAAAATTTGAACCTCAGGTAAAACTTTAAAATTTTTCAAAAAGGTGTACTTTAAAAAATTGTATCTTTATGAAAAGTGAAAATAACAGAACCAAACTAAGAAGCACGTAAGATAAAAGCGGGGACTATATATCTTTAAGGTTTCAGATTTTTATGATGTCCTCCACATCTCCGTTTTAGAGGTTGAAGTAGGAAATTTTTTGAAATTTTCAATGTTTTTCTTTAAGAATATGATGATCCAGAAACTAAAAACTATAAATTCCTAATGAAGAGTGCAAGTACTACATGGCTGAAAAAAAATCAGCGGTCCTTAACTAATAGTGTCTGCACAGGAGCTAATGCAATATGTCAAAAATCAACAAATTTTATCAAATTTTCAATAGTTCATATTCAATGGTTAATTACAAAGATGAGATAATTTCATATTTATATAAGATTCACATCTTCTAAAATGCAAATAAAACTACAATGGTTTTCATACTTGTCGTAAAAAAAGTTTTAGCCTACTTAAGGAGACTATAAAAAACCCTCAATTTCGGATATCGAATGGATGCCGATCCGAAGTTAGCTAACTAAAAAAATAAATTACTACGGTTTTCAGTATCAGATACCCATTAGATCATCCTTAAATTTTTTTATCAAAATCGGAAACTATGCAGCTCACCCATTAGACGTTTTCATATGGAATGACCCTATTATAATAGCTGCGTTCGATTCGCCAACCTATACTCAATTCATGTCGCTTATTTCAAAATTTGTATGGGAAAACAACAACAAAGTGTACAGCTAGTTGAGTATAGAGTAAGGCTTTCAATCCCGGGATTCCCGATCCCGAAATCCCGGGATCCCGGACGATTTTTGCAATCCCGAATCCCGGGATTAGATCACCTTAATCCCGGGATTAAGGTTAAAGTTAAATTGATTAGATCACCTTAATTCCGGGATTTTAACCTTAATAATTTTAAAGTAAAAAACTAATTTTTCATAGATATTTTACTGAAATAGCTAACATCCGCTTAGCAGTAATCGATATTTTTTACAAAAACCCCGCCGTGACTTTTTCTGTGTCAAGTGAATTTGACGTCGATTACGAACACGATGAGAAAGAGCCTTATGATAAGGGGGGTTATATGGTGTAGCAAAGCAAACAATTTGCTGAAGTTACAGGTACCCATGATCTTAAAAAATTATCGACGAAGTCATAAAGATTGTTGGTACTTTTAGGAAATCTATAAAAATATATTCGGAAGGACTACAGAAAAGAATTAAAGCTTCTTATCGATTGTAGAATTAGATGGAATAGTATGTTTTTCATGCTTGAACGGTTAATTTTGCTTGGAACTTAATTAAAAAAGCACTTATAGATATCCAAGTTGTGGTCATAAGTGATTATAATTGCAAAATTATTAAAAATTTGGTTCACGTGTTAAAACCCATTAGTATGACTGTGGAAGCCTTGTGTCGGGCTGAAATGTTTTTCAGCAAAGAGCTTTTTAAAGCACTTAAAATTCGAATTGCACAGCGAAGAAACTCGTTCTCTGCAATTCTTAATTTCTTAACAAATCCGGCAATAAAGTCTGAATTTGACGAGGATAATCATATAAATGTTAAAAATTATCCAAAGATTAGCTACAACACCACTCGAATGCGGTTCTGGTGTTACAGAAGCACGTATTATAGAAGAAGAAGAAGAAGAAGAAGAAGAAGAAGAAGAAGAAGAAGAAGAAGAAGAAGAAGAAGAAGAAGAAGAAGAAGAAATTGAATACTTAGAATATAAGTTAAACCAGGCAATAGCAAGTGCAAAAGCCCGGATAAGGCAAATGGTGCTGTGGTCGTTTAAAAATTGAGTGACGTTTTAAATCAAGAAGTGGACATTATTGTATCTGGTGGATCTCGTGGCCAATATTTGCAAAATATGTATTTAACTATTCTTTTAACTATTCCTCCGACCAGCGTACAGTCAGAAATCCTGCCTGTCCTATTCCTCCGTCCTGCTTTAATTTGTTTGAGGTATTATTTAAGAAATGAACACATGATGAATGAATCATTGAGCATACTACAGATATAACCTGCTTCAAAAAAGCACCTATCTACGCATATTCCAGTAAATTAAATCTAGGGCTTTTTCTAAAAATCATAAATTATCTCATCTGCAATATGTATACAGATGCACTTAACTACTTTTTCTAATTTTTTTTTATTATAAATAAGTTTTTTTTTTATTTTCCAAAATTTCATACACCTTTGGTGTCCATCTTCAGGAATATCTGAAATTCGAACACAAAATTATACTCAAATTCCGACTTATTTGTTTAGATATTAGTTATTACTGCTAGTAATAGTAGTACACTAAGGGAAAAAAATATTAAATTTATCCAAAAACTTTTTTAATGTATCCAAAAAGCGAGTCATTTTTGCACCAATAAAGCATTTGCATAAATCGACTACGTTAATATTTAAAATTCATTTAAAAACTTTTTTAATTAAATAAAATATTAAAATATTTAAACAGAAATAATAAAAAATATGTTAAAATTATGTAATTAAAATTATTTAATTATCTTTCACAAATTTACTATTTGAAAATAAAACTTATCACATCTAAAGGAAATTTATATAAAAAATATTGAAATTAAAAAACAATATATTCAAATATTTCTCACCAGCTGCGTCCATTAATGCCATTAGCATGGTTACCTTATTTTCTTTTTTCGTTCCTTAATATTATACTATTTTTGACAGTCGGTGCAATATTATGGCACCAAATGTCAAAATTAGTATAAAACTATAGAACGAAAAATAAGGAAAAAATAATAAAGCAAAATATGCAGGCAAATGACAATCGGTGCGACACATTCGTGGGAAAATATCGAGTCGTCACTCAACCCTACATAATTGCATTATTTCAGTACTCAATCGCTCATATGTATGGTCAAATATCCCTGTTATATTACCCTTGCAACAAAAACAAAATGAGAATTATAAGAACTAAGGTTGCAACTGCAAGAAATAAACTGCAGGAACAGAGTGCAATGCTGTTGCTGATTGTCGGAATATGTGTGTACGTGTGCGATGCTGTTGCTGCTTGCTTGTATGGAATATGTGTGTACGTGTGTGGTATAAATAAAATTCAAATACGGGAAAAAAAACGAGTTGTAAGGAAAATATTTGATTTATCCACGTAAATATTTAAATAAAATTGATACTCAGGCGTGAATAATGTTAATATGCATTATTTCACTTAGTGTAGTTATAGTAGTAATAGTTATACCTAGTAATTTACTAGATATAAGTTATGTAAGAGTTTTTATAAAAAAGACTGCAAAATACAAACTTTCCTTTCAAAATATAGCTATATATTTATAATAAATAAATGCTTTTTGAATTCTGACTTAATTTTGTATTTTTTTTTATGTCTTTTTATATTGAAAACTACATAATTTTAGTTAAAAAAAAAATTGTTTTCAACAAGGTAAATAAATCCCGAAATTTTAAGGTTAGTCCCGAAAAATACCGAAAAATCCCGGGATTGCAATTTTTAAAATCCCGAATCCCGGGATTTTACAAAATGCTTCGGGATTGAAAGCCTTAGTATAGAGTAGGTCAATTATCTGTTGAGTTGAGTACAGTTGCGTTGCCAGGTTCTTATTTTTTAGTTGGTTTGTGTACGGAATAAGGTAAAAGTTATAGATTCTGTCAAAATGTGATGTGAATACAAAAACAAAATTAGTATATTGGCAGACTTTATGTGATCTGTAAAAAAAAAAGTGTTGCCAACTATGCAGTAAGTAACAGCTAAGTGAGTAGCCGTTTTTTTTTTTTTTGAGTTGAGCACTGGCGAATCGAACGCAGCTTATATTAAAAATCTTATCATTTCCATTTTTTTTTAATTTGTTTTATTATCATCAATATATTAATTGCTATATGAACATAAAAGCTTTGAAGTCGGCGCTAATGTTTGACACACAGTCATGATCTTTTACCATCCCTGCACTATTTTAAACGTTTTTATTTGATGCTATGCTGCCTTGGTGACACTGTAGTAATTTTAAAAGCTTTGTACACATAAACATTCTCACTGGGTTTGGGTGAGCTTGTAAAGCTCATATTGAATATGACATAGTAACAGTAACATGTAACAGTTGCACAAATAATGCATGGAACACATTGGCTACATTCAGGGTACTCAACAATTGCCAACTGAAAGAAAAAATTCGCTGAAAAGCTATTATATTCATAAAGCTATTAATATTTTTATGATAATAAAACAAATTAGAAAAAATTAAAATAAAAAGATTTCGACTTAGTAAGATAAGCGCCGACTTTAAAGTTTTTATGTTCATAAGGCAATTAATGTATTGATGATAATAAAACGAATTAGAAAAAATGAAAATGATAAGATTTCTAATATTATAATACATATTAATAACTTAAAAAATTTGACCAAGAAATTAATATGAAAAATTAAAAATTATTTTTTACTTTGTAGTGATTTTGAAGTCGGTTTTTTTTTTTTTTTTGGTTAATAAGTTTTTATATAAATACTGTAATTTATGCCTTATTAAGAAATATACAGTGTCAAATTGTAAACACTGTAAATTTAAAATTACAGTGTTTACATACAAATTTAAATTCGTAATAAAAACAATTGTAAATTTCATCATATGTTCAAGTCAACTATTAAAGATTGGGATGTCTGTAATTGAAAAGATATCGCAAAGTCATCTTACATTAAGGGCCATTTTGTTCACAGTGAGATAAATTTATCTCCGAGTTAATTCCATGTTTTTTCCAGTTCGTCATTTGTTCACAGGGTGTTAAGCATTTAACTCTTCAATGTGGAGATAAAAGCGAGATAGCTTAACCCCAGAAATATTTAAGCCACGCAAGTTGGTGAGTTAAGCTGTCTAACTCGCTCTCTTCAGTCTCATTTTACTATTTTTTCATTTATTTGGTGTCAAAATACTTGAACATTTGTCGAAAAAATATAAAATCTTCTTATAAATAAAAATTAATGTACATACGTTTGTGTATCCTGAATACATTTCTACACCGTTTATCCGATCGTGATGAAACTTTGTAGAAGTTTTAGAAGAAGTTTTTTGGATATTTTACAAAACCGCCCTAAACTCACAAACCGCGAATGCGATTAGAAAGAAAATCAGCATATAGTGGTTTTCAGGTACAACGAGTGTTTTGGCGCAATTTTCTTTGATTCTACTTGAACACCAGATGACGCTGTAGTACAAATTTTTTGCAAAACCACCTAAACCTCCCAATCCGCTGATGCGATTAGAATGAAAATTGGTATATAGTGGTTCTCAGATACGATGAGTCTTTTATCACTATCTTCTTGGACAACAGATGGCGCTGTAGTACAAATTTTTTACAAACCGCCTAAAACTCCCAATGTTTCTTAAAAAAAAAAATAAATAAATAACTGCCCATTGCAGCCCTTGAAAGGACTTTGACCTAGCTCTTATGATCAATTGTGTTGTGCGTGTTATTAAGATTGTACACAATTGACCGAGAACCGAACCTACATGTTTAACGCCGACTCCGAACGGCGATGAACGGAATGTTCTTGTTCTCAAGAAACTTTACATGGCATTTTGAATACTCTCTGAGGTTTGCCATTGTCTGCAGAGAGGTGGCGGCCGTACAGAAAAATTATTTTAATTCAAATAATTTTCTGTCGCTGCTGGGGTTCGAACCTGGGTCTCCAAGTTCGTTGACATAGCGGCCACGCACTTTAACCAACTACGCCACGGACGCCGCGCGTAGTTTCTTAGATTTAGTAAAATTAAAAAAGTTCCCGTTATTTTGATACCAAAAACACTTCCATATCTTCAATACTACAAATATTTTTATTACAATGAAATTTAAGAAGCGAGATCTTTCCCTTAGCAAACCTGTAGCTCGTTTCTGTAACTTGTATCGATCGCAGTTACCGACTCATTATCGATTTGACGTCACTCTTACGTCACTCTCACCAACACTGTTTCTGTAAGAATCTGAATCGATTTCTGTTCTATTCGTTTGTTTCAAATCGATAATCTGTCACATGTTCCGATTTCGCTCCAATGGAACATTTTAAAAAAGTGTTTCTGTAAGAAAAGTGAATCGATAAAAATTAATGCTTTTCTCACTGACTCTGAAGCAAGTGATAACTTTACCGATTTATAAATATAAATGCTTGTAATGTTGTTAAAATATGAAATAACAAGTGATATCTCCGCTTTTTTTATACATTTTATTAAATTTTTTTTTGTCTTAAAGCTTCATCAAAATACTATGAAAACATCATTGCAAAAATACCGTTAGTTGAGTATAATATTTTTAATATTTTTTTTCAAAAAAAGGTCTGATAGATTGGAGTTTTCACCAAAAAAAGGCTCAAAAATTGTTTTTGTTGTAAAAATAATTTAAATTCAAATTCGCAAATTTTCAACTCTATTTAAAAGTTATGACATTTATAAGCATTCTGAAATTTTCGTTTGAACAGAGTTGCTCGGTTTTTTCTCCTTAAATTTTTCTATTAAAAAAAAAAATTGTGAAGAATTTTGAAATCGAAATAATGATACAACTTTTTATATAATATATAATTATTTACTGCGATAAATCGCTATTTGTTGCTGCTGTTATCGGAAAAAACGTAGATTAAAATATTATACCTTTTATATTATATACCTTTAAATATTATATGTGTAAAATTTTTGTCATCATGGAAGAAGAAAGAAACTATGAGGAAAAAGATAGTAAATAGAAACAATTTAAATACAAGCTTATTTGGTGAAAACGGTAACAAAAAAATTTTTATAAATGATAGCCTTTCGGTGGAAACACGTAAAATATTCAATGCTGCAAAAGTTGTAAAAATTAATAAAAAATTAAAATATATTTGGGTAAAGCATGGCAAAGTTTTGATGACTAAAAAGGAGGGTGATAGACCAATTGTTGTGAATTCGATTGATGAACTTGATAGAGTAACTTAACTCTCAATTTTGTAAATATATAACTTGTGATGTCAGATATTTTTGATTCTCACAACAATTGGCTAGATCTTCCTTTCGAAAATTGCAAAAAAGTAGATTTTTATAACGTTTCCTTAAACCCAAACAGTTTAAACGGTTTTTATATAGTTGCCCAAAATATTAGAAGTTTGAGAAAAAATTTTGACACCTTTCTTCTTCATCTAGAAACTTTCAAAACAAAGCCAGTTTTTATTTTCTTTTCTGAAATATGGATATATGAGTACGAGAAGACTCTTTTTGATATTCCTGGCTACAAATTTTACGCTAATTGTAATAATCAGTATGCATCTGGTGGTGTAGCTGTTTTTGTTTTAGAAAATATAACTTGTGATATTGCTAATTTTAATTTTAGTAGTTCTGATGTTATCAGGGTGAAGTGTTCTATCGACAAGCGAATATTAACTTTTATTAGTATATACAAATTTCATGAAACTGCTTCTTATGACACATTTTTAAACGATTTAAATAGCCTACTGGTGGATGATAAAAGCGATAATATGATAGTTCTAGGAGATATTAATATTGATATTCTGCAAGAATCATCACAAGTGGATAATTATTTATCATTACTATCTTCCCTCGGCCTAGAATCTTGCATAAATGAGCCAACAAGAATATCTGATCATTAAGCTACCTGTATTGATCATATTTTTATCCGTTTAAGCAAATCAAGTAATATAGCAATCAGTAGTTCAGTTTGTGATCTGCATGTATCGGATCATTGCCTCACTTGTCTTTGTTTTGAGAACGTTAATTGCCAAAAAACCGATGCTGCTTTTTGTCTGACAAGAACAATAACCGACTTTTATATATTAAATAGATTCTTACTTTTTGAAACCTGGGAAAAAGTTTACGATGAAACTGACCCATCACGGGCATATAATGAATTCATAAATACTTTGACAAAGTATGTTGATTTTTCCACAAAGCAACCTAGGCCTATAAATTCTAAAAACAAAAAGTTAAAACCTTGGATGACAAATGAACTTCTTGAAAAGGTTAAAAAAGAAAAACGAGCTTTTTAAAAAATGCAAAAAATTTCCAGATAATATTAATCTTAAACTTGAATATAAACATCTGTGCAAGGTAATTTCTATGGCTACTTTAAATTGTAAAAATGAATACTATGAAAACGAATTATTCAAAGTGAAAGGCAATGCTAAAAGGGAATGGAATCTCGTAAATAACATCGTTAATAGGACTAACCTTAATGTTAGAGTAAATGACCTGGAAGAGGGAAACACGATCTTTTCTGAACCAAGCGCAAAGGCCGATGTTTTTAATAAATATTTTGCTAATAAAGGAATTGAAGTTGTTTCAAATAATAGGTTAATTCCTTCCATCTGTAATTGTCTTCAAAAAGAAAGTTATATTACTGATAGTTTTTATTGTAAACCCCTATTATCATATGAACTATATCGAATTATCTTGTCGTTGAAAAACTCTAATTCAAGCACTGAAAATAGTTTTTCCAGTACCTTTATTAAGAAAATTGTTTTCAATATTGTGGACATTCTGCGTCACGTGTTTAATAAAAGCATTGAAACTGGTATCTTTCCTGATGTGCTAAAAAAATCAGAAGTTATACCTTTATTTAAAAAAGGCAATAGATCCAGCATCAACAATTATAGACCAATTTCACTTTTGTCTACTTTTTCTAAAATTTTTGAAAAAGCCATAAAAGTCAGGATGCTACATTTTTTAAACAAACATAAATTCTTTAATGATAGTCAATTTGGATTCAGACCAGCACTTTCAACAGAAGATGCATTGCTGAAGTTTTGCAATAATATATATGGAAGCCTAAATGATAAAAAAATTACTGCGGCCCTTTTTATTGATATTACTAAAGCGTTTGATACTGTGAATCATGACATATTACTAACTAAGCTATATAAGTGTGGTTTTCGTGGTACTATTTACCAATGGTTTTCTTCTTACTTAATGAATAGGTTTCAAAGAGTAAAAGTTGAAAATCATTATAGTTCATCTAGCGAAGTGAATATTGGAGTTCCTCAAGGATCCGTCTTAGGTCCTATCTTATTTTTAATATATATAAATTCATTGTTTACTAATAAATTTACGGGTAAAACTATAGCTTTTGCAGATGATAAGGCTTCTACCTTTTCTTGTGATACAGTTTTTGAGACTGTTGTAGAAATAAATAAAGATTTGGAAACTTTAAAACACTGGTTTACTACACACAAACTAGTTCTAAGTGACAAGACCAAAATAATGTTTTTGAACGTCTCTGGTAAAGACACTCAGTTAGGAGATTTCACTTATCATGGGGCAAACTGTGAAAAGTATTTTCTCTGCAACGAAACTTGTAGTTTTCTTAATACGGTACACACTTATAATAACACAGGTACCTGTTCGAAAAGCTGCTTTAAGATTGATTGTGTTAAAACTTTCAAATATCTGGGTTTAGTACTAGACTGGAAAATGAATTGGGGTGATCACACAAATGCATTAAAAAAATATTTATTGTCAACAACAAGACAACTGTATCATTTAAAAAACTTCTGCTCTGCAAAATTACTTACTTGTATCTACTTTGGAATTGTTCAATCTAAGTTAGACTATGGTTTAGCTTGTTGGGGTGGTACACACTATAATAGGATCAATCCACTTCTTACTCTCCAAAAATGTGCCATTAGATTAATATCTAAAAAAAGTCGCATGGTAAGCAGTCTACCTCTTTTTAGAAAGATGAACATTTTGCCGTTGAAGCACTTGTACTACTACAAGGTATTGAAACTATTTTTTCTAAGGTCAGGCTATTCAGTTAACATTAGAAGCTATTCAAATTATAATTGAAGAATAAATAATAGAAATTTGGTTACGGTCCCACCTCATAATTTACAACACTTTCTACACTACTTTGCGTCTGTAGCCCCAAGAATTTTCAATAAACTTCCGTACCATATAAGATGTCTTAGAAATAAACATGCTTTTTTGAAGGGAGTAAAGGCTTGGCTGTTGAGTTTCTCGTACGAAAATATAAATACAATAGGTGCTATTATTTCTTAAGTTACGTTTATATTTATAATCAATAACTGCCTAAAACTAAACAAATATTTGTTTGTAGCTCTAAAGTTTTTTATTTTTGGTTCCTCATATGTTCTTTTTTTTTTCTTTCTTTATATTTTGTCTTTTTTCTTCACTTTAAATATATGAATGTAATTAAAAAATAAATTTTACTCAACAGGAATTTTAAACTTAAATTAATTTAAAAATATTTATTGACCCCACACATTATAATTTTGTAATTGCAAGTTTTATATGAAATTTTGTATCTAATCCGCCTCTAGTGATATTTATACTATTGGATGTAGATTATACTTTATTGTTATTATCTGTAAACAAATAATTCCGTTCTGTAATAATTCTGTAATAATAAATAAAAAATAATAAATAAAAAAAAAAAAAAAAAAAAAAAAAACAAGAAAAAAACAAGATTCCATACACCTGAGCATATGACCTTTAAGAGAGTGCCGGAGAGGGTTAATATGTATCACCAACCCCCATTACTTTTGCAAAAGGAACATTTTTGTCTTTGACACCTGTTCCCTCCGACCACTCCTTAGGGGGGCTCCCATACAAATTTTATGGTTTTGTCGATAAAACCGGAAACTGTCCATAAAAAGGTAGAAAACTTAAACAAGCAAACAAAATTTGTTCAATGCTACCAAGTTCAACAACCCATGTGCCAAAATTTCACTGTCGATAATATCCTCGGATATTTAGGCTGTGTGCGAATTAGACTAAAATTTAGGAAATGACTTTTCTATTCAATGGAAATTTTCAGCCCTGCAAACATTTAGCAAAACAGCTGACCCATCTGTGCGAAATAACATTTGACAACTAAATTTAAGAAAATATTGTAGCACCTATTGCTATCTCTTTTCTTCACATTGGCGAGCATGCAATAATACATAAAAGCTCAACGCTGCCAGATGATCGACTGCATAACGTAGGTTTTTTTGTGGCAATTAAGAGCTTATTTTTTCTAAATTCGGATGAAATCTACAAAGAAAATATTCTTAAACAAGCAATATAAAATTTTATTTAAAAAAAAATTAACCTGTAAGAACTAATTCGTCAATTTGGATGCCTTTTCCCCTTTTGTTCAATTCAAAATTCTCACTTAGTTTCCCAAGAAGATCAGACACAAAAATATGGTAACTTTCAATTTAGTCATGAAAAGTCTACTCGAAAATTTACTAAATTTTAGACAAGCACTGCATTACCGACAAACTTCCAATAATTTAGAAAAGTCAGTCAATTTAGATCAATTCGCACACGGCCTTAATTGGCTGCGGAATTTTGACATTTCAATAACATATTCTGTTAAAAAAGCATGCCCCTCAAAATTACTCAGTATTACTGGGCTATGCGAGTCTGTTAAAAACAACATGCCCCCAAAAGTATGCTTTCTTTTAATTATAAGATTTATGTCTTCACGCTAGATGGCGCTGTCTTCGCCGTCGAAAAAATCGGAAGCCGTCGATAAATAGGTAGCAAGTTTAAGCAAACAAAAACATCAAATGTTGGCTTTATATTTCATGTACTTGTGTAAAATTTATATAAGTTAGAGAGTTCTAGCATGAATTTTTGTCGCATTGAGGATCAAGCAGACCAACAAGTGCTAACATCAACATTGTACGATCAGTACTTTGGCCCACCAAGGCTCAAAAAGTGATATAAATACCGACACCTGATCACTATCAACCACCCTACTTACCTCCGAGAATGACGTATTCTACGTCAAAAACAAAGCTACTGATTTATAAAGTGAGTATTCGCTCTGCCATCTTATATGCATTCCCAATCTGCTTTACAATCTCGCCAACGGTTGCCAGGGAAGTAGAAATACTTGAAAGAAAGGTCCTTAGACTTTGTTTCGGCAGAAATTTTGAATCAAGAACAAAAATATTTTCTAATAATTACATTTATAGGAAAGCCCTCATGACTCCTCTTTGTCATTATGCGTTGCAGCTTCAAAAAAGATTTGTGGACAGTTTACAATATCACCAAGGGCGTCCACAGGGGGGGGGGGGGGGGAATTTTTCAACTGAAAAATTTTATATATTTTTATTTCCTATGTTTACATGTTGCATTTTTGTTTATATGTTACAAAGTTTTAAACTCTTAAGTTCTGATTTCTTATACTATGTTCACATTACCTCGAAACTACACAGTTAACTTTGAAATTGTATACTTAACTGCATAGTTTCCCATACAAAATCTTAACTATCTCGCAAAGCAGTTAAGTTGAAACTGCGACCTAAACCATCTCATTTTGCTATGCAACACTGTGTTTTCATCAAGAACAAAAGGAAATTAAAAAAAATGACATGGAAATGTCACATAAAAAACGCAAAAAATATTTGAAAACAATTCCTTTTCTTTTGATGATTCGGTCAAAGACCACCAGCTTAGAAAACACTTCCTGCTGATGATGAACAAACACTCCTACAAGGCTTTTATCACATATATTGTAATATTTTTAAATTTTTTTTTTTTTTTTTGCATGAAAATTAAATTTTCAATATGTCTCAAAATTATGTGAATCAACTAAAAATTAACGTCAAATTATGACAAAGCTAACTATGCTACTGGCAGTGTAAACACCAGAAACAGTTACCAAACTATTATAGTCAAACTGCATAGTTAAATGTGTAATGTAAACATGATATAAGGTGGTACGAAACTTAGTTTTATCTGACTTTTTGTTAAGATTTCATTAACTACTTATGGGCATTGTTCATATAGCAAATTTGAGTAGCGCTATGACACGCTCCATTACGTTTGCATTACCAGCCCTGAGTAACGATCAACAACCGATTTTGTTCTCTAATTATCGTCTGTTGTGCAACTTTTGTTTTTATTAATTGTGTTGTATATGTGGAGTCTAAATATTATTTGAGAAATCAACACGAAGTTCTTTGATGTGTGAATGGCAAAGTGTATCAACACTTTGTTCCTACCAAAAGTAGCGAGGCGGCCCGCAACGTTTGTTAAAAACAATATTGATAATTTTAAACAAAGTGTCAACGCACTTTGCCAAAGGGAGCTAGAGACTTGTCGGTTTCAAAAAAGCCTCTAAGTCCTGTCTGAGTCCGTTGTCTAGTCGTGTGAGTCTAATGCGGCCCATACACACTGCAACCAAAGCAAAGCTGGAAGTGTAACCTGGAAGTTTTTGACGTTTACCATGATGAAGTCGCAGCGTGTGTGTCGAAGTTACGCAACTATTTGACGGTTGCAACTCAGGTTGCAGTAAAATTAAAATCATTTAATATTTAGGGGCGGAGCTAAAGTTGCAACCATCTGGTTGCAGCGTGTGTGGGAAAGTTGCATTGTTTTATTGTTTATCGCTACACATATTTGTCATCACCTGCACAAATTCATTTGATTTTTTCCTAATTCCTAAATAATTTTTAAATTTAAAATAGTAATTTTACTTTTGTTTATGCAGACTATTTTTGCAATTGAGAATTGAAGCAACTGATAGCTAGTTACAAGAAAAGTTACAGCGTGTGTGGCAAAGTTGGTTGCTGCAACCATCGCAGTGAGTGTGGTAAAATTTTAGAAAGTTCTGCTTTCTGGTTACACTTCCAGCTTTGTTTTGGTTGCATTGTGTATGGGCCGCATAACGATGTCTGAGTCCTTATCTAACTACACTCGAAGTGAGAGCAAAAATAACTTACTCTCACCGAGTATTAGTTTACTTGAAATGAGAATTAAATCATTCTCATCCCAAGTCTAGCTACTATCAATTATTTTTACTAATCAAAATCTAATCTGTTCTTATATATAGTTCTGTATATAATTTTATATATAATTCTGTTCTTATATATAATTGTAATAAAAAATATAATAAATAAAATATATATAATAAAATAAAAAATACCAATAATAGACATAAGTAATACACAAAATAATTTTTAATAAATAACTGTATGATAAAAAATAAGTAGCGATTAAAAATAAATAAAGAAGAAACTTCGAGAAATAATAAATAATATACTATAAATAGTAAGCAATGTATAATAAATAATAATAATGAATAGAAATAAAAATTAAACAGATAATTTACTATCTTAAATAAAAAAATTGTTTGAATAAATATTAACAAAAAACTAGTTCATCTAAAAAAGGGAATGAGGTTTAATGAATAAAAAGTTGGATATTAGGATAGAATTTTCCCATTGCTAAGTGGGAGCTTAACAATAGAAACGAAGAAGCCGAAAAACAATTTTTTTTTCACTTTCTTTATTATATATGGTAATCAAACGTTTTTTACAGTATCAAACAGTTCTTGAAGATTACGAAAAAATTTTTTTATTTTTATTTTCTATTAATTGTACATTTAATATAGGGCGCTGAAATTGTTCTTTTCGAAAAAACACTGCTGCTAAAAAAATGGCGGACATTTGAAAATGTTTTTCAAAAATCGCCTTTTTTCAACCTTTTTTAAAATTCAAAAATTTTATATATTTTTTTTTTGTGGTCAAATTGTGGTAAACTATCACACAGGATATAAAAACAAACAAAATGCTGCAAAAATTATTAATAACGGCATAGTAGATCCGGAGATTGACTGTCCGCCAGTTAAAAAAACCTAAACTCGAGAAAAATGCGTGTAAAGTTTTTTTACACCTGCGAGTCGAGAGTGCGCTTCAATTGAGTCGTTATGTCTCGGCACTGGCTTCGAATTTCGATTTAATATTTTGGACAGTTATTATTGAAGGTATAAAGAATCTAAAAATGTAAAAAAACAAAAATTCATTATTTGAAATTTATAGACGGTAATAGTACCTTAAAAAACATTAAGCATGTTGCTCTGTTCATAACTGAACGAGCATTCAAGAAAAACGAATATAAAACAATTTTTAAAATTTTTAAAACACAAGATAATCATGCACTCTTTTTATAAATTATACACACACACACACATTCATACGAACAAAAGAAAAAAAAATCAAAAAAGCTATTTTAAATGATAATAAAATAAAATAAATTCCTTGAAAATATCTTTTTCAGTCTGCACGGATCTTTAACTATATTTAAAAACGAAGGACAATTATTTTAAATATTTTTAAATGCATTTAATAAATGTAAATATGATTTTGTAAACTAAAAGTTCGTTATACTGGAAGTTAAATTGAAAAATATGAATTTTCATATAATAACAATGTTTACAAAATTTGCACAGAAAATCTCATGCAATAAAATTTCATAGGTAACATTCCAGGCTCATTTTCATAAACGTGCACACCAATGCATACCTTTGGTCCGACTCGCGTTATTTGTCCCCTGTGGGTATTACCCACCTGGATAATTTAGCGGTGGCCTTTTCTCTGCCCGATTTTTATGCCAATACCTATCCTAATACCCATACGGGTTAAGAGTATTCTGCATTCATAATAATTTTTTATTGTATTCTTTCAAACTTTTAATCAATCTTAAAGCTATTCATTAAAATATTCATTACATATAGTTAAGTACCCCCTTAACGATATATATTAAAAATACCTCTCATTGTATTTTCTTTTCTTGTTAGTTTTTTTATTTTTAAGAAAACAATTGTATTTAGCTAGTTTTAAGTCACTGAGTGTAACTCTAAAATCAATATCGAGTATTGAGCAAAACTCATTAATCACCTCAAACAAATGTAAATTTAAATATTAACTTTATTGAAACCTTCATCTATATATAGCACGAAGCTTGGTATCTTTTATAACCATTTCATTTTAGATAAAACATTATAATCTAAAACACATTTCTATGTCTAACATAATACATTGTACCTTATTATACTTATGTCATTATCAAGCAAAGTCTCAATAAAATTAAATTGAAATTGAAAATTGAAATTGAACATTTAAAAGCAAAAGTAGTTTCAATTTTACGCAAAAATTTAAAACCCCTTTTGTGATTCAAAAAACAAGGACGAACAAAATTTTGTTGATATTTTGAACAAAATGTGTTTTTTCAATATTGTGTTTTTATATTTTTATATACAATATGCAAGCTATAAAATTAATTTATTAGAAAAAATTATTTAAGTATCTCTTACCAATCAAAATTTATAGCCAATAATCTATATCCAAATAACATATATGTATATATACAAAAATGAAAACCCTGTCTGTGTGTTGGGTGGAAACTTTAAAATTACTGAGCCAATAGAGCTGAAATTTTAGCAGTACATTTTTTTCAAGTACGAAATGGTTTAAATTTCTGTCACACCCCCTTTTACCGCCCACAAATCAAAAAATGCTATATTTTCGACTGTTTTCGTCGATTTGGCTACATTTTGGTAATTTAGTTTGTATGCTCACTGTTGGCAACTGTACTAAAACTGGGCAGTGTCCATCTACTAGAAAACTGGGATGGGCATTATATAAGGGGGTGTGTCTCCGCCCATACAATTAAAATTTGTAAAAAATCGAATAGCTTTGAAAGTAAAAGTAGCAGTACTTACATACAAACTCAAAATGGAGTTACTATTTGGTGATCTCGTGCTACTGGGAAACTGTAACGGGCAGTGGAAAATGACAGTGGTGTTAAACTATGACTCTAAGAAAATTTTTGAATATACCTATTATGTTCTCATATAGTTGCAGGGTGCAGCAACGCACGCCGGGATAACGCGAGTACTATTATATAAAAGGAAAGTGAACATTTTTTGTTGGAGCTAAATTCCAAGACTACTGGTCCGATTTTAATGAAATAAGTTTTAAAATATCGCATTCATGCTACAAAGGATATAGGGGTATTTTCTTAACGAAACGTTAATAAGAATTGTCTCTAATGAATATGTAAAGTTTTTAAAAAATCATCAGCAATGCCATGCTTTTCATGCGTTTGTGCTGCGAGAGCTTCCATAAACTCCATGTTGCTCTCTGTTCTACTCTCTTCGTTCTCAGCAAGCACAATCTTTATTTCTTTCGAAATGACGAACAAATCGCCGTTACGTTGAACGGCCAGCGCTATCGAGCCTGGCTGACTGATTTTTTGTTTCCAAAAATTTATCAGCTATAAATCGGAGACATTTCGTTCAAGACGGCGCAACTTGCCATACAGCGCGCTTAACCATCAATTTATTGCAAAATCAATTTGGTGGCAACTTTATTTCCAGAAGTGGTCCTATTAACCGGCCCCCTCTTTCTTGCGACTTAACGCCTCTCGATTACTTTTTATGGGGCTATGCTAAGTCATTGGCTTATTGGTCGACAAACAAGCAATTCTTGAAGCATTGGAAACCAATATTCAAGCCACCATTGACGCCATACGGCCAGATTTATTGGAAAAAGTAGTGAAAAATTGTACTGATCGAATGGACTATGTAACTCTAGCTGCAGCAGTGTATGCCGGAAATCATATTTAAAAAATAAATGTCATGAAATTATCTACCAGATTATTATTATAAAAAATTCATTCCAATAATATTTCTGTCTTGTATTATTATTTAAAGTTCTCAAGCTCTTACAAAAACACCCATTACATACTTTAAAAAAAAAAAAAAATAAATAAATAACTGGCCATTTCAGCCCTTGAAAGGACTTTGACCTAGCTTCTTATGATCAATTGTGTTGTGCGTGTTATTAAGTTTGTACACAATTGACCGAGAACCGGAACTACATGCTTAACGCCGACTCCGAACGGCGATGAACGGAATGTTCTCGTTCTCAAGAAGCTTTACATTGCATTTTGATTACTCTCTGAGGTTTGCCATTGTCTGCAGAGAGGTGGCGGCCGTACAGAAAAATTATTTTAATTTAAATAATTTTTCTGTCGCTGCTGGGGTTCGAACCTGGGTCTCCAAGTTCTTTCACATAGCGGCCACGCACTTTAACCAACTACGCCACGGACGCCACAATTACGCCCATTACATACTTTGCTTCTCTTAAAGTCAATTGGATCGAAATAAATTCTAATATGTTGAAATTTGTTTTGATGTGGTGAATTAATCCAACACAGTTTTGTTAAAAGGGGATTCACTGACCACTTTCAGCATGTTCAGGCATTTTTTTTTAAGCTATGCTTTTTACGCCTCGTTCTGTGGTTCCTACAGTGAAATCACAACACCGACACTTTTTTCCGACACCTTTTTTATTAGAATTGTTGTTGTTTTTAGCTTCCGTCTATTGCAACAAGAAAATGTTAAATTAAAATTATTTCTTGCCCGCTGCAGGAATTGAACTCATATCCCCCGACTGATAGTTTAATGCTCTAACCATCAAACCAAAAGCCCTCGTTGGGAAACTCCGCTGATTCAATACTAAGTATTAACTAAATCTATTTTGCAGGAGATCACAATAATCTACAGGATTGTGTATTGGCTATATATCCTTCATATCCTACAATAACTATAAGCCAATACACAAAAACCACTAAGGATTGTGTTTTTTTTTTTTATTTTCTTTGCGAAGGGGGAACCTTCAAAAGGCGCCACCGTGCAGGTGGGAGTGTGCGATTCTTATGCACTAAACCTGAACCTCCTCATTAAAAGTTCGTTCCTTTGTAACTCCCGCGGTACTGCCGGAAAGCATGACTTCACGGGGCATGGGAACAACACTAAGCTGAAAACTGGATGGCTAATAACCGTCGTTTAAGGGGTAATATACGTACTCTCCTCAGCCTATTGCGTTTTATGAACGCTTAACTCTTCGCAGTTCTTCTGTTATGCTTTTAGCGAGGGTACTGACCACTGAGCAGTTCACTTCGCTTTTCAGCATTAGGGACACCAAGTTTTGTTGTGTCACAGTTTCTCCAAGACTGTTCGAAGCCTTAAAGCGGGCGTTATCGAACTTTGGGCACTTAAATATGAACAAGAAGCACCCATGGCCGTTCAAAATCTATGTCAGATAGAAGTTCACTGAGCAGTGACTTCTTTCGCACCAATCGGCTATGTTCGGGATGAGTTGGTATGTCCAGCGACCCTTCAGAGATCTATTCCAGCAGTCTTACCACTTCATCATGCTTCTTTCTCTAGCAACTTTCTTGCAAATGGACGTGTCGTTATTGGCAGTCAGAAGCGTCTCATACACGAGAAGATCGATGGGTATCGATCTAGGACTAATGCTGCATCTTCGGAAACTTTTCTGAAGGCACAACATACCCTGAGTGCGCCGAATCTGTAAACATATTCAATACCTCGCCGGTAAGATTTCGTCTTCATTGCTGAAGACGAAAATCTACTCCGTACTACATTCAGGACTAGTTTTCTGCGCGCTTGTTTGGGGCCTCTCGTATTAGGGCTGAGGACTGTGTATTGGCTGCACAAACAATAGTAGTAACCAAAAACCAAAATTGTTGCTTCTACTTACTACCAGTAACAAAAATGTTGCTTCTACTTGCTACCAGAGGTGGTTTATGCTTTAAAATAAGCAACCTGTGAGTCAAGTAAGATTTCGTGCTTATTAAATATGTTGCTCTACGTTCTAAGCAACAATGTTGCCTCAAACTTGTTGAATTTTTGTCTTACAACTTCAGAGCAGCTGGCCCGCTAAAAAATTAAACAACTCAAAAATTAAGTTGCTTACGCGGTAAGCATCGAAAATGTGCTGATACTTACAAGCAGAGTCATAAAAACATGTCCACGAGCTGTTCAGTTCTTTTATTGCATATTAGTTCTTTTTTTGTATATTTATTCCCTACACTTGAACGGAGAGACTTTAAGGGAGGGCCGGAGGGGGTTAATATGTATGACCGACCTTCATTGCTTTTGCAAAAGGAACATTTTCCCTTAGGGGCCTATCCCCTCTGACCACTCCTTACGGGGGCTCCCATACAAAAACGTAAAAGCGGTATATAAATTTTGTCACTCAATTTGTTATGCCCACAAAGAAGTGTGGTAGATATGGAAAAGTATACATATTCTTGAGCATTCAGCATCAACACCCAAGTCGATTTAGCCATGTCCGTCTCTCCGTATGTAACTTCTAAGTATCTTCTTAAAAAGAACAAATTGAGTACTCTCAAATTTCTTTATGCTTAAAAAATACTAACGATCGTTAATTGTGTTGTTGGTACATGGTGTTTCTTTTTTTTTTTTTGTTTTTACATAGCGTGAAGGACCAACAATTGACTAAAAGTGCGTTGACAAGTGCGTTTTCTAAGTGACAGGAAAAAAAAAATGATGAAATGTAATAAAATTTACTGGTGAGTAAAGTTTTAAATTTAAAAATTATTTTATTCGAAAAAAAGCCATTAAATTATAAAAACTATGTAATAGCGAAAATGCTTCGCTTTATCCAATGACGCACCTGTGTTTTTTCTCTACACTTTCAATGAGACTTAATTCGACTTGATGTATAGTATATATTAGATGGGTTTTGGGTTCCATACATTTTCTTAACATATTCCAGAACCTCCCTGCAAGGCCAGATTCTGAATCCTGGATGTAATATAAGCATGTGACGCGAAAAAAAATTAAAAAAAAAACACAGGTGCGTCACTGGACACACGAGAGTAGCGAAGCATTTTCGCAAATTCATAGATTTGATAATTTAATAGCGTTTTTTCGATTAAAATAATTTTTAAATTCAAAACTTTAAAATAACAAAGTATATATAGCATATATATTAACCCTCTTCGGCCCTCCCTTAAAGCCACCTGTTTAGTTGTAGGGAATAAATGTACAAAAATCATTAATTTTGTTACAATTTAATCAACTTACAGGTTGTTTATTTTTAACGATATTTATAACGACCTTTAGTAGGAAGTAGAAACAACATCTAATACACAATCCTTAGTGAATATTTCTTTTAGTTCGTTCGTTCTTTTAGTTCGTTAGGTCTTTTAGTTCGCATGGACAAACCGAAGATTCAAACCATAGCTCGGTAAATTTAGTTATATTTGCTCTAGTTCGTTTTGTTTGCTACTTTTGTCGGTTGGCTAGCCAATACACAGTCCTAGAATAGCCAACACACAATCCTTTCTTAAAGTAATAGATTATAGTGATCTGCTGAAACATAGCTTTAGCTAATGTTTATTACTGAATCAACAAAATTATGAAAAAAAGGGTTTTAGCGTAATGGTTAGAGGAAAGTACCAACAAACGATAGAACTGTGAGTTGTGGGTTCAATTCCTGCAGCGAGCAAGAAATTATTTTTAATTTAACATTTTCTGGTTCAATTGATGCAAGCAAAAAACAATATCAATTCTAAGAAAAAAGGTGTCGGAAAAAAGTGTCTTTTTTCTGATTTCACTCTAGCAAAACGCAGAACGAGGCGTAGCAAACTGGATTGGCGCCGCTAAAAAACGTGAATTTGAAGAAGTATAAAATGGATGTTTCAAATCGAGTTTCCTATTTAAATTTAAGTCCTACAAAAACTTTTGACTATAACATATCCTAAAGTTTTTTTACACCTGCGAGTCGAGAGTGCGCTTCAATTGAGTCGTTATGTCTCGGCACTGGCTTCGAATTTCGATTTAATATTTTGGACAGTTATTATTGAAGGTATAAAGAATCTAAAAATGTAAAAAAACAAAAATTCATTATTTGAAATTTATAGACGGTAATAGTACCTTAAAAAACATTAAGCATGTTGCTCTGTTCATAACTGAACGAGCATTCAAGAAAAACGAATATAAAACAATTTTTAAAATTTTTAAAACACAAGATAATCATGCACTCTTTTTATAAATTATACACACACACACACATTCATACGAACAAAAGAAAAAAAAATCAAAAAAGCTATTTTAAATGATAATAAAATAAAATAAATTCCTTGAAAATATCTTTTTCAGTCTGCACGGATCTTTAACTATATTTAAAAACGAAGGACAATTATTTTAAATATTTTTAAATGCATTTAATAAATGTAAATATGATTTTGTAAACTAAAAGTTCGTTATACTGGAAGTTAAATTGAAAAATATGAATTTTCATATAATAACAATGTTTACAAAATTTGCACAGAAAATCTCATGCAATAAAATTTCATAGGTAACATTCCAGGCTCATTTTCATAAACGTGCACACCAATGCATACCTTTGGTCCGACTCGCGTTATTTGTCCCCTGTGGGTATTACCCACCTGGATAATTTAGCGGTGGCCTTTTCTCTGCCCGATTTTTATGCCAATACCTATCCTAATACCCATACGGGTTAAGAGTATTCTGCATTCATAATAATTTTTTATTGTATTCTTTCAAACTTTTAATCAATCTTAAAGCTATTCATTAAAATATTCATTACATATAGTTAAGTACCCCCTTAACGATATATATTAAAAATACCTCTCATTGTATTTTCTTTTCTTGTTAGTTTTTTTATTTTTAAGAAAACAATTGTATTTAGCTAGTTTTAAGTCACTGAGTGTAACTCTAAAATCAATATCGAGTATTGAGCAAAACTCATTAATCACCTCAAACAAATGTAAATTTAAATATTAACTTTATTGAAACCTTCATCTATATATAGCACGAAGCTTGGTATCTTTTATAACCATTTCATTTTAGATAAAACATTATAATCTAAAACACATTTCTATGTCTAACATAATACATTGTACCTTATTATACTTATGTCATTATCAAGCAAAGTCTCAATAAAATTAAATTGAAATTGAAAATTGAAATTGAACATTTAAAAGCAAAAGTAGTTTCAATTTTACGCAAAAATTTAAAACCCCTTTTGTGATTCAAAAAACAAGGACGAACAAAATTTTGTTGATATTTTGAACAAAATGTGTTTTTTCAATATTGTGTTTTTATATTTTTATATACAATATGCAAGCTATAAAATTAATTTATTAGAAAAAATTATTTAAGTATCTCTTACCAATCAAAATTTATAGCCAATAATCTATATCCAAATAACATATATGTATATATACAAAAATGAAAACCCTGTCTGTGTGTTGGGTGGAAACTTTAAAATTACTGAGCCAATAGAGCTGAAATTTTAGCAGTACATTTTTTTCAAGTACGAAATGGTTTAAATTTCTGTCACACCCCCTTTTACCGCCCACAAATCAAAAAATGCTATATTTTCGACTGTTTTCGTCGATTTGGCTACATTTTGGTAATTTAGTTTGTATGCTCACTGTTGGCAACTGTACTAAAACTGGGCAGTGTCCATCTACTAGAAAACTGGGATGGGCATTATATAAGGGGGTGTGTCTCCGCCCATACAATTAAAATTTGTAAAAAATCGAATAGCTTTGAAAGTAAAAGTAGCAGTACTTACATACAAACTCAAAATGGAGTTACTATTTGGTGATCTCGTGCTACTGGGAAACTGTAACGGGCAGTGGAAAATGACAGTGGTGTTAAACTATGACTCTAAGAAAATTTTTGAATATACCTATTATGTTCTCATATAGTTGCAGGGTGCAGCAACGCACGCCGGGATAACGCGAGTACTATTATATAAAAGGAAAGTGAACATTTTTTGTTGGAGCTAAATTCCAAGACTACTGGTCCGATTTTAATGAAATAAGTTTTAAAATATCGCATTCATGCTACAAAGGATATAGGGGTATTTTCTTAACGAAACGTTAATAAGAATTGTCTCTAATGAATATGTAAAGTTTTTAAAAAATCATCAGCAATGCCATGCTTTTCATGCGTTTGTGCTGCGAGAGCTTCCATAAACTCCATGTTGCTCTCTGTTCTACTCTCTTCGTTCTCAGCAAGCACAATCTTTATTTCTTTCGAAATGACGAACAAATCGCCGTTACGTTGAACGGCCAGCGCTATCGAGCCTGGCTGACTGATTTTTTGTTTCCAAAAATTTATCAGCTATAAATCGGAGACATTTCGTTCAAGACGGCGCAACTTGCCATACAGCGCGCTTAACCATCAATTTATTGCAAAATCAATTTGGTGGCAACTTTATTTCCAGAAGTGGTCCTATTAACCGGCCCCCTCTTTCTTGCGACTTAACGCCTCTCGATTACTTTTTATGGGGCTATGCTAAGTCATTGGCTTATTGGTCGACAAACAAGCAATTCTTGAAGCATTGGAAACCAATATTCAAGCCACCATTGACGCCATACGGCCAGATTTATTGGAAAAAGTAGTGAAAAATTGTACTGATCGAATGGACTATGTAACTCTAGCTGCAGCAGTGTATGCCGGAAATCATATTTAAAAAATAAATGTCATGAAATTATCTACCAGATTATTATATAATTAATTTTTTTGTCGCTGCTGTGGTTCGAACCTGGGTCTCCAAGTTCTTTCACATAGCGGCCACGCACTTTAACCAACTACGCCACGGACGCCACAATTACGCCCATTACATACTTTGCTTCTCTTAAAGTCAATTGGATCGAAATAAATTCTAATATGTTGAAATTTGTTTTGATGTGGTGAATTAATCCAACACAGTTTTGTTAAAAGGGGATTCACTGACCACTTTCAGCATGTTCAGGCATTTTTTTTTAAGCTATGCTTTTTACGCCTCGTTCTGTGGTTCCTACAGTGAAATCACAACACCGACACTTTTTTCCGACACCTTTTTTATTAGAATTGTTGTTGTTTTTAGCTTCCGTCTATTGCAACAAGAAAATGTTAAATTAAAATTATTTCTTGCCCGCTGCAGGAATTGAACTCATATCCCCCGACTGATAGTTTAATGCTCTAACCATCAAACCAAAAGCCCTCGTTGGGAAACTCCGCTGATTCAATACTAAGTATTAACTAAATCTATTTTGCAGGAGATCACAATAATCTACAGGATTGTGTATTGGCTATATATCCTTCATATCCTACAATAACTATAAGCCAATACACAAAAACCACTAAGGATTGTGTTTTTTTTTTTTATTTTCTTTGCGAAGGGGGAACCTTCAAAAGGCGCCACCGTGCAGGTGGGAGTGTGCGATTCTTATGCACTAAACCTGAACCTCCTCATTAAAAGTTCGTTCCTTTGTAACTCCCGCGGTACTGCCGGAAAGCATGACTTCACGGGGCATGGGAACAACACTAAGCTGAAAACTGGATGGCTAATAACCGTCGTTTAAGGGGTAATATACGTACTCTCCTCAGCCTATTGCGTTTTATGAACGCTTAACTCTTCGCAGTTCTTCTGTTATGCTTTTAGCGAGGGTACTGACCACTGAGCAGTTCACTTCGCTTTTCAGCATTAGGGACACCAAGTTTTGTTGTGTCACAGTTTCTCCAAGACTGTTCGAAGCCTTAAAGCGGGCGTTATCGAACTTTGGGCACTTAAATATGAACAAGAAGCACCCATGGCCGTTCAAAATCTATGTCAGATAGAAGTTCACTGAGCAGTGACTTCTTTCGCACCAATCGGCTATGTTCGGGATGAGTTGGTATGTCCAGCGACCCTTCAGAGATCTATTCCAGCAGTCTTACCACTTCATCATGCTTCTTTCTCTAGCAACTTTCTTGCAAATGGACGTGTCGTTATTGGCAGTCAGAAGCGTCTCATACACGAGAAGATCGATGGGTATCGATCTAGGACTAATGCTGCATCTTCGGAAACTTTTCTGAAGGCACAACATACCCTGAGTGCGCCGAATCTGTAAACATATTCAATACCTCGCCGGTAAGATTTCGTCTTCATTGCTGAAGACGAAAATCTACTCCGTACTACATTCAGGACTAGTTTTCTGCGCGCTTGTTTGGGGCCTCTCGTATTAGCGCTGAGGACTGTGTATTGGCTGCACAAACAATAGTAGTAACCAAAAACCAAAATTGTTGCTTCTACTTACTACCAGTAACAAAAATGTTGCTTCTACTTGCTACCAGAGGTGGTTTATGCTTTAAAATAAGCAACCTGTGAGTCAAGTAAGATTTCGTGCTTATTAAATATGTTGCTCTACGTTCTAAGCAACAATGTTGCCTCAAACTTGTTGAATTTTTGTCTTACAACTTCAGAGCAGCTGGCCCGCTAAAAAATTAAACAACTCAAAAATTAAGTTGCTTACGCGGTAAGCATCGAAAATGTGCTGATACTTACAAGCAGAGTCATAAAAACATGTCCACGAGCTGTTCAGTTCTTTTATTGCATATTAGTTCTTTTTTTGTATATTTATTCCCTACACTTGAACGGAGAGACTTTAAGGGAGGGCCGGAGGGGGTTAATATGTATGACCGACCTTCATTGCTTTTGCAAAAGGAACATTTTCCCTTAGGGGCCTATCCCCTCTGACCACTCCTTACGGGGGCTCCCATACAAAAACGTAAAAGCGGTATATAAATTTTGTCACTCAATTTGTTATGCCCACAAAGAAGTGTGGTAGATATGGAAAAGTATACATATTCTTGAGCATTCAGCATCAACACCCAAGTCGATTTAGCCATGTCCGTCTCTCCGTATGTAACTTCTAAGTATCTTCTTAAAAAGAACAAATTGAGTACTCTCAAATTTCTTTATGCTTAAAAAATACTAACGATCGTTAATTGTGTTGTTGGTACATGGTGTTTCTTTTTTTTTTTTTGTTTTTACATAGCGTGAAGGACCAACAATTGACTAAAAGTGCGTTGACAAGTGCGTTTTCTAAGTGACAGGAAAAAAAAAATGATGAAATGTAATAAAATTTACTGGTGAGTAAAGTTTTAAATTTAAAAATTATTTTATTCGAAAAAAAGCCATTAAATTATAAAAACTATGTAATAGCGAAAATGCTTCGCTTTATCCAATGACGCACCTGTGTTTTTTCTCTACACTTTCAATGAGACTTAATTCGACTTGATGTATAGTATATATTAGATGGGTTTTGGGTTCCATACATTTTCTTAACATATTCCAGAACCTCCCTGCAAGGCCAGATTCTGAATCCTGGATGTAATATAAGCATGTGACGCGAAAAAAAATTAAAAAAAAAACACAGGTGCGTCACTGGACACACGAGAGTAGCGAAGCATTTTCGCAAATTCATAGATTTTCAGCGGACGATTTTGACTTTAGGATATGTTATAGTCAAAAGTTTTTGTAGGACTTAAATTTAAATAGGAAACTCGATTTGAAACATCCATTTTATACTTCTTCAAATTCACGTTTTTTAGCGGCGCCAATCCAGTTTGCGAATTTTTTTAATTTTTTTTCGCGTCACATGCTTATATTACATCCAGGATTCAGAATCTGGCCTTGCAGGGAGGTTCTGGAATACTTTTGGAAAAAAACCCATCTAGTATATATGTATGTATATCTATTTGTTTCACGGCATGCAACTTTTATATACATTTTTTGACTGTAATTTTCCTGTAATTTATAAATTAGTAAGAGGAGCAAACGCCGGACTTTTTACTTTTATTGAAGTGACATTCCGTGATTCAATCAGTTTTTTTATAATTAGATAAAGAGAAAACGTGGCGAAGCCTCGGACCACTGTGGCCTGCTAGTTAGTAATATTAATGTAAAAAAATCAACAAACCAACAATTATTAAAAATGATAAACGCAAGAATGTGATAATAAGCTTAAGTTAAGCTAAGCTTAAGTTAAGATACTTTATTGTAACTTACCCGAGTGGAAATTTGCCTAAGGATAGAGTCAGAAAATGATCAGGAAATCCTTATTTTGGTAAAGATCGCATCAGGTCGCCTGATCAGCTGCTGATTTTAAACGAGACGCACTTTTTGATAATCATCCTGATCAGGTAACCTTACTACGTAGCATTGTCAGGTTACTATTTTAAACCTGATCAGGTTACCTAAAAAGGTAGTCTAATCAATTTGGCAGAATAAACCTGATCAGGTAACCTTATCAGGAAGCCTTATCAGTTTTGAGCACTAGCCATGAACAAGGTTTCCTGATCAGGGACCCTGATTCAGATTTGTATTATAAAATTATTTTGATTTTACTTATTTAGATTATTCTTAATCCATAATATCATCACACAACACTAAACCTTAACTTTTCCAATAAAAAGCATTTATTTTAAAATATTAAAAAAGAATTTAAAATTTATTAGAAAGAACGTATAGTTAATAACCATATAAAAGAATTATAATAAAAATAATAGATGGAAATTAATTTTATTAATTGTCGACTAAAATTTGTCGAGTATTAAAAAAAAAAAATAGTAAGGAATGGAAAAGGCTCCTTGATACCACCCTGATCAGGAAAGAACTAGTATATGTAATATAATGACGAAACCTGTTGTTCAGTTTGAGTTGCTTTATAGACTGTTTCAATGATCTTAAAATCTAACATTATATTTTTCTTAAATAAAGAGAGAGAAGGTCCAGTTAAGTTTGTTTGATCATGAGCAACAGGGTGTTGCTACAATATGTAACTTATATCTTTCTACACCTTTCCTCCCAGATTATTTAGCATTAAAAAGGAATTTTATTAAAATATTAATTCACATGCCTTTATAACATTATGACTTAAAATAATAGGTTATTTATACGATTTTGTTATTCAAAGTAATATCTTCATACACCTAAATTACAAGATTATCCAAAGAATAAAGTAAACAGATTTCTTTTAAATTTAATTAACTTCAAGTATAGTTTGTTTTTTAAACTTCAGATTAACAAATGTTATATTATTTAAATAACTAAATTTTAATGTAGAGAGTTAATATATATATATATATATATATATATATATACTAGCTGGTACCCGACGCGTTGCTGTCGTAGCGGAAATAATTTCTATCTCTAGGTTAGGTTAGGTTGACGTGGCTGTCTCCTATGAGACACACTTAGGCCAGCTTGGCCCGTTGTGATACCAGGGGTTAATTATTTCCACTCTATCTGAACCAGTTGGAGCTATTTATGAAGCTTTGTATTCGGTAGACCGGAGTTTTTGAGAGTTCGTCTAGGTCACTGTAGAACCAGTTACCTAGGAAGAGATGGCACTTTCTGGTCAGCGCTGGGCATGTGCAGAGAAGGTGTGTTGTGGATTCAACCTCTTCCTCATCTCTGCAGCTTCTGTAGAAGTCGTTATGGGGAATATTCAGTCTTCGGGCATGGTTTCCAATTACGATATTTATTTGGTCCCTTCTAAGGGATATTAGTTCTTTTGAGCGTCTTAAGTTCAGTGTTGGCCAAACTTGACGCGTTATACTGCATATACTATCCGTTGACCACCTGATGTTGGTGTTTTCAAGGGATAGCTCATTTATCAGTAGCTTACATGTTGCGAGAGGTATTCCAATTTGTTCCTTATCTGTCGATAGGGGTTTGATGGTACCGTTTCTAGTGTCTGCTTTGCAGTTACCTTGGAAGTCTCTATGTCCGGGGATCCAGCATAGGAATATATTGAGCTGGTCTGCCATCTCATTTAGAGATCTACGGCAACTTAGGACTGTTTTTGATGTTATTTCAACAGATTCCAGGGCTTTCAAAGCGGCTTGACTATCAGATAGAATGCAAATATCTTTTGCTAATATTTCGTTCATCTGAAGCCAAGTGACTGCTTCATGTATGGCAGTGACTTCCGCTTGGAAGACACTGCAGTGGTCGGGGAGCCTAAAGGCATGGTTAATGTTTAGGGATTCAGAGTAGACTCCTCCCCCTACTTTGCCATCTAGTTTTGATCCATCAGTGTAGATTCTAGTGGCATTGTTTGGTGGAGGGCTTCCAATCTCCCATTCGTATCTGGAGGGGATTGATACATCAAACTTTTTGTGGAATAAAAGTTTTTGAGTGATGTAGTCTATGTTCTTAGGTATTTGAGGAGTGAGTTTCCTGGTGTCAGAGTGTCCTATTGTGCCCTCTTTCCATTGGGAAGTGGCTTCTAGACGAATCGCTGTGTTTGCAGCTATTCGTTTAGTTAGGATATCTAGTGGAGTTAGATGGAGCATAGTATCGAGTGCGTCAGTAGGAGTGGTTCTCAGCGCTCCACTGATGCACAGCTCTGCTGACCGTTGAACTTTGCGAAGTATATTGAGGTGTGTTTGTTTGTTTAGTGCTGGCCACCAGACTATAGCACCGTATAACAATATTGGCCTAATAACAGCTGTATAAAGCCAGTGAGTTACCCTAGGTTGTAATCCCCATTTGCTACCCACTGCCTTCTTACATGTGTATAGGGCTATATTGGCTTTTTTGGCTCTCTCGAGCAGGTTGGGTTTCCAATTTAGTTTCCTATCTAAAATGAGACTCAGGTATTTTGCTTGCTCTGAGAAGTTTAGTCTTGTATTTCCCAGTTTTGGAGGACTGATAGTGGGAAAGTTGTGTTTTCTGGTAAAGATCACTAACTCGGTTTTATCGGGGTTAACGCTAAGTTCACAGCCGGTAACCCAGTTTGCGAGAGTGTTAAGACAATTTTGCATAATATCTCGGAGGGTGGACACATATTTACCTGAGGTGACGATGGCAACATCGTCGGCGTAGGCTATCACCCTGCACCCCTCTCGTTCTAGTTTACCCAGTAGTTCATTTACCACTAGGTTCCAGAGTAGAGGCCAGAGAACTCCTCCCTGAGGTGTTCCCCTTGGTACAGATTTTAGCGTCGATGCTGCTCCGAGACTCGCGCTTATAATCCTGCCTACAAGCATTTGATTTATAAGTGCTATCAGCGCAGAATCCACCCTAAGCTCCGTCAGCGCATTTGTGATAGCCTCCACCTTGACATTGTTAAAGGCACCTTCTATGTCAGTGAAGGCTATCATTGTATATTCCTTCTGATGAAGGGACTTTTCAATGATAGATACTATGGAGTGGAGAGCCGTTTCCACAGATTTGCCCTTGGTGTAGGCGTGTTGCGCGGGTGAGATAGGATTTACTTCTATTTTTTGTCTCAAGTAGATGTCTATTAGTCTCTCTATCTATTAGTTCTATCTCTATCTGAATCTCAAACTCAGTCTCAATCTCAATCTCAATCTCAATCTCAATCTCAATCTCAATCTCAATCTCAATCTCAATCTCAATCTCAATCTCAATCTCAATCTCAACCTCAATCTCAATCTCAATCTCAATCTCAATCTCAACCTCAATTTCAATCTCTATCTCTATCTCTATCTCTATCTCTATCTCTATCTCTATCTCTATCTCTATCTCTATCTCTATCTCTATCTCTATCTCTATCTTTATCTCTATCTCTATCTCTATCTCTATCTCTATCTCTATCTCTATCTCTATCTCTATCTCTATCTCTATCTCTATCTCTATCTCTATCTCTATCTCTATCTCTATCTCTATCTCTATCTCTATCTCTGTCTCTATCTTTATCTCTATCTCTATCTCTATCTCTATCTCTATCTCTATCTCTATCTCTATCTCTATCTCTATCTCTATCTCTATCTCTATCTCTATCTCTATCTCTATCTCTATCTCTATCTCTATCTCTATCTCTATCTCTATCTCTATCTCTATCTCTATCTCTATCTCTATCTCTATCTCTATCTCTATCTCTATCTCTATCTCTATCTCTATCTCTATCTCTATCTCTATCTCTATCTCTATCTCTATCTCTATCTCTAACTGGAAAGACTCGTGTAAATGGGCAGAGCCACACCCCCTTTTTCAAAACCCATCCCAGTTTTATAGTAGAAATATATCACCAAGTGGCAATTCCATACTGAATTTCATTATTATACTGCATTTAGTTCCAAAGCTATTCGATATCATAAATTTTAATTGTATGGGCGGTGCCACACCCCTTTGGCGTATACTGGCTCAATTTTCCCAGTCGAAAGATACGACTAAAAAGAACGTTCTAACCGAGTTTCATTAATGTGTGACTTATAGCTTCAAAGTTATACTGAAAATTTGGTCTGCTGAAAAAGTGCCACGACCCACATTCAACGCCCATAAAATTTTACCTGTGGAACGGCTCTGGTAAATTGAGATAGAACACCGAATTCCGATACTATGCGACCTATAACTTCAGAGCTATTCGCTACCGTAGATGTGGGTTGTATGGGAGGTGCCACGCCCCCTTGTCCAATGTTCCGTGAATTTTTTCCAAAACCTTCGCGGAACAATTACAAACAAACTCACAGAAGGAAGTATCCAATTTGGTCCAGTAGTTTTCAAGTTTTAAGTGGTCGAACAAACCAAGATTCATTTTTATATATATAGATATAGATAATATCTAATATATATATATATTAGGGCGGGTCAATTTGTTCGGATGAGAAAAAACAAAAAATGCGTATAGCAGAAATGTAATCTATGATGAATTCTTAGAAAATTTCCCCAAGAAACCATAGGTCTAAAATCAATCCCAATATCGCGCATATCGAGGTCAAAACTTGTATATGAATTAAAAAACAACTGTATAGTTTAAATAAAAATTCTGACGAATACTCCAAAAATGGCAGCGTATAACATTGATTTTGGACTTGTTGAAAAGAAAATTTTGCAAGCTCTCCGAATCTGAATTCATTTTAAAAATATTTTTTCTTTTAAACCAAATATTGCCAATCTAATATTTTAATATTGTAGTAAAAATAAAACGATTTAAATTTACAAAAAATCTTTTATTCAATCAGTGCAAAAAGTATAATTTTAGACTTTTAAGTTTTATTTTAGTCTTGAGTCTTGTTTGCTCTCAATGCGGGGTATTTTAGGTCGACTTTTTGCAGCTTCTGCCATAACAACGTCAGGATTTTTTTCAATAACTGAACAAATCGCTCAGTTCTCAGATGGAATTTGTGGGAATCTGGCAGCGGCGGATCTTCAAACTCTAGATAACTTAGCATGGGCTCGTATGGAATGTTTGCGGTGAATGGAGGTTCGGGTAAAATGCTGTCATCATCTACACTGAAAAAAAATGTTTTAAAATTGACGAGAATTGTTATTAATTTGACGAATTTTGTGTTTAAAAAATAGCTTGCAACAAATTTCGTCAAAGTAAGATCAAATGTGCTTAAAACTTTTTAAATATATATGAAAAAAAAAGCAAATTATGAACACATTTTTTTAACACATTGTGTTTAATTTTAAGCTAACATTTTTTTTCAGTGTATGTTTATCAAATAAACATAGTCTGCATGAACCAAGAAATAAAGATCATGCAAAGAAAAGAGCCGCCATATTGTAAACAAAACAAAGCTGGTAGGTCAGACGTCATCGGTCACAAATTGTTTTGTTTACGTGTAGCGATTGTATGTGAAAAATTATTTCTTGAAGTTTTAAAGAATTATTAGTGTTTATAATTCAGTAATTTTTTATGTTTTTTATAAAAATTATGTGTGCTGTAGCGACGTGCAATAATTGCAACAGCAAAAAAAAAAATTTCTTTAAATTTTGTTACTGCATGAAAATAGAAACAAACAAAGTATTCAAACACTTTTTTCGAGAATTAAACTTGTTAATTTTATAATTTTCCACTTTTATTTAAGTTTTCACATGTTTTGCACGAAAAAGTATGCAATATAGCTTTTTTTGTGACCGATGACGTGGCACGAAAAAAATACTTTTTTCTCGCACTGCTGATTGCTTGATCTTGTATTGTTGGTTCATGATAGTCTGAGCAATCAAAATTAATGCTATGCTTTTTAAAAGTCCTTAATAATGTTGAATCATAAAGCTTATCTCGATAATACGAAGCAAGTAGAAAAATATGAGAGTGATGCTGTTGCTTCAGACATCATCATACATGGCATCCCTCTCGCAAATAACGAAAACCTACCTGATGTTTTTGCTAAAATTTGTACTGCTGTTAAAAGCAATGCTCCAAAGCTCCGTGATGTTTTTAGGCTAAGGGCAAATGGAAAAAACAAACACAAGCCTGCTGTTGTTGTGAAGTTAGCGTCTGGGTATGATCGTAACCAACTCTTTAAAGCTGTGGCAGCCTTCCGCAAAACAAATAAGAGGCCGCTTATGCTGGGTGACATTGACTGCGGACGAGATGAACATTTCTTCATTCACGAAAGTCTCTCTCAGGCGAATCGCTTGATCATGACTTATGCGCAACAAAAAAGGAAAGAAAATAAGTTGTCTGCTGTATTTTCTCTTCGAGGAAAAATTTATGTGAGAGCAGACAGAAATAGTGAGGCAAAATGGGTTGACAGCAGAGAGAGCGTTGATTGCGTCGCT
Source organism: Pherbina coryleti (assembly GCA_943735915.1). Taxonomy (NCBI): domain Eukaryota; kingdom Metazoa; phylum Arthropoda; class Insecta; order Diptera; family Sciomyzidae; genus Pherbina; species Pherbina coryleti. The sequence goes on from OX030948.1 coordinate 133,769,927, forward strand.
GGTATGATAAGTTAACTTGTGTTATCTATCTGATGAATTGTACCTTTCTTTCTTCTGCTTATTGCAGATTTTATAATGATTTAGTTTTAATTAGAATGTTTTTACTATTATTTATATTCGATTTAATTTTATATTTTATGTTTTCTTTCATTCCTTTCTTCTCTCTTTCTTTCTCTTATGTCCATGCTTCTTCATATTTTCTTTCTTGTGCTACTGAAGACTTCTTGTATCTTTATTTTATTTTGGTTATTTCTTGTACATTATTATGTGACTAGATATTGTATATGCATTCGTCTTATATGACCAGTCTATGCGTTCTTTCCATTGTTTTTTTCCTGTTTGATGATTCTTGATGATTTAAATGAATACTATTCTGGTTGCGTTAGCGAAAATCACAAAATCATGATAAATGTACTTTGTGCACAGCATTGTGGTCTCAAAATCGTACACTTCAATGCAAGGAGTTTAAATTGTTCTAAGCTGGACTATCTTAAATACGTTGTTCAAGACGCTGCAGTGGATGTAATCTGTGTTACTGAAACTTGGTTTTGCAATGAGATTAATGATTCTGCCTATAATGATAGGAGAAATGATAGGATTGGAAAGAAAGGTGGTGGAGTTGCGATTTACTGTCGCAGTAATCTGAATGTTAAGCTTGTATCTAAGTCGCCATGCAATAGTAATGTTGAGTATTTGAATGTGTGTACTTTTGATAATCATGTCAAAGTGTTCCTGTCCTGCGTGTATAATCCTAATAAGTGCAATAACCTTGATGTATTTTTCTCTGAACTGAATAGTTATATAATTAATTTTGACTTATTTGTTATATGTGGTGATTTTAATGTAAATCTGTTATGTAGTGATAACACCTCTAAATCGTTTGGTAACCATGTCTCCTCCAATCGATTGTCATTTGTCAATGAAACTGTCCCAACACGCTTTGCCAGCAATGCTAGCCCAAGTCTCTTAGACTACATAATCGTGTCAGATCTTGCATCTGTCCTGCTATATGATCAGCTCTCTTTTTTGTCTGATCATGATCTTCTGTTTTGCTGTATGTTAATTTGTCTCGTAGTGCAATTTCTGATATCTTCACCTATCGTGACTTTAAATCGATTAATTTTTGGGCTCTCCATAATGACTTATGTCTAACATCTTGGGATGATGTATGGTTTAAAGCACCTGTTGATGATAAATTAAATGTCTTTACGAATATTGTAAATTGTCTGTTTGAAAAACATGTTCCCTTGCGTTCAGTTATGGTAAAAAATAGGGCATGCCCATGGTTTACAGCTAATGTTCAAAAAGCTATTAAAAAACGTAACAAGCTTCACAACTTGTGGAAAAGGTGTCCTTCTACTTCTAATTGGGAACAATTTAGAATTGCTAGGAATATGTCAGTTCGGCTTATTAGGCAGTCTAAAGAAAAATTCTGCACATCGAAATTAAATGCTTCACTCCCTGCAAAAGTGCTGTGGAGGAACCTGAAAACAATGGGTATTGGTGAAAAACCTCCTAATGAATGCAATGTTGACCCAGATACTTTAAACGATTTTTTTCTCTCGAGCACAGTGCGTACTTCAAACAACAACTTTGTTTTCTCTGATACTGTTGAACGTGCAAATTTTCAATTTTCCACAATAAGTGCTAGTGATGTGAGGAAGTCAATTGTAAAAATTAAGTCTAATGCAATAGGTGAGGACCATATTTCAATAAAATTCATAAAGCTTATTCTTCTGCATGTCCTTAGCCCTATTACACACATCGTAAACCACTGTGTTACCACGTCCTCGTTTCCTTCCTCTTGGAAAGTTGCATCTGTTATGCCAGTGGCAAAAAAACCAACTGCAAATGAACCTAATGACTATAGGCCTATCAGCATCCTATCTTGCCTGGCCAAAATGTGTGAGTCTCTCATGGCAGGTCAAATTGAAAACTATTTAAATGAAAATAATCTTTTATCTCCAATGCAATCTGGTTTTAGGGCTTTTCATAGCTGTGCCACTGCCACTGTTAAAATATTTGATGATATTAGGTCTTCTTATGATGAAGGGCATGTAACACTTCTCTGCATGCTGGACTTTTCAAAAGCATTTGACACAGTCAATCATTCTCTATTGTGTCGAAAACTAAAATATATGTACGGTTTCAGTGAAAGTGCTATTCGGCTCTTAAATAGTTACTTGACAAATCGGGTTCAACGAGTGAAGGTTGGTAATAAATTTTCTGAGTATAAGATTCAGTCTAGTGGTGTACCCCAGGGGTCAGTTCTAGGTCCTCTGCTGTTCGTAATTTTTATCGATGACATTTTTAGGGTCTGTAAACATTCAACAATGCATGCCTATGCAGATGATGTACAACTGTATCTCTCAAATCGAGTTGGTCTTCTAGATGACTTAGCTTACAGAGTAAATGAGGATCTAGACTCTATAAATAAATGGGCAATCTTAAATTGTCTCAAGCTTAATTCTCTGAAATCTGTGGTGCTACCTATAGCGAAAGATACCATTTTTTATGAGAATATTCCTGATTTATTTATAGGCCCTGATAAATTAAAGCTAACAAGTTGTACAAAAAGTCTTGGCTTTTATATAAATTCTACGCTTACATGTACGGACCACATTAACAATGTGGTAAAAAAAGTTCATTACATTTTACGCAACCTGAGAGTGACAGCTGAATTTACACCCACCAGCACTAGGAACAAACTTGTTGTACAACTAGTTATTCCCATCATTACTTACTCGGAGCTAGTCTACAGTAAACTGGACTCCAGTTCTCAACTAAAGCTTCAGCTGGCATTTAATCATGCCATCCGATATGTATACGGCCTTCGCAAGTTTGACCATATATCACAATACAATAAAAGCATCCTTGGTTGTGATATAATAAACTACTTGAGTTACAGAAACTGTATTTTCTTGCACAAGCTGATCCATTTCAAAAAACCATCTTATCTATATGAAAAATTACAATTTAATCAACTACAAAGAAGTCGTATGCTCACTATACCTAAATTAAATTTTCTGAATTCCTCAAGATTATTTTTCGTTAACGCAATTAGATTATGGAATAGTCTGCTCATTCATATTAAATCTATTAAAGGAACCAGAATGTTTAGACAGGCCATTTTTTCATATTTTTCGCATTAATATACATTGTAACCTATTTTTCTCGTCTATCTCTATTTGTCTTTTTATATCTTTTGCTTTCCTATCTTCGTATTCTATCCTATTTCTTATTGCTCATTACCTCTGGTCTTACTATCCATATTCACTATAACTAAGTATTAAGCCATTTTAAAACAATAAGAATGAATTAATTTTGTCAATTCAGATCTTTAATTGTGTCCATTAGTATTTAAGTTTTTAGATTAAGTTAATACGCCTGTAACCTTACCAACTATGATGTATTATAAGAGAACTTGCTTCTTAGTATACAAATAATGTTTAAAATTAAATAAATAAATAAATAAATAAAAAAAATACAAAATCTTCTTTTGTATTATCTTCTTGTAAAAAGCGAACCGGTTTTCTATCATCAAAGAGCATTGCCAATAAAACATTCTCAGGATAACCGAAATAGGCATTATTTTGAACTACAGTGTTAACAATATCCCTATGGTTTGGTGGCAAATATTGCGTTGACCGTATAAATTTTGCTAACAGTGCAGTGCCGTAGACAACAGAACTATAATACTTTACATTAAAGTACATTGGTACATAAACTTTCATAATATACTGATGGCAAATTTGTAGTTACGTATAGTCGCAATAGTCGCAATAGCTTTGGTCAGCCAACGAGAATGAACTATTTGCCCGGGTTTCATGCTGGCTAAATCTGCGGGACAGAAACCTTCAGATACGGCTTTGGCTAGTCGATAAGGGCGTAGCCATGGGAGAGGGGGGGCAGTTGCCTGAGATTTTCTGTTTAATCGATGGCTTTGAAAGTAGTTTCTATATGTAATTCCTCTTTAATATGTGGTTTTTCCTTTTTCTTTGAAGCTAGATATGGTAAAAAGATATGTTAAAGATGTGAAAGATATGGTAAAAAGAAAGTATAAGGTATTGACCCCCCCTAATTTTCCCAAAATCAATGATATACGCTGCCATTTTTGGACTATTCTACAGTATTTTTATATAAAACATGAAATCCATACACAAATTTTGACGTCGATATGCGCGATATTGGGATTGATTGTAGACCAGGCCCGTAGACAAGGGGGGGATTTTAGGGTTAAGCGGTAGTACAAGTTGTGGTATTGATATTTTACTTTTAATGTTTATAACTCTAAATTTGTGTGTTTGATTGTAGAAATTGTTTCAGAAATATCATTTGATTCATCGGAACTGCCTTCGACTTCGAGAGTATATCAATGTCCAAATAACGATATTTCCAAGTTGATGAGCAATATTTCCGATTCGAACCGCCTTGAAAGTTTTCAAAGCATTTATGTGCCTCCACCAAATTTTAATTTTCCTGCCACCGGTTCTCGCAAACTCCGATTTAAGCATTCTTGGCTGAACCGTTGACATTGGTTGGTTTACTCCAAATTGGAAAATGCAGCTTATTGCAAGTTTTGCGTATTTTTTAGCACTGATTTTGGAGGTGCAGGATCACAACCTCTTGGTAATTTTACCGAATGATAATAAAAACTTTTTAAATAAAATTGTCTAACCTTTTCATTGTGGCCTTTACAAAAGTCAGGAAATACAAGAAAATGTCGTTATTCTAATCGTGGTTATTTTTATATAGAATTTTAAACCGATATAAGTTTATTATTAAGTAAATTATTAAAATAATAATATAAGAGGCTTAATTATCGTCATTTTAGAAGTTTGTCTTGAAAATTTTATTTTTTTAGCGTCTATCTGTATTCCAAAATGACACTGCAACGATAAGCAAGATATGTGACCCGGTCTACGAAAAGGGACCTTCGGTGTAAAAACAAGTTTTCGAGAAAACAGCTGTTTGTAAACGTTTAATTGTCGCACACTGAATGGCGTCTTTTCATTTATTTCAGCTTATCCTCTATTCTTACAGAGTTGTATTTCTTAGTCTATTAATACAGATTTGTATTTCTTAGTCAATTAATACGAGTTCTTTTTTTTTAGTTAACGACCAACAGTGAAGAGGTGATTACGTTTACTGAATCATTTTTATGCGTCTTTTGATTCCGAAATAAATTAAAAATGAGTGTAGATGAAGAGGTTAGTTTCGTTCTTAGACAATATATTGGTGAAGACGAACAAGATAGTGATAAAACCGACATTGATAACGATTTCGACAGCGATCATGATTTACATCAGGCAGGAGATAATACAGAGGAAAGTTTGGCTCTACTACCAAAAAAAAATTTGGCATCGGAAAAAAAAAAAATATAAAGCGTAAAAAAAAATTATAGATTTATTTTATATTTCGATTTTTATGTAAAATGGCTGGTTTCCCTTCAAATAAAAGTATGAAATGATGTTTATTATGTTATAATTCAATGTCCAATTTTTTTTCATTTTCACTCATTTCTGCTCTTTTTTTGGAAAATTCCTGACAAACTTCTTTACGAGTTGGAAACTTCTGCTTTGCGCCATTAGAAAGAGCACACATTAGTCTATCCGAATCGCCAAAAAAGTGAAAAATGATATTTTCACACCGAAGGTCGCTTTTCGTAGACCGGGTCACATATATAGCCGAAACACATTGAGCTCAACAAACGACAGTTTTGATATTATAGAACACACGTTTTTTATGTTAAATGGGTGTGCATCCTTACGCATACATAGGGATTGCAGTGTCACAGCGGACGCTGTGTTATTAGAATTAACAAAAATAAAAATAAGAAGACTTAATCTATCTATCTATATATGGGGCATTATTTTTGAAGTGATCCACCCAAAATTTCAAAGTACTCCGATTTTGATGAAATTTTCACCATGTATAGTTCTTAAGGTTATACGTTCAAGACGTTAATTTTGTAGGCCCAGAATGACGGAATAACTTTTTACAGGGTGTTTAATTTTCAAGTTTAGTGTGAGAATGTGAAAGTAAAACGGTCTTTAACTTTTCAACGAATGAACCGATTTTTTTCGCAACAATTTTACAAAAATAATAAACTTATTTACTTCAAAATGAGATATCATCCAGGATGGTATCTCTTAGGGTTTTGAAGTTATGAGCATTTATGCATGAAAACAGCATTGTATGATTGGGCAAAAATAAATTTGAATAAAACAGAAGTGTTTTACAGTTCAAAAGCAGATCAAGGAACGACAGGTGATATCTTAAAAATAAGGTTTTCACAAGCAACAATAGTACCTGGGACTCAAGGATATCACTGTGTTATTCCAACTAAAGATAAGTCAATAATATTAAAAAAAGTATTCACTAGACTCTAATTTCAAGATTTTCTCTTATAATAAACAAAAAGATTTCAAAAAATCAAACAATAAATCTATTTTTTTGTTAATATAAGCTAAGATTTAGCATACAGAGGTTTCTTACGCAGTTGGAAATGCTAGCTGGGTGACTTTAAGCTTTTTTTTTTTGTGATGAAATAAAATAGTTGGAAGTTTTCATGCATAAATGCTCATAACTTCAAAACCCTAAGAGATACCATCCTGGATGATATCTCATTTTGAAGTAAATAAGTTTATTATTTTTGTAAAATTGTTGCAAAAAAAATCGTAGGGGGTATTCTTTTTGAAAAAATAATTTTTTTTTTATTTTCCAAAAAAATTTTAAAGAAAAAAACTTTTTTCCAAAATTCTTACAAATGAGTTAAAACGTGCATTAATTTTCTTTCGTTTGACGTTTCATTTAGTCAAATCGGTTCATTCGTTGAAAAGTTAAAGAACGTTGTACTTTCACATTCTTACACTAAACTTGAAAATTAAACACCCTGTAAAAAGTTATTCCGTCATTCTGGGCCTACAAAATTAACGTCTTGAACGTATAACCTTAAGAACTATACATGGTGAAAATTTCTTCAAAATCGGAGTACTTTGAAATTTTGGGTGGATCACTTCAAAAATAATGCCCCATATATAAAAATCAAATGCGTGTGCGTTAGTCTTGCTAAGGCTCAGAAACGGCTGGGCCGATTTTAATAATTCCTTTTTTGTATTGTTTGCCTTAATACAGATGTGGTTTAGAAAGAAAAAAAAATTACAAAAACTTCAAGGAACAGCGGAAAAATTGAAAAAATCGAAATTGGTAATTTTGTATGGGAATTGCCACATCAGACAACTTTAAATAGCCAACAAATCTTAACGGCTGGACGGATTTAACTCAAATTCGGCACACACATAACTTGAATCCTAGATAAGGCTATGGCATACTTGGTTTTTACCACGCCCCTTCTTCTGCCCCTTTAGAAGAAACGTAAATTATCCTACTAGCGTACTTTTATTGGCGAAACTGTTCGTCTTATTAATTTAAAGAAAATTTTGTTATTTTAACACCAAAAACATTCAGATATCTTCAAAAATGCACAAAATTTTAGTACAGCGTCTTTTTTTAATAACATCGTTTCCATAGAATAACAAAAAACTATCAGAACTTCGTATTTCTTACTTTCGATTAAAATAACTCCGTTGTTTTTGAATATATTTCATTCAATTTCTTTTCGTTGATTAATCCAATTTAAGCACTTAATAAACCATATTTGAAGAAAGCTCCAACGTATTAATTTTTTACTCCAAAAATCACAAAAGCTATAATTTCAATATATAAAAAAAATTTTAAAAAAAATATTATTTGTTTGCCCATTGTGAGGATCGAGCCTTAGACCACCTGATGGCTTCAAAACTGACGGTTGAGCTGACTTTTTTTATTCAAATTGAAATGTACTACAAAAATTTCCTAATAGAATTTGCAACAAAATGATATGACAGCACAATCTTCTGAAATCGAGTTATAGCAGCCTATTAATTTTTCTTAGACAAAAACCAATCGTGTTTTTATCTTCTATTTTCTGAATATTTAATTATCAATTGCCGTGCGTTGGTCTTGCTAAAACTCGGAAATGGCTCGGCCGATTTTAATAATTGTTTTTTGTTCGCCACAATACTAAGGAAAAGAATCAAAAGAATTGAAATTGGTAATTTTTCGTGTCGTACAGTGTTCATTACAACTCTAAGGAGGGGACGAGCCTGACATAGGTCTACGAAATCAGTGAAATGCTCGGCGAGCTAATACACGTGTATGCCACACAGCAGCGAGTGACGGATAATGAAAACAATTAGATTGTCATGTCCGAATAAGTGTCATATATAAACAAAACAGAGTGGCATACATAAGAACCCTTCTTTTTTGTTTTTTTTTTGTGTTCGTTTCCGCACAAGGTAGCTTTTAACAGCAAAAAAATTGGAATTTTCTCGGAAAAATCGATGTTTCATACATTTTGTATGGAAAAATAAAAAATAAAAAAAACTCGATTTTAATTTCATAATTCGAAATGCAATTTCTGCACAATTACATTCGTTCAAATCAGTTAGTTGTGTCCAGACGAAGCAACCAATTGTCGAATAGTGTTCCTGAATTCATTGGTTTGCAAGGATTACCACCATATAATGTACCACTGAAGGTTGGATCTGTTATTATCATGCTTCGGAGCCTCAATCAATCCAAATTCTGCAAGGGAACAAAATTGGTCGTGAAGCAACTCAAGAATAATGTTTTTCAAGCAAAGATGAACGTATTTGAGTAGGCCAATTCAAAGGTAAGGAAGAGCACATTCCAAGAATGCAATCAATGAATCACAAGGCCAATCTTTGGAATTAATTATGGCACTGTGTGCTGGACTAACTAATTTTATACCTTAAGAACCTTACGAGTAATAACATAATATACAATGTATATCAAGATAATGGAGCGCAAAGCAGTACGATCATATAAAGAGAGAGAGCAAGTAGACTATGCAAATGCAGCTTATTTTGCACCTGTAGCATGGAGGTGCATTCAGTTTTTTAGATATAAATAAGCGGACGGAAGTTCCGCTCACAAAATTATATGGAAACAATATAAATGTTGCTCAAATAAATGTTAGTGCAAAAAATGTATGTATAGCTATATGTCTATAACTATTAACCTTGAATTCCCAAGCTTCTTGCATGGCTTACAATATATAACATGTTCGCATGTTGAATAGCCTCCATCTTTGTTTACTTTTGCTAATGTTGTCTATCAAAAAGCATTGAATTGATCTGACATGTGATTCCCTCAACCTCCTTACATTCCGTGTAAATAAGGGATATTAGAGTGATTCATTCAATTAATAATTGAAATACGATTGGAACCATTTGTCATCGATCGTGAATGTTTGATACAAAATTAATTTCGGGTGGGATCGTGATTGCTCGGAATTATTTCAATAAAAAAATTAGTTCAGGGCGGGACGAAGTTTTCCGGGTCCTCTAGTTTTATATAAAAATTAGTAATTTTTTATTTGTATAAGTCTTTATAAGTGTATTTTTGTATAACTTTTCTTTTGTTAAATGTTACCTTTGGCGGCGGTTGATCTCCATCTCCTGTGCTTGGTGTGCTTGTTTCCGCATTTGACCTTTTTTCATCTAAAATTAATTCGTATTTTAGTGTTATATTTATGTATTCGTGGGTAAAAACTTACCTGATTTAAAATAACGCTTCATTTTTTAATTTTTGATCTAATTGGAGTTAAAATTATTTTACTCACCTGCACTTCGCGGCAACAGGAAGAAAGAATAAGTAAATAAAGCAAAGAAAGCTAGAAAATGAAACATACACAGTTTTTCAATAACTTAACAATTTGAAAGCAAGCGCAACAACACAGTACGCTCACGCAACCCAGTAAACCTAAACTACAGTACAACCCAGCAAACATTAATCAAAGAGTGCTAACTTAAATTTGTAACAGTAAAATATAAAACGAGTCAATTAAAAAACGTAATTTTTGGCATTAAAATGAATGAAAAACGTCAAGTCATAATTGAAGCCAAAAAACGTCAAAATGACGATAAATCGTCAATAATCACAACTCTGACGTGGTCTAGAACGTAACAAATATGGCGAGCGCTTTGTGAGCGATTGCTGTTCATTGTTGTTATTACTTTCTACACCGCAAGGTATAACTACTTTTTATGATTTTTATATGCCTCGATGTTCGCTGAAATCTTTCTCCGGTATGAAGCTCTACCAAAAATGATGTGGGTATTTCTAGTTATGCCCTCACGTTTAAAAAACGTAAATGGGGGTATATTAATTTTGTCACTCCGTTTGTAACGCCCATAAGGAGGCGTGGAAGGTATAGAAAAGTATATATATTATTGATCAGCATCACCACTCGAGTCGATTTAGCCATGTTCGTCTGTCTGTCCGTCTGTGATCACGATTACAGCCGTACTTTTAAAGCTATCATCACGAAATTCAATACTTAAGCTTTTATCTAAAAACTAAAGGTCAAGTTCGAAAATGAGCCAAATCGGATGAAAGCCACGCATACCTCACGTACAAAGTGCCTTTGTCAAAACGGTAAAATATCTTAGAATTCCACAAAAATTAATATATGGTCTTGAAATTTTGCATATGAAGTTATGATATTTAAAATACACCCTGAGTATGAAATTCAACCAAATCGGATGAAAACCACGCATACCTCCCATACAAAGTGATATGTCAAAAAACAAAAGCGAATATTTTCTGTTAAAAATATGACGAAAATGTTTTTACAAATAAACATTTTATTGACTGCTTAGTCGAAGATCATTTCTTACTAGTTTTTTAATAACTTTGCCCTCAACCCACTTGCCTTTATTTCTCACTTATACCCTTTCTCCCTCCATAAAAGTTTTCTTTTGCTTTGCGTTTTTGTCATAATATTTTTTGTTCTGTGCATTTTGATTTGCTATCTTATTTGGTACGGATTCAATAACTTTAGGCTTAAGTAAGTCATCAGAAATAGATAAAGGTGTTCTGGTAATACGACACATAAAAAGTTGTGCAGGTGATGCATTCATACCTTTTACAGGACTATTTCGGTATTCTAGCAAAGCTAAGTGTATATCTGTGTTGCTATCCTCACATTTCTTCATCAAATTTTTCGCTATTTATACTCCTTTTTCCGCGAAAGCTCTACATTGTGGATAGTTTGGTGAGCAAAAAGTTAGATTGAATTCGTACTCGTTGCTAAACTTTTTAAATTCATGACTGTTAAAGGGAACATTATCAGAAATAAAGACTTTTGGTATTCCATAAGAGGCAAATATAGGCTTTAGTGTGGCAATGACCTCATTTGCCGACTTATTTTTAAGTTTTAGGATTTCAATCCACTTTGAGTACGAATCCACAATTACTAAAGTAATCTTTTCCTGAACAAGATGCTATATCTGCAAAAATCCTTTCAAATGGAAAAACCGGTATTTTGTGGTGTAAAAGAGGTTCTTTTTGGGCCGCACTTGAATGTTTTTGGCATATTTTGCAATTTGATACAAAGTTATCTATGTCGTTGTTGATGCACACTAGACCGGGTCGGTCTCCATACAAAAAAAAAAGTTGATAAAGTCCGCCCCTAATATGAAAGCTTACCTCGGGAGTGTTTCATTGCTATAACAATTTTTTTCGTAGGCACCCTGTAAAAACCGCCAAAATCGTTTTTTAACCATAGCTTTGTATTTTTTTGTCCGATCTTCAAATGCAATATATCGTTTAAAAGGTAAGTACTACAATTTTTCGAAAGGTGCCATCGACCTACAACATCAAATTCGTTTGGTGATATCAGTTACCCGAATTTCTACCCCCCTAAATTAATAAAAAATTTATACGAAAATTAAGCTCACAAAAAACTAAGAAAGTTTGGCTTTGAAAGTATTTACATAAGTTAATAAACAAAAAAGTTACGGTAGATCAAAGTTTAGAACTTTATTATACCATTTTCTGAAATTTCAGAAAAACCGTATACACTTATTTTCATTTTCTTTTTTTTTCTTTATGTAACAAAAAGTCAGCCTACTGCAGATTTATGGAATCTGGTTTCATTCATTGTGAAAGTCTATGCACCATTCTGGTTCCTCGTCAAGAGCCAACCACAAGCCATCCACGTGGATATCAAATCATAAAACATGAGTAAAATATTTATTTATTTAGGTAAGCTTAATACAAGCAATTTATACTTAAGAACTAAAACTTATAATTAGACATTTATTTCTTAATGCTAGGACTTTTTTTTTTTTGTTTTTTTTTTTTAGGGTAGGAATATTACATATAATACTATGTGGGCTATAGTCTGCCCACAAGACATATGAAAAAATTTGTTTCAGAGGGTGGAAGTGGGGTTGGAGCTAAGAAGGATATTACGGAGCTCGGATCTACTGAGATGGAAGTCGAATTCATTGACCGTGTTATTGGTTAGACGAAGCATCCTAGTTATAGGTTCACCACAACCATAGACGGTGCGATGAAAGTTGAGATGGAAGAGAGGTACAGACCTTAGGTTGCGTGGGTTGGTATTAAGGGATATCAATTGGAGCAGGGTAGGACAATTAACGGTGCCATCTAGTAGTTGATGAATGAAAAGGACATCAGCAACTACCCTGCGTTTTTCAAGAGTTTGCATGTTAATCAACATCAAACGATCAGCATAAGGAGGTAAATTGAAGCTATCGGAACCAGGGAGGCCTCGTAACGCAAATCGAATAAATCTTCATTGTACAGCTTCGATACGCAACGAATGAGAAGCATAGAGCGGTGACCAAACTTGGCTGGCGTATTCGAGTATGGGCCTCACAAAGGTAAGGTAGAGGGATTTTGTAACGTATGGGTTGGCGAACTCCCTGGACCAGTGTTTCACAAAACCAAGAATAGAGTTGGCTCTACTAATGATATTATCGATATGGGATCGAAAATTAAGCTCTTTATCGCAAATTATACCCAAGTCTCGCAAAGAACTTACTAAGGAACCGGCTCACCTAATATGTAATAAATTCGTGATGGAGATTAGAGTCTCTTCCGCGAGTATGTGATAGCTTGACATTTACTGATATTGAGTTCCAGGAATTTTTTTTGGCACCAAGAAGAAAAACTGATTAGGTCATCTTGAAGACGGCAAGAGTCAGTATTAGTATGTATGCGTCGATAGATTTTCATGTCGTCAGCATAAACAGAAAGATTAGAGTATTTGATGGCATCATCGACATCGGTTATTGTTAAGAAGAATAGCAGAGGACCAAGGTGGCTGCCTTGAGGGACACCAGAATTTGCTGTAAAAAACTCAGATTTTGAAAACCTAAAGATGTCATTATATCGGCGTTCTTCGAGGTAAGATTTAATCCAAGCAATAAATGTGGGTTGAAAGCCGAAAACTTTTAGCTTACGAAGGATGACTGTGTGCGAGATTTTGTCGAATGCTTTGCTAATCATTTTTTGGCCCTTTTTGTGCAGAGGTATAATGTATGAATCCTTCCAAAACTTAGGAAAAATTGATTGAGAGATAGAGAGCTGGAAAAGAGCTAAAAGAGGATGAGCTAAAGTGTTTGAGAGTTTTTTTAAAATAATAGCAGGCAACCCATCGGGTCCAGGAGACAAATCGTCCTTTAAATTTCGTAACTTTTCGTTCACATTGGCAAGTGTAATATTAACCGAGGTTAAAGACGTTTGGGCACAATATCTTAAATAAGTGAAATATTCAGAGTCCAGTTCATCATTATAACTGGTAAATGACTGACTAAAAAAACTTGCAAAAAGATTTGCAATTATTTCAGGGTCGTCCGAAGATTTGTCTGAAAATTTTAGGGTTGGCGGGTAATTGTCTGATTTTCTCTTGATATTAATAAACTGGTAGAACTTTTTTGGATCAGTGATAAGTTTAGTTTGGATATGGGCTAGATAGGATTCATAAAGATGATCACAAAGATAAGAAAAATGGTTGTAAACATTAATGGTTGTAAACAAATACCCGTATTATTTTTGGTAAGAAAATTTTGTTAATTTTACCTGGTATTTGTATAATTGCGTTGGCTGAATATTCAAATTCCGCTTATTGGTTGTAAGTCAAGAATTGTAAGCAAGGTGTGTCAGTAATTTTGAATTTATCCCAATCAATTATCATTGTGTATGGATCACTGCCGAAATTTACAATGCCTTGTTTTTGGACAAAGAATGCACGAAGCGTGCAGGTGGATCGTATCGCGCTGCTCTTATTATTGCAAAGCCTTCAGATCGTATTAACTGGTCCGGGTCAGTTATCATTGATAAAAAAATATTTTCCGGGTGGCAATAATACGCATTGTATTCTACAGTAGAGCGAATGATCAATTGTATGTCTATTGGCAACTGACGTATCCAGCAAATGTAGTTGAAAACATGCCGACTGCCGTGGGTGGCTTGTGGTTGGCTCTTGACGAGGAACCAGAATGGTGCATAGACTTTCACAATGAATGAAACCAGATTCCATAAATCTGCAGTAGGCTGACTTTTTGTTACATAAAGAAAAAAAAAAATTAAAATAAGTGTATACGGTTTTTCTGAAATTTCATTACCGTAACTTTTTTTTTGTTTATTAACTTATGTAAATACTTTCAAAGCCAAACTTTATTGGTTTTTTGTGAGCTTAATTTTCGTATAAAATTTTTTTAATTTAGGGGGGTAGAAATTTGGGTAACTGATATCACCAAACGAATTTGATGTTGTAGGTTGATGGAAAAATTGCAGTTCTCATCAATACCTTTTTAACGATATATTGCATTTGAAGATCGGACCAAAAAATACAAAGTTATGGTTAAAAAACGATTTTGGCGGTTTTTACAGGGTGCCTTCGAAAAAATTGTTATAGCAATGAAACACTCACGAGGTAAGCTTTCATATAAGGGGCGGACTTTTCAAACCTTTTTTTTCGACCCACTCTAATGCACACCAAGTAAAAAAGCATGCAAGCCCTGTTTTTCATCTTTTCACTACCTGAATGGGAAATATGCAGCCACTTTAGAACGTCGTTTTGGAGTTTCCTCGGAACTACTAGTTTTTCGCCAAGTTGTACTAAATTATTTTCACAAGTAATTTCATTTTTAACTTTACTAAAGTATTTTAAACAAGGCGATGGTAAATTGGCTGATTTAGGCCAACCATCTTTATAAAAGCTTATGATTTGTCTTAAGTCATTGTCCTCTAGTGTCTCTTTTTCGAATTGTATACTTTTTTCTCTTGACATATTTATTTCATGTACACAACCTTCTAAATTTATCTCTTCATTTTTGTCATATTTTTTATCACCATATCTTGACATTACATCAGCTAGAAGTAAAAACTTCCCTGGTATGTAGCAAAGATTCAATTTGTACTTTTCTAACTTAATTCTCATTCTTTGAAGTCTCATAGATGGGATTGTATTTATACTTTTTTCGAAGAGGGGAATAAGAGGCTTGTGATCCGTCTCAACAAGAATTTCTCGACCATAAACATAAAAGTGGAATTTTTTACAAGCGTACAAAATTGCTAAAAGCTCTTTTTCTATTTGCCCATAGTTTTTCTCAGTATCACTTAGACCACGCGAAGCCCATGAAACTGGACTTTTGTTTTGCATCAAGCAAGCCCCGAGTCCATACGAACTTGCATCAGTCTGAAGAACAATACTTTGTGATTGGTCAAAATTTTGTAATGACGTAGCATTAACCAACAATTTCTTAATTTTTTCCATACATACAGTATGTTTTTGTAACCAAGCAAATTGAACATTTTTGAAGCGAAGCTTTTTACGCCTCGTTCTGCGATTTGCTAGAGTGAAATCAGAAAAAACGACACTTTTTACCGACAACTTTTTTCTTAGAATTGATATTGTTTTTTGCTTGCATCAATTGAACCAGAAAATGTTAAATTAAAAATAATTTCTTGCCCACTGCAGGAATTGAACCCACAACTCAAAGTTCTATCGTTTGTTGGTACTTTCCTCTAATCATTACGCTAAAACCCTTTCTTTCATAATTTTGTTGATTCAGTGATAAACATTAGCTAAAGCTATATTTCAGCAGATCACTATAATCTATTAATTTAAGAAAGGATTGTGTGTTGACTATTCTTCAAAGGATTGTGTCTTGGCTAGCCAAACAACAAAAGTAGCAAAAAACAAAACTGTTGCTTCTTCTATTCCACACTGTCATCAACAGCGTTCAGTAGTTTGGGTTATTGTTTGGGCATTTTTTTTTTATTTTTTTTTTTATTTTTTTTTTTTTATTTTTGCATAGTGTGAAGGAAAAATTAACAATTGACCAAAAGTGCGTTGACAAGTGCTTTTCTAAGTGACAGAAAAAAAAATAATAATGATATATAATAAAACTTATTGGTGTGAATATAAACGTGTGTTTTTTAGTTTACTTTGTTATTTTCAAGTTTTGAATTTAAAAATTATTCGAATCGAAAAAAAGCCATTAAATTATCAAATCTATGAAATTGTGAAAATGCTTCGCTTCTGTCGTGTGTCCAGTGATGCACCTGTGTTTTTTTTTTACAACTCTCGTAGGGGCTCGATTTCTTTAGCCAAATTAGGCAAGAAGTCTCTTAGATAATTTATCATGCCCAACACTTTTTGCAATCCTACTTTAGATTCCGGATTTTTTAATTTAAGAATAGAATCAACCCTAGCTTCATCCACAGATAAGCCACTCTGTGATAACATGAATCCCATGTACTTTACTTTCTCTGACCTAAATTGTAGCTTTTCTTTGTTAAACTTCACGTTGTTTAAACGAGCTATGCTAAGAACTTTTTCTAATATCTCATTATGCTCTTTCACAGACTTTGCAAATATTAGTATATCATCAAAGTATATAAAAACTCCACTTAATTGTCCAAAAACCTGAGACGTAAATCTCTAAAATATCACGGGAGCTGATTTTAACGCGAAGGGAAGACGCAAATACCTGTACAATCCATGCGGCGTACTAAACGTACACATAAAACTCGATTTCTTATCCAATGGAATGTGGAAAAAACCATCGTTTAAATCGAGGACAATAAATACAGTCATTCCTGTCAACATCGCCCTAAGTTCTTCCAACGTGGGAATATTGTACTGTTCCATGACTAAAGCAGCGTTTAGATCCTTAGGATCAAGACAAATACGAATAGCATTATTCGGTTTTTCCACTATTACTACGTTTGAGGTCCACTCAACTGGTTCATTAACCCTTTTAATAATTTGCATATCCTCCAATCGCTTTAACTCATTTTTCAAAGGTATTAGCAAATTCTGCGCAACTCTGCGAGCAGGTTTCGCTACTGGTTCTATACCACTTTTTACTTTAAGCGTATATGCATGCGCAAATTTGCCTGTACCAAAGAAAACATCTTTGTACGCATTCAATAAATCATCATTATTTTGAATCTTCTCTAATTTGTCATTTTTATTAACTTCACAAATTCTTTTAATAAAACCTAGTTCTTCGCAAGCTTCTCTTTCTAACAACGGAACCACACCACACCCCTTTTTTACGACTATAAATTTGTAACACTTTTTTAAATTATTTGCTTCGCATTGCAAAGTATTTATATTAACATAACCAGCAATTTTTATATTTCCACACCACGCTCTCATTCCAGCACCAACAGCAGCAACATCTGTATAATACACACCATTATCCGATGCATAACTGTCGCTTATGATTGAATTTTGACTCTCCTCTAAATTAACGGCATTTACATTTTGCGGCTCACGCAATTTACAAGCAGAGCTAAAATGATTTAACTTTTTGCAATTAAAGCAAATTTTATTAAAAGCTGGACACTTATATTTCGGATGACGTGTGAGGCATTTGTAGCATGTTGAAAAATGATTAACAAAATTTGTTTTCGAATTGTTACTGTTGTTACTGTTATCATTGGTAATAACTTTTTTATGCTGCCTGCTTCTGGATAGCTCGTTTGGTCGGTTTTTAACATAATTGACGTAACTTTTCAGTTCATTAGTTGCTTGTCCCTCTTGAATAACTCTTGTTTGCTCTTTGTTTACCTCAAACAGCTTGCAGATATCCACGGCCTTTTCTAAAGAAAGCTCACGGTCAGCTAACAGTTTTTCTTGCAGCTTTTTGTCAGACACTCCCATTACTATGCGATCCCTCAAAATAGAATGCTCGGCTACGCCGTACTCGCACGATTTTGCCAGATGTCGTATATCTTTAAGATACATCTCAAAAGACTCCCCATGTTTCTGTGTTCTTGAGTAGAACACGTATCGCTCAAATACAATGTTCTTTTTTGGAATGCAGTAGTCAAATCAGATTATCAAATTTCTTGATAATCGCTTCTAATGATTTTTCCTCCTCCTGAGACAGATTTAAAACATTGAAGATTTCTACACCTCCGTCACCAACCAAAAGTTTAAAGATTGCCACTTGTGATTCCGCAGGGGATTGCGATATTCCAGTTGCAATAGTGTAGATAAAGAAATTTTGCTTAAACTTCCTCCAATTATCCGCTAGGTTTCCTTCGATGTTTAATGCGGATGGAGTGGGAAGATTTGATGGCATCATTATGGAATTGTTTGATACCGATGGCTTAATTTCATCAGGTTTTGGTGGCATATGTTTTTATATTTTGTGTTTTTTCTCATTTTCAACAATTTTTATTCATTAACTTCACGTATAATTTTTAACTTTCATTTACTTGCTATCACAGAACTTTTAATTATATATGTATATATATTTTTTTTTTCTTTTGTCCGCAGCGCCATGCAATATAATGACGAAACCTGTTGTTCAGTTTGAGTTGTTTTATTGACTGTTTCAATGATCTTAAAATCGAACATTATATTTTTCTTAAGGGGAGATACGCAGTCAGAACTTTTTTCTTTTCAAACATTTTTTTTTGCATTTTCTTAAAGCCTTAAGTTTCAAGAATATTTGGTGAAAATTTCAAGTTAATATCTCAAAAAATAACAAAGTTATAGCCTACTGAGTGAACCGCCTTCTAGAGCGCGCAGTGCTGGCGCTTATTTTCAAACGCGTTTTTCTCAAAACCATGTTTTCAAAGTCGGTGACCAAGATTTCTCAAAGCTCAGTGAAGCGATCGTTTTGATTTTTTTGCAAGCTTATTGTACACATAATAATCTCGTACTTGTCATAGGATTTTTTTTTTTTTAGCTTCGTTCATTTTTTATAGGCAAAACTATGACGAATTTTTAGTCGAAAATCGTTTTTTTACGTTTGAAAGTCCGCCATTTTGTGAAAAATCAATATTTTAAAAAACGGCTATGACAAGTACGAGTTTTAAGTATCTACTTTAATAATATATTTCATTTTTTTGTTTCAGATGAATTAAGGAGGAGCAATCTTGGTCACCGCGTTTCACCTTTTTTTCAGAGCGCTCTACAAAAACTGCTGTATCGACCTTAATATTAAATTTTTTTTAATAAAAAAAAACTAAAAATACTCTTGAATGTGTATATTTTTAGGTATAAAAACCCTCATTCAAAAATATCCCATAGGTTTCCTTAAAAAAATTCACAAACATGACCTTTTTTTTCGGCCTCTGGCTGCGTTGCTCCCCTTAAATAGAGACAGAGAAGGTCCAGTTAAGTTTGTTTGATCTTGAGCAACAGGGTGTTGCTACAATATGTAACTTATATCTTTCTACAGTATAACCTTAAGTGAATACAAAAAAGGTAACCTGATCACAACCTGATCAGTATTTCATAAAAATGTCGTTAGTAAGGATCAGAAAAGGTTGTTCTGATGTAAACCTGATGAGTATTTCATAATAGTGCCCTAAGTAAGGATCAGAAAAGGAAATCATGATGCAAACCTGATAAAAATAAAATAAGGTATATCTTATAAAAAAAGAAAAGGTTTCCTGGTATTAACCTGATCCTCCGTTCTTCAAGATTCCCTAAGTAATGATACATTCAGGAAAACATGGTCATCAGCATAGGCATGAATAGTGACTTTTGTACTTATTGAAATAATCATTAATGAAGAAAGAGAGAATTATTGGCCCCAGGACCGAGCTTTGAGGAAATCCGCTTGTAGTATTATTATATGTTGAAAAGTTCTCCTTGCTTTAACTCTCTATGTCGTTCCAACTAAGTAACTATATAAAAACGCAATATTAATTCAATTTCTTTTTTACAATTTTCTTTTTAGGTAAATACTTATTCAAGGCACAATAACTTGATAGCAATAAATCGGGAAGACAAGAGATACAATTTTTAGAAAGAGGTTAAAATATATATTAATAGAATTGTCATGTCAGTGGCGTCCGTGGCGTAGTTGGTTAAAGTGCGTTTCCGCTATGTCAAAGAACCTGTGGAGACCCAGGTTCGAACCCCAGCAGCGACAGAAAATTATTTGAATTAAAATAATTTTTCTGTACGACCGCCACCTCTCTGCAGACAATGGCAAACCTCAGAGAGTAATCAAAATGCCATGTAAAGCTTCTTGATGATAAGAACATTCCGTTCATCGCCGTTCGGAGTCGGCGTTAAGCCTGTAGGTCCATTTCTCGGTCAATTGTGTACAAACTTAATAACACGCACAACACAATTGATCATAAGAAGCTAGGTCAAAGTCCTTTCAAGGGCTGAAATGGCCAGTTATTTATTTTTTTATTTATTTTTTTTTAGAATTGTCATGAACTACAAAGAAAAAATAAATCAAAATAACACTTCCCATATTATATTATGTGGTTGCAAAAAAATGAACACTAACATAACTCGTGCATGCCAAATTCATGATAACAGTTCTGCAATGTTGTCATACCACAGGTACTTATGTTGCTGATATGCTGATAACACCATCCTCATAAGTCTAAATGTGATCTGTCAAATATTTTCCGATCGCAAATACCTATTTAAAATACTTCAGAAAAAAACAACCAGTATGTGCAGAAAACTTGATAAGTACATAAATAATAACTTTTTAAAAAAATATTTTAGAAGAGATGAACGTAAATTTACTCCCTGAAAGTCCAGCACCTCAAGGCTTTGTGCACAACTGTCAGCAGCAAGTATTCAGTAATAGTTTCGAAAATTGTGGTGCGGATAAAAATTCTGGACCAGTACGTAGAGCCAGCCGAAGGACTTTTCAGGTAAGATTAAGGAACAGATTTGCAAAAGTTAGTTCGTAATATATGTTTAAATCGCTTAGGCCAATAATGTTAATAATACCAACTACGACATGGAAATGAGCGACTCAAGTTCACAGAGCGATGATACAAGTGGTGGTGGGGGAAGCAGTAATGGGGGAAGTGCACGCCCCTCAAGTCGTGGTAGAAACTCCTCAAGTTCAAATCAAAGTCGACGAAGAAAAGGTGTACTCAATGCTAAGGAGAGAAACCTAAGACGACTAGAATCAAATGAAAGGGAACGCATGCGGATGCATAGCCTTAATGATGCTTTTCAAGTAAGCCCAAAATTAGTTCTGAGCTCTATTCTATATAAAAATATAATGAATTCCTACTTTACAGTCTCTTCGAGAAGTTATTCCACACGTTGAAATGGAGAGAAGACTTTCCAAAATTGAGACTCTTACATTAGCTAAAAATTATATAATTAATCTAACGCAAATTATTCTTGCTAAAAGAAACGAAGAGTCAGCTCAAAATTTAAGTGAAGCCATGTTAAATGATGGACTAGTTGAAGTTAATACTGTAGCCTGCTTCGAAGAAGGTCTCACTAGCACTCCCAATTACGACTGCTCTGTATTAATGGAGTCGATGCCTAATCAACTAGTCACAGCAGCATCAGCAATTCCAATACTAAACCAGAATCTTAGTCATATTCACCTGCATCCCCATCAACAGCAGTTTATTAGCCAGAATAATAAACAAATTCTTATTCAACAAGCATCAAGTACCGACAATACTAACAACGGATATACAAACGCCAATGACAACAATTTTGATGAACCTTTTCGGGAATTTATCTAAAGTAGAGATTTTTATTTACTGATGGCAATGTTTACAAAAGGCGATTATACATGAATTAACTTAAATTAAAACTAATAAGGAATGTATTATCTTTGGCGTGGCCGGAGTTAAAATACACCCTCATTAGTGTTTATTAAATAATTCCGAAGTATAAGATTTTATTATATTTATAACGTCAGTTTGTAGGGGGGATAGGTGTGAATTTCATCCATTTCGAAAAATATCAAACGAAAAGTATTTATTTGGCATAAAAACTTATGTGTTATATTCAGGGACGGAAAGTAACGATTATTTCCAAAAATTTAATAACAAAAATCAACATGTCCAAATGTCGGAGCACATTTTGCATAACTTCAATATGCTGCTTAATGCATGTTCTATCGAAATAAGAAATTATCTTTATTTTTTGAGTTTTACCAATATAATTTCATTATTATTTCACAGTTACAGAGTTATGTTTTTATTTTTGTTTTTCTGTTCAAGAAGAAGAGTTATTTTTTATTTTTATTATTTTGCTCAAGAATAAAAATTGTTTCTCAATTTTTATTTTTTCCCTCAAGAATAAAAATTATTTCTCAATTTTTTTTTTTTTTTGCGCTCAAAAATAAAAATCAGTTGTACAATTTTATTTTTTGTAGGTATACAATCATAAAATTTCCTTAACCCATTTCAACCTGAACCTAAACTACCGGATCAAAATTGACGAAACTTCTGCCAGAGACTACATATAGGCTAACTAAGCAGGACAGGGAGTTTCAGATTTTTATCTACTCAGGTTTGGTCCAGGTGAGGTGGTCGATTAATTGAGCACTGGGCGGTACCGTTATCTGAAAATGCAAATTAAAAGAAAAAAACAGAAAATTTGTTGCTAGTGCAGGATATTTTATTTATTGAAATAAATTCTTAGGAAAGTATATATAAACTACATATTGGGGAATATATTAAAGCATTCTCGGTGCAAAACCACGTCGCATTTCTTGCACCTAAATGAAGCATGCTTATGGTATTGGCGACAACGACGAGGCTTTGGAATATGCTCGTATGCGTGTCAAATTCTTATTCAACATCTGTCCGAATACTATTCAATGCGTTTGTTCCCGTTATATTAGTAGGATTTGGGAGCTTCAGAGCTGTTTCTCTCTCTTGGCGCAGCAAACTTTCAGCGACATATACTCGGAAATCGAGTTGGTATTCAGATCGAAATCGTTCAGTATTTTTCATCGCATGTACATTTGTCTCATGTTTACGCAGAACGCAATGAAATTTCCACGCATTGACCATTGCTGCATCAAGTGCGTTCGTCAACAATGGCCAGTACCATTTCTTTCCGCGAAGGCGGATTTGATAGTTGTTCATTGCGTTATCGAAAAGATCCACGCAACCCATTCGTGTGTTATACGCCGAGATAATATGCGGCATTTCCAACGTTGCCATTCGACCATTTTTTTCTATCCCAACGTTTGACACGATGCATGGGCTCGAGCGGCTCATGATTGGATGCAACGGTGACAACTGGATTATCGTTCCATCGAGCCATTTATATTTCGTTGTTTTTATCGAACGAATGATCCATTGAGCCACGCGGTTTTTTGCGCATCGTTCGTGGCTCTATAAGAGTGGTTTTTTTCTTCGATTTTTTCGAATGGTGCCGGTAGCAAAATAGCCTAAAGCAGACAGACGACACATTAATGTGTGAAATAAAGGCGACGCAGCGTTGCAATGGATTTGGTACGTTTTTCATTAGCTTGAATACCACTGTTTCACCCAATCCATAATTTTCGCACCGCCATACGGAATGAAACAGTATCCATCCGATGAGCACAAATCCAAATACTTAAAGCCTAATCTAATTGACTTTCCTCGAATAAACATTTTGCACGAATGTCGTCCGTAGTATGCAATCATCTGCTCATCAATTGAAATATTGTGTGAGAACACGCAGAATTGCAAAAACTTTTCGTTCATTAAATCGTTTTGCGTAATCGATGGCACAGCCCACGATCCAGTCAATATCATCGTCACCCATGAATAAATCGAATAATTCGATTGGCGAAAGGGTGCCTGCAATGCAATAACAAATAAAAGGTAATGTTTATGGTTTTGCAGTAATAATAACCAACCATATTTCTCAAATAACGCGGTTATTTTCTCCTCTTCCACGTTCACTGGTTCCCGAGAAAACGATATCCTTTTTGATTTAAACCACTTCGGAGTATATATTTTTGATTTCGACTTTGTCTTTTTATCAGATTGAGTAGGTGCAGCTATACCTACTTTGGCAGCATCATTCCGCAGCACCTCGGGATTGGCATTGTAATCGTCTTTCAAAAAATCAGGCATACGTTCATTCTCGTCGTCGTATTCGCACGCCACTTCGATTTCCCCGGCCACTTCTCCGGGCATACATGTACTCGGATCGTTCAAAATTTGGACGTCTTCATCGATGTCTTCCTCGTCACTTAAGTTGTCGACTTGTGATGGGGGCAACAGTAAAAAATCAACTTTATCCGCATTATGAATTAAAATGGCAGTTTCTTCTTCATCAGTACTCTCATTCATTAAAATCTCAATTTCAGCTTGAGTAATGTATTTTCTGCGGAACATTTTTTCAAAACTGTCTGAAAAAACCCACAAAATACGAAAAAAATAGCGTCCAAAGAAAGAGAGACAAGACGTCAAACGTGGCAAAGTCAAACACACACTGAAGTCAACTTAAGTAAAACATCTACTCGCTACCGCAAGACTAAACTTAAATCACACTAAAGCAGTGTCGGGCAATTTCGAATTTCATATTCACACGTGAATAGGCTGCTTTTTGCTGCCGATGCACTGCTATCCATAGCTGTTAAATTGCGATTACGATTAGTAATCAATTAGATTATTTTTTAAAAAGAATTGTAATGATTATATAATCCTTAAGCAAGCATTTTATGATTAGTAATTGATTACGATTACAAATAATCAAAAAATAATAACGATTTCTTGAGATTACGCAAAATAATCAAAAATAACCAAAAGTAATCAAAAAAATAATTCTATTACTTTTAAAGATTATCTTTGATTCGTTTTTGATTATTTTAAGAATTTCAGTCTTAAGTACGGAATATTTTGTGAAAGTGATGATGAAATTGACACAACTGGTTCTTCACAGAAACCCGATTAGTGATACCAACAGACCAACACTTCAGCTACTTGCATAACAATTCAAGTGCTGAAATGATTTGGCCAAAGTATGGCTTGTTGAAGGAACCATTTCTTTCATTCAATACTCCTTTAATGCTCAGCGCCAGTTGAGAGACTATTTTTTTTTTTTTGCCGGCATAGTAAACACTCCAAGACGGCAATCATTGTCTGATTTTTCTTTTGAAAAATTAGTTCTTATGAATGCAAATAGTAATTTAGAGTAAAAAGGTTTTATTTTTGTTTCGTTTATCTTGTACTATAATACATTATTGTTCTCGTTCCTGATTTTGTCAATCTTTGTTTTATAATGAAATACATAACTTTGTTTTTTTTAATAAAATTTAACAAAAATTTTTTGTATCTAAGACTGAAGTTCTTAAAATAATCAAAAAAGAATCAAAAATAATTTCGAAAAGTAATCGGATTATTTTTTTGATTACTTTTGATTTTTTCGATTATTTTGCGTAATCTCAAGTAATCGTTATTATTTTTTGATTATTTGTAATCGTAATCATACAGAAAAGAATCGTACTTAATCAATTATTTTACCTTATTGACAGTTTGTATTGATTACAAACAGAAAAGAATCGTACTTAATCAATAATTTTACCTTATTGAAAAAAAGAATCGAATAAGTAATGATTACGACGAGTAATCATTACTTAACAGCTATGCTGCTATCACACCTACGCTGTAAGCAACTTCGTGAAACGTACGAACAATGAACTAACAATGGCATTCGGCCGCAGAGTAAAGGCCTAACCAAAATAGACGAGTCGCTACGTAAAGAGTGAAGACAAAAATGTTCGCTTAAATGCAATTCAATGTTGTTACCCAAAATAAGCAAACGTAAACTCAACGAACTGAACGAAACGGTGTGACGAGACGGTTTGTTCCGTAAGAACCGAACTTTTAGCGTCTTAACTCGTCAACAGCAGCTGTGCAGAGTAGTCTTCTTCTTTTTTCAGACGATTGGAGGTACTCGTTTCATTTTGGGTTAAATGTCAAAACAGACATAACGAATGCAAACGTTCGGCAAGTTGCAATCATGGTATAATAATATAAGGTAGTATTGACAGTTGCTTGGGCAACGACCATCTGTCAAAAAAAATGTCTAGAAAGAGAGCGTTCAATTATTTCTTATGTTTTCGCCATTGTTTATGTTTCAGCGCTTGCAAATAACCAAACATTTTCTTACAAAATATTGCCTATTTTATTTAATTAATAGTGAGTTATTATTACTAGAACGAAAATAATTTGTAAACTTAATGTTATTAAGTGCAAACATAAAAAAAAAGGTTGAAAACGTTTAAGTGCAGCATCCTCAGCAGCTGCAGATGCATGTGGACGAAATTGAAAAAGTTTTCAATTAAAATTAAAACACCACGGCTGGAAAACGTTAAACACATATCACACATAATTTTTTTACAACTTTCATTATTATAACTGTGTATTTAACGCACATATTTTGCGGAATTTATTTATTTTTACATTCGTTTAATTCTTGTTGCACGAACAACTGTTTTTGACAGATGGTCGTTGCCTTGTTGCTGAGAAAATCTATACTTGTCAATGCGACCTGTATACTTGTATCATGAGTTGCAATCGTCTCGTTTTGTCTATTTTGGTTAGGGCTTAAGATAAATTCTCTCAGCACAAAGTATGAGCCTGAACAGAATCAAAAATCGTTGCGACCAACGACCCTCTCTGGTCGTCGAACGCAGAGAATGTGTCCAGAATGATGCGATTGCGATTAACGATTCAAAGTTGCTTTTATTTAGTATTTTTTTATTTATTTTTTCTATTTCATTTCAATGTATTGGTCTCTTCAATTGTGTGAATACAACACACACAAACAAGAAATGTCAGAAGATAACAAAAAACTAAGCAAATTTCATGAAACACAGCCAATTCTTAGCAAAAATATGGCAACACTAATGGCACTCAGAGAGAGAATCGTCGGTCGCAAGAGAAGAAATAGAATAGATTCTAATTGTGCGATTTATCGTTGCGGAAAAAGAGCTGCGTTTTTTTTACATTTTGCATGTATTTTCCAACAACAAAGATCGGCGGCCGCAACGATTTTTGATTCTGTTCAGGCTCTATGTCAGTTGACGTTAAGCATTCATGAAGGCAAGACCTCGCTGCGCAACTGTTTCACGAATCTGTTTAACGTACACACAAAAAAAATATTTAACGAACAATGGGAATGCGATTATTTTTTCATAGAAAATATAAATGATGAAGCGCAATGCTTAATTTGCGAACGAATTATTTATCGTTCTGTAAATATGTATTTGCAAAGACACTACTCCACTTGTCATGCAAATTATAATTCTTTTTCAGGTGATGAAAGAAAACTTAAGCTTTTTGAATTAAAAGCTGAATATTTTTTAAAACATATGGTTGACGAAGTTCCGTACAATTATAATAATTACAAAAAAAATTATGAAGTTCATGATAAATATAAATCAGAATTTACAAAAGCGTCGTATGCAGTTTCATTGGCCTTGGCAAAAAAATGCCGACCATTTGACGATGGCACATTTTTTAGAGATTTGAGCCATACAGTTTTAAGTTTTTTTGGGGAGCAAGAAAAGGATATGCAAAAAATTATTGAAAAAGTTCCTTTATACAGGCGAACAATAACACGCCGAACGGAATGTATTAGTAAATATATATATTTCTGTACTAAAACTAGGATAATGAATTCCAAATTTTTTTTCTAACATATGTCTCGATGAGAGTACTGACATAAACAACATAAGTCAACTAATTATTTACATAAAATCAGTAAATGAGCTTTTAGAAATGACTGAGGAATTATTATCCGTTGTTTCAATGCATGGACATGTAACAGGGAAAATCCTTTTCAAAATACTAGACAAAAATGTTTTTTCTATTTTTAACAAATTAAAATGTTCTGCAATTTGCACTGATGGAGCCAGAGTAATGGCTGGAAAGAATCAAGGCTTGATAGGTTGGCTAGTGAAAAATGATATAAGGGTTCCAGCAAAGATCATATACTAGCTGCGTTCGATTCGCCAGCCTATACTCAATTCATGTCGCTTATTTCAAAATTTGTATGTGAAAACAACAACAAAGTCTACAGCTAGTTGAGTATAGAGTAGGTCAATTATCAGTTGAGTTGAGTAAAGTTGCGTTGCCAGTTTCTTATTTTTTAGTTGGTTTGTGTACGGAATAAGATAAAAGTAATAGATTCTGTCAAAATGTAATGTGAGCACAAAAACAAAATTAATTTATTGGCAGACTTTATGTGATCTGTAAAAACAAAAGTGTTGCCAACTATGCAGTAAGTAACAGCTAAGTGAGTAGCCGTTTTTTTCGTAGTTGAGTTGAGCACTGGCGAATCGAACGCAGCTAATATAAAGATGAGTTACGTAGAACATTAAAATGTAACAAATAATTTTCAGACCAGCACGATAGCTTTTGTGAGTGCGATATGAAAAAGCTTTTAATTCTTGCTTGAGAGAAAAGTTTTCCGTTTCTCTGTACCCTTCCTCTCCGCGTGATCTGCTCTACATCAATTGCATACACTCTCTTCATTATGATTTTGATAGCGAACGGGTTTAGTTGGCTCATGATACAATTACAAGGTAGGCTCATATTGAAGAGCAGGCTGCGCTTCTTGTCAAAATCAGCTGATAGCTTTTAGTTTTTCTTTGTTGTTGTTGTTGCTTTGGTCGTTTGACGTTTGTGGCTTCTACAGCTTTGTTGTTGCAAAATTTCACAATTGAGCAGCCATTTTCATCAGCCTACCTGGTAATTGTATCATGAGTTGGCTTATTTTATGCGTCGGAGAAAAACAAAGAAAGTTTTTCTTGGTATTGAAATAGCCATTGAATTTTTTCAATTGCATTTCTATTGTTTCCCTTCTTTTCTTGCCACAGTATTTTGTTTGATATTGTGTGAATGCATATTTAATTGATTTATGATTTTGATATTTGTTTCGGATTGAATTGATATCTAAATATTTCACTTAATACGATTTGTATGATTTTGATGATCTACCCTGGATTTTATTTTTACATTCAATTGGATCATATGATTGGGTTTTTACTTAATTTGATTCCTTTATTTTGAAAATGGAAGGAAAACGGAAAAAGGCTGAAATGCCATTAATTATATATAATTAATTATATGTCAATTATATTATTAATAAATTATATAATATAATCTATATCTATAGAAGTTTTTCTAATCTAGAAGTTTTTTGGTACGGTGCGTGTTTTGAGGCTATCTATTGTAATCCGCCTTGAACACCAGAGAGCACTATAGTACAAATTTTTTACAAAACCGCCTAAAACTCAAAAACCGCTCATGCGATTCGAATGAAAATTGGAATATAGTGGTTTTCAAGTACGATGAGTGTTTTGGCGCTATCTTCTTTAATCCACCTTGGACAGCAAAAGCGCTGTAGTACAAATTTTTGACCAAATTGTCTAAACCGACAATATGTCAACAATAGGCATATTTTTCTTTGGTTTTTTAGGTTACATTCCATATGCAAATTAATAACAAAATATAAAATTTTTCTTAAATTTCGTAAAATTAAGAAAATTTCCGTTATTTTGATACCAAAAAAAATTTACATTTCTTCAAAACTGCGAAAATTTTGATTACAATGAAATTTTAGAAGCGAGATCTTTCTCTTAGCAAAGCCAAGTGCACCAAGATTTGTTAAAAAAAGATTTTTCGTTTAACTAACATAAAAACAAATATCGTCAATTTGACACCAAAAACATGAACATATCTTGAAAACTATGAATATTTGAGTGCAACGATATATTTAATACAACATCGTTGCTCAGAAATGAGAAAAAACAGTCAGAAATTAAATTTTGTGACTTTCGATTCAAATATCTGACTTTTATACATTTTTTTGATTTTTTTTTTTGTCTTTTGTCTTAAAAACCTAACAAAGAACCTACCTTATTGCAAAAATACCTTTAGTTGAGTATATAGGTGTATTTTAAATATTCTTTTCAAAAAGATCTGAAATATTGGAGTTTTCCAAAAAAAAGGGACAAGCATTGTTTTTATTGTATAAATAATTTAAATTAAATTTAAAATTAAATGCAAATTTTCAACTCTTTTTCAGAAGCTATAACCAAGGATCGTAACTGTTGACTTTTTTCAAAGAAGTTAATAAATAGTAGTTATTGTTGTTTTTTTTTGTTTTTATTTTGTTTTTTATTTATTATATTTTTTTTTGTTTTTTTTTATTTTTTTTTTATTTGTTTTTCATTCGGATTTCGGATTTTTTCAAATAACTTCGAATATTCGAATATTAAAAATTACGAATATTTGAATATAAGATATTAGACTTAATTTACAAATGCCAGATAACTTCATTTAAATTATAAAAATATAAATGTTTCACAAGGTTCCAGTTGGGAAACGTTTATAAAGCGGCCTACGGACGGAAACCCCCAATTTTTTATCGTAAACAATCCGTATAATAAACCAAATCGCATTTGTTTCAGTCATTTCATGAAATTTAATCGGTTACAGATTCACCATCTTGAGTTTTGAACATCTAACTTCGTATTCGTGATCAGCGGCCCCAAAAACCCCCTTATACACGTTTTCTTGTAATTTTGGTGCATTTTATGAAATTTGGTCGGCCATATTGAATCCGCCATCTTAAATTTAGAAAATCTATCCTCAAATTCGTGATTAGCGATCTCAAAAATCCCTTGTTTATATATTTTTGGGACAATATCAGTAGAGATGTGAATTTAATTAAGGGGAGCAACGCAGCCAGAGGCCGAAAAAAAAGTTCATGTTTGTGAATTTTTTGAAGGAAACCTATGAGATATTTTTGAATGAGGGTTTTTATACCTAAAAATATACACATTCAAGAGTATTTTTAGTTTTTTTTTATTAAAAAAAATTTAATATTAAGGTCGATACAGCAGTTTTTGTAGAGCGCTCTGAAAAAAAGGTGAAATGCGGTGACCAAGATTGCTCCTCCTTAATTCGTCTGAAACAAAAAAATGAAATATATTATTAAAGTAGATACTTAAAACTCGTACTTGTCATAGCCGTTTTTGAAAATATTGATTTTTCACAAAATGGCGGACTTTCAAACGTAAAAAAACGATTTTCGACCAAAAATTCGTCATAGTTTTGCCTACAAAAAATGAACGAAGCTAAAAAAAAAAAAAAATCCTATGACAAGTACGAGATTATTATGTGTACAATAAGCCTGCAAAAAAATCAAAACGATCGCTTCACTGAGCTTTGAGAAATCTTGGTCACCGACTTTGAAAACATGGTTTCGAGAAAAACGCGTTTGAAAATAAGCGCCAGCACTGCGCGCTCTAGAAGGCGGTTCACTCAGTAGGCTATAACTTTGTTATTTTTTAAGATATTAACTTGAATTTTTCAAATATTCTTGAAACTTAAGGCTTTAAGAAAATGCAAAAAAAATTTTTGAAAAAAAAAAAAAGTTCTGACTGCGTATCTCCCATTAATAATATTCATAATTTTTACATATTGATATATTGAAGAGGTTAGGTTGATTCAAACAAAAAAAAAAAATATTCCTAGTTATACTTTAGATATTTTGTGCACTTTTGGTTTTGGTTTGGCACCGATTCAGTAACTTTATTGATGCAAAAAAGATTCGCAAAAAAAATTGCAAAAAATTTCGTTATTTTTTTAATTAAAATGCGCCATATTGGTTTCTAAAGTCATTATTATGCAAATCCGACTGCACCAATCGAAAGAGCGACCCCAAAAATAGTAGAATAGTTATGTTTGGAATTTTTTATTCCAATTTTTTATGGCGGAATTTAAGTCTCAAACATCATATTGAAATTGTGCTCTTCCCGGACTTAATGGGTTAATTTTATATCGTTAAAAAGGTATTAAAATGTCCAAAAAAACCAAAATAAAGTAACTGAAAAAAAATTATAGCGTCTGTTGTTGGCATGATATTAAACTTTGAAGTTAAGAATGGGCCAACTTACAACAATTTTTCCAAAAGTTTTATATTTTTCCTTAAAACAGACAAAATAACCTTTCCAATGATACCTTATTTACGAAAATCGGATTTAAATTGAAATTAATCTAAAAATTTATAACTTCGGATTTGGTTTTCTAAGCAACAAACCAATTTAGGAACGAAATTTGAGCCAAATCGGAGATGGTCAGTGCTACTGATAGGTCACCTCAATCTGAAATGGGCGACATATGTTATATATTATCTTTTTATAATGTGCGTAGGGTATTTAAATACAAATCACGCCTACATTTTTGTTTTTTTACGCAAGACAATTTAGCTACAATTCGTTTGCAGATACATCGTTTGTTGAGATCTTTCGTATACTAAACAATTTCATGTGCTCTCTATGCTTCTCAATATTATACTCACAATGTCGCTTGCTTGTTCTCCCGCTCTCATAAGCTTTAAGTCGTTCGCTCACTGACTCTCACAAAGCTTTAAAGTGGATTTATGATAAATCCACATTCGATTTTGACTGTGTCGCTGATTTGTATTAGACATGGGTAACGCAGCAAAATATGCTGCGCTGCTACAACAACCCCAGCGCAGTTTACTGTATCAGCGAAATGCGCTAACGCAATTGCGCCATGAAGCATTTTGGAATGCTATGATATATGTATCAAGACCAGCGCAGGCTGTTTTTGATTTGGATAGCGCGATGCGTTATGTGGTCAATTTGTTGAATGCGCTGAGCTTTGTGGTGAAGTAGCAAGTTGGGCTAAGCGCATATTGTCTTCACTTATTAAACATGAATGAAATTAATTAGAAAATCCTGAAACAATTTATCTATCGAAAGACTCATGTTGCTTATGAATTCATTTAATTATTCAATTAATATGAAGTATTACTGAACATATAGCGTATTTTTAGCATTAACCAAAAATGAAAAAAATTTATACTTCAAGCATGACTGCATGCTGTTCAACGTGAGTATTAGATAGCAAACAATATATGGGTCATTCTTTATTTTCGTTAATATTTTCCGCAAGTCCAAAAAATAATTTTTGTTTTAAATATTTAATTTTTTTCAAGTATTTATTTGAATATTAATAATTGAAATTAAATTGGGGGTGTGGGACAGATCAAACACTTTTAATTTAGGAATTATACCACTTTTATTTAAATTATCTCCATGGAGGTGATTTTATGCTCCACGGAGGTGATTGTATGTTCATGGAGGTGACTTCAAGTTCCATGGCGGTGCAGATTGCATACAAATTTCGAAAATGTTGTGATTGTATCAGGGCTGCGGAGTCGGTTCGAAAAATCACGACTCCAACTCCGACTCCGACTCCGCCAAATATTGAAGCACCGACTCCGACTCCGACTCCAACTCCGACTCTGACTCCGACCATAAAATTAAATATCATTTATTTTTTTTCATGCATAGAATTTGTATGTATGTATCTTGTAAATGAGGAAGTTAAAAATATGAGGAAAGTAATTCAAATTCATTTAAATTTAAATAAATCCTGCTATATCGGGCAGTATCAATGAAGATCACGATATGTCAATTCGTCGCCATTCTCAACAATTATGCTTGTGTCATTTGACCACCTGGGACATTTTACGTAAGAACCTCAGTATGAAACCATACAAAATATAGCTGGTGCAAGGATTGAAGTCGGGTGACTTACCCTAACGTCGTTTGTGTGTGTGGTGAATGGGCCTTAGAAAAGTTTGATGAAGATCGACTTTTTTATCAAAAAATTGTCTTTAGTGACGAAGCTCATTCTTGGCTCAATGTGTACGTTAACAAACAGAATTGCCGAATTTGGTCTGGAAAGCAGCCAGAGGCAATTCAAGAGCTGCCAATGTACTCTAACCGTCATTGGACCTTTCTTTTTTAAAAATAATGAAAATCACAACGTTATAGTCAAAATAGATGAATTGGACGGTTTCACATGCCACATGGCACGCGATACCATGGACCTATTAAGAGGCGAGTTTGGTGAGCAATTAATCTAACGTTTTGGAGTAGTCCAATGGCTGCCAAGATCATTCAATTTGACCCCACTTGACTCTTTTTTGTGGGGCTAAGTGAAGTCTCTTATGTACAGGGACAAGCCAGCCACAATTGCAGCCCTGGAAGAAAACATTACAGATGCCATTGGTGAGATACTGGTCGAAATGCTGGAAAAAGGATGCAAAAATTTAAGCTTACGGATGGACCTCCTCAGGCGTAGCCGCGGGCAACATTAACATTAAATAACCCTTAAAAAGTAAATGACAGATATTGATGTATCGCTCCAAATAAATATTTCATTCACTATAGCAAATTTTGTTTTTTTTTTTAATTTTCAAAAAGTAAACGCTAAAAATCACCTTTTATATCTATTAAACTTATAGATATTTTTTTATCTATAAGAAAACTAATAAGAAAAACTGGCCAGAAAACTTATTTGAAATATTTTTTAATGTTCACTCATGAAACTCATCGTACGAATTGATTTTACAATGAACATTTTTCGTTTGGTTGCTAATTTTGCTACTAACACATCAACTAGATGAACAACTGGTTAATGTAAAACCGAAAAAATTAAAACTTTTTGATATTTGGCAACTGATTGATTAACTGATCAAAAAATTAGAAA
Organism: Pherbina coryleti; assembly: GCA_943735915.1. Lineage (NCBI taxonomy): Eukaryota > Metazoa > Arthropoda > Insecta > Diptera > Sciomyzidae > Pherbina > Pherbina coryleti. Next base: position 133,804,613 of record OX030948.1, read on the forward strand.
TGACACCTGAAATACCAATAGACGACTTTTTTTAAACAACCAGCCACCAGCTTATCAACCAGTTTTGCTACTAGTTGTTCGTCTATAGGGCCCTTTACATATTAATATAATTTTAAAAATTAATAATTTTTCTATAAGATTTTGTTCTATGGCGATATTCGTTAAAAATTGGTAATGATTTTTTTTTTATCGGAGTCGGAGTCGGAGCCGGTGAATTTTCTAATCCGGAGTCGGAGTCGGAGCCGGTGAATTTTCTAAGACTCCGACTCCGACTCTTTCACCCAAAAATCCTTACAGACTCCGACTCCGACTCCGACTCCGCAGCCTTGGATTGTATTAACTTAGAAAAAGGAAAAAATATATGCTTGAAGGACAAGCAAAATCACCTCCGTGTATATAAAAATCACCTCCGTGGTTGTAAGCTCACCTCCATGGTGCCATTCGCCTCCATGGCACCATGGAGGTGAACAGCATGGAGGTGAATTTTTTTACAAATTATCTTATAAAAACCATACAATGATTGCTACGAAAACGACGTTCTGGATTTAAAGTAATGATCCAAAATATATATAATCACTGAAATAAATATAGTGCAATATTGCTTATAAACAATTTGTGACGTACCACGGAGGTGAGCAAACCAAATAGTACTCACCAGTAATTATCTACAAAAATGCAAAAAAACACTAGAAAGTTGCTCTTGAACTGATCACTTTCACATGTAATATGGAACTAATTTGATTTCAATTTAAAATTTTATTTCATGCCACTGGATCTGGGTACAGTTATAGAGAATAAGAACTTATTCTAAATGACGCATTACTCTAAACTGGAAACAAGAACACAAATTTGACAAGCAAAATTCTGTTGAAAATGCGATATTTTTTTGTCGGTCCACATGCATCAACAGTACCGTTATATTTGCTTTGCATATGTGTTTATCGCATTCTTATTAGAACAATCTTTTTTGCTGGATAAATTTTGTAGCTTAAGAACCTCGAAGCGGGAACAGCCATGGAGGTGAATTTTTATATGCAATTATCAATTTTTCGATGACAAAACAGTTTTTAACTAAATTAATTTTTTAAGCATTTATTAAGCTATAATCAACATGATCAAAATAAGGTGGTTGCATTAAATAATTTTAAATTTTTACTCAAAAATATGCCTCGGAACTTAGATATTAAAGAAAAAAAAGAATGACCCATATACATACACATTTCTGGTATGCAAGACAAGTTGGAAGTTGGATGTTAGTTTCATTTCATGTACCTTAAAAGCAATGAAAATCTATAGAAAAAACTGTACATGAAGCAAATACAATTTCCTGCGATTTTGGGTTACTGCGCTATTTTTGAGCTTTTTTTTTACCGCAATATTTAGCTTTAGCGCAAAACAAAAATTAGCGCTGCTTAACATATGAAAAAGATAAAAAAATTAAAATGTCATTAATTTTTCCAGGGACCGCAAATAACGATTATCGCTATCAATCAATCCTTTTATAACAATTATTTTTTTGTCGTTATTTGTTCGATCAGAAATAAAAATTATTTTTGGTCGTTTTTTTTCAATCAGAAAAAAAAGTTATTTTTTTGTTATTTTTTCGATCGGAAATAAAAATCATTTTGTGATCGTTATTTTTTTCGATCAGAAATAAAAGTTATTTTTTATCGTTATTTTTTTCGATTAGAAATAAAAATCATTTTGTGACTATTATTTTTTCGGTCAGAAATAAGAGTTAATTTTAATCGATATTTTTTAGACCAGAAATAAAAATCAATCATTGATCGATATTTTTTCGATCGGATTAAAAAAATTATTTTTTGATCTATATTAAATCGATCAAAAAAGTAGCATGCATATAAAGATATAAATTATAATAAAATGAAAACTTAAAAAAGCGCTATAACTCGAAAACAAAAGAAGATAGGAAAAAATAAAAGTGGTTTTGGCTTTTCTAAAGAGGGTGGGTGGCATCGAAATCTCGACGCAAAGGTAGGGGGGTTGGTCGATATGATAACCTTAAAAATTAGAAGGTTAACAAAATGCCATATCTTGAAAACGAAACAAGATGGGAAACTACTTATATTTTGTACTTCTATTTTCTACAGCTATTTTTTAATAATATTTTCTTTAGTGTTCTAGTACTATTTTCCATCAATATTTTCTACTACTATTTTTTGCAACCATTTCATGCTACCAGTTTGTCTACTAATCCTACTAATATTTTCTTGTCTAAGTTCTTATTCAAATTCTTGTCTTGGTCCTTATTCTAATCCTTGTCGTAATCCTTGACCAAATCTTTGCCTTACCTAATCCTTGTCCAAGTACTAATCCAAATCCTTTTCCAAATCCATGTCTAAGATCTTGTCCTTATCTTCGTCAAAATCGTTGTTCAAATCCTTGTCCAAGACGACTAGCTAACTTGGTAACGTGGGTTCGAAGCAATAACTTCTTTATTTTAACTCAAAACAGTTTTATTGTAAATATTGATTTGATTGAAATTTCAATCGATATTATTTCAATCTTGAAATAATTTTTATTTCTGATTAGAAAAATACAGATCATTGATTCATTTCTATTTCTGATCGAAAAAATAACGATCAGTAATAATTTTTATTGTTGATTGGAAAAAATTCCATTAAAAAATAACTTTTATTTCTGCTTGAAAAAAATATCGATCAAGAAATGATTTTTATTTCTGATCGAAAAAATAACGATCACAAAATGATTTTTATTTCTAATCGAAAAAAATAACGATAACATATAATTTATATTTATGATTGAAAATATAACGATCAAATAAATAATTTTTATTTCAGATCGAAAAAATAAGGATCATAAATAATTTTAATATATGATCGAAAAAAAGAATCGATCACAAATAATTGAATGAAGATGATTTCTTTCTTAAAAATCATGAAAAATAAATCATGCCAAAAACGGAATCTCTGACTCACTAGTTTCATATTGCTAGATTAAAAATTATTTTACATCTTTTTATATATGATCTTTTGATGTAAAAATTAAAAAATAACCGTTATTTTCTATCCTTGAATTTTTCATATTTTTATGAAAATCATATTCAATGTAATAATAATGGCAGATAAAATAAATTCTGTTCATAAAATAACATGAAAATTTGTACTTTTATATTAAGTAGTGCATAAATTAATAGAAAAAAGTAAAAATATATAAACGAAAATACTTAAGATGCGTCATTTAGATTATAGTTAAAAAAACAACTTTAGATTGGTAACCTGGAAAAAAATGCTACGCTGCTACACTAACCCAAGCTCAGTTCACTGTAGCAGCGTAATACTTTAACGCAATTGCGTCATGAAGCAGTTTGAAATATTATGATACCTGTATTATCAACATGTTTATCTGCGCAAGCTGTTTTTGAATTGCGTTATGTGGGCAATTTCTTGAATGCGGTGAGTTTTTAGAGTGCGCTTCAAACAAAACTAAAACAACAAAGGATTCTGGCATTGCAGCAAGTTTAAAGTTTGATTCAAGTTTGTTTGTACTCTTAACATCGAACACGTTCGACAAATTTAAAAAACCATTGCGTTATCGGCAAAGCATCATCACAATCAAACAGACTTCATATGCTTAACAGCATCTTCTTCGATCTTGTTCGCTTCGAACATTTTATCACCATGTTAAAGGCGACATAAAACTTGTGCAATTTTGGCTCGCTGCAAAAATATTTTTTCATTTTTCTTCAAGCGTCATTTGTATTATTGCGCTATTGCGTTACTTTTTTTAAAAGAAGTGAATTAGCGCAGTAACGCATTTAAGTGCTTCAACGCAATAGCGTAACGCAGCGCAGCGTTACCCATGTCTAATTTGTATGGCCGTGGCGCATCTTTATATTATATGATCTTTGCTCAGACCATTCACCACTTATAGTAAAGCTGGATTCACTGATCACCTTCAGCATGTTTTTTGCGCAAGCTCTATTGCTCTCAACAAGAGAATGTGGCAATTTTGATTCACTGACATGTAAAACATTCTGCAAGTTTGTGGTTTTTTCATTGTCATTCAGCATTGCCAGATGCAATGTTCCTTTATTATAAAGACATGAAAAATAAAATATGCCTATTTTAACTTGACAAACTTCATTCTGGCAGTTCCGCTCAAAAACATTCAGCAAGAAAATTAAAATAAAGTTAATCAAGTTCAAGAGATGCAGCAAGTTTTTGTTACTCTCTCATTGAGTGTGGAAAAAAATAGAGCGCATAAACTCCATATAAAAAAACTTGAAAAACATGCTGAAGGTGATCAGTGAATCCAGCTTAACTCTCAACACTTGTGCTCTTTCCGTATCAAAGCGATACAATATAGTCATGGTATAATAATACATGGTAGCATTGACAACTGCTTATTTTCTCTTCAACAGGAAAACATAAACTGTCAAAAAAAGCTTTTTGTGGAAATACATCAGCAGCTGCTGTGGTTGTTGTTTTTTTTTCACCTCAACGTTTTCAACATTGCTTGTGTTTTCAATGGCGGATTGAGAGCGCTCTCTTTTTGAGTATATTTTTTGACAGTATATGATTTCCCAAGCAACTGTCAATGCTACCTTGTATTATTATACCATGTTTTGTTATTGCTATCGTGAAGCTTTGGACATTCGTCACTACATGAATTTTCTGTGGGACACACGCATGCGTTCTGTTGTTGTATGCATTGTTTTTTTTATATGTTTTTGCTTTTAGTTTTTGTGCTTACAACAACAAAAAGTGAAACAAGCTAAAAATAGAACAGCTGTTGCTCGCAACAACAAAATGTATGGCAGGCTATTGTGGTAGCTATGAAAAAACGAAGGGACGGTCGTTAAAATGCGAAGAGAGAACAAAGAATAAATGATAATGTGGGAGCCATTGCATAGCCACGCATTTTATGGTAATTTGAGTCCTCTATCTATTGTATTCTCAGTGGTTCAACTCTCAGCTGAAATAAGAAACTTAATAAGAACCAAAAGAAGATTGCGAAAAAAATGGCAACTTAGTCAGAGCCCAATTGATAAAAGAAACTTCAACAGAGCAGCTAAAACTTGCCGATTGAAAGTTACCAATTTCGTGATAACTGCTGTTTCTGTACGTTGAGATCAGTAAAAATTCGGTCTGTGATAGAAAGAAACACAAATCGAAAAGAAACGTTGCGATATGGATCAAATGCTGAACAGCTGTTTATGTATTTGTATTATTTTTATTTTATGTGCGCTTATATATATATTAAGAACGCATCAAAAAGTGCTTGTTTGTTGTTTTAATCTATATATCTATATATATAAAAAAGGAGCTTATGTTTGTAAGTACGCAATAGACTCCTAAACTACTCATCCGATTAGCATGAAAATTTGTGTATAGAAGTTTTTTTGGTACGGTGCGTATTTGTGGGCTATCAATTTTGATCCACCTTGAACACCAGAGGGCGCTGTAGTACAAATATTTTACAAACTGCCTAAAACTCATAGACTGCTAAAGCGATTAGAATGAAAAGTGGCATACAGTGGGTTTCATGTACGTTGAGTGTTCTGCTGCTATCGGTTTTGACCTATCTTGAACACCAGAGGGCGCTATAGTACAAATTTTTTGCAAAACCACCTAAAACTCCCAAACCGCTCATGCGATTAGAATAAAAATTGGTATATAGTAGTTTTCAGGTACGATGAGTTTTTTTAGCACTATCTTCTTTGAACCACCTTGGACACCAGATGGTGCTGTAGTACAAATTTTTTACAAAATCGCATATTTTTAGTTGTTTTCTTAGGGTACATGTGCAAATATTTACAAAATATAAAATATTTCTTAAATTTAGTATAATAAAAATAATTTCCGTTATTTTCACATCAAAAACATGAACATATCTTGAAAACTATGAAAAATTTTACTACAACGATATATTTAATGCAACATCGTGCTCAAAAATGAGAAAAAAAATCAAAAATTTAATTTTGCGACTTTCGAGTCAAATATCTCCGCTGCTTTTGTATAAATTTTGTTAAATTTTTTTTTTGTTTTAAAGCTTCATCAAAGTAGTATAAAAACCTTATTGCAAAAATACCTTTAGTTGAGTAGATATATTTTAAATATTTTTTTCAAAAAAGGTCTGAAATTTTGGAGTTTTCCTCACAAAAAGGCTCAAAATTTGTTTTTGTTGTAAAAATAATTTAAATTCAAATTCGCAAATTTTCAACTCTATTTAAAAGTTATAACATTTATAGGCAAAAAATATTTCAATTTTACGCAAAAATTAAAAACCATTTTTGTGATTCAAAAAGCAAGGCCGAACAAAATTTTGTTGATTTTTTGAACAAAATTTTTTTCCAATATTGTGTTTTTATATTTTTATATATAATATACAAGCTATTAAATTAATTTATTAGAAAAAATTATTTTAGTATCTCTTACCAATCAAAAGTTATAGCCAATAATCTAAATCCAAAATATATACACATACAAAAATCAAAACTGTGGAAACTTCAAAATTACTTAGCCGATAGAGCTGAAATTTTGGCAGTACATTTTTTCGAGTACGAAATGGTTTAAATTTCTGTTACACACCCTTTCCCGCCCACAAATCAATAAAAATGCTATATTTCCTACGGTTTTCGTCGATTTGGCTACATTTTGATAATTTAGTTTGTATGCTCTCTGTTGGAAACTGTACTAAAACTGGGCGATGTCCATCTGCTAGAAAACTGGGATGGGCATTATATAAGGGGGTGTGTCTCCTCCCATACAATTAAAATTTGCATTATCGAATAGCTTTGAAAGTAAAAGTAGCAATACTTACATACAAACTCAAAATCGAGTTACTATTTGGTGATCTCCTGCTACTGGGAAACTGTAACGGGCAGTGGAAAATAACAGTGGTGTCAAACTATCAGTCTAAGAAAAGTTTTGAATACACCTATTATGTTCCCATATAGTTGCAGGGTGCAGCAACACGCGCCGGGAAAAGGCTAGTACATTATACGAGAATATTTTGTAAAGACTAACTTCAAGATAAAAAATTTTGTTAAAAAAAGAAAGTGGGCATGTCTGCGGGCGTATTTGATCTAAACTTATGTATATTTTATATTTAAGTATGCAAAGCATTCATATAAAATTTGAAAGCTCTACGTTTATTTTTACTATTTTCTGCAAAAAAAAATCTTATAAAAGGTGGGCGTGTCTGCGGGTGGATTTGATCCAAGCTTATGTATCTATACTATTATATAAAAGAGTTCTCTTGGATTTTTATCGTTCAATCACGGGGTAACCGCTGAACCGATTTTAATAATTGTTTCACTATTCAATTGATATAATAAGCGACCCTGCTACTGCGTGCTACGTTTTTGGTAAAACTTTTTATTTAATTATTTAAGAACTCATGCATTTTAATCCATGCTGCCATTGTATAACCAGCACAAAATAAGAGCAAACAATAGCTTACGCTCTTTGTTGAGAGAGAGAGAGGTGAGATTCTACAACTCACCGCGCTGGACTCTTGAGTGGATAGTTGCACTCAGTTAATTTCTGCTGCAGTGTTGCCATAAGACCAATATATGGTAGAGGTTTGAAAATATGTTTTTAATCATATTTATACTCAAGCAACGTTGGGAACGGGTATGCTAGTATTTAATATTTAAGTATGCAAAGCATTCGTACCAAATTTCAAAGCTCTACGTTTATTTTTACTATTTTCTACAAAAAAATTTGTATGGAAAGTAGGCGTGTCTGTGGGCGGATTTGATCCAAACTTATATATATTTAATTTTTAACTGTACAAAGTATTCATACCAAATTTCAAAGCTCTAGGTTTATTTTTACTGTTTATGGCCAAAACTTGTATGAAGTCCTCCCACTGTGCGATGGTTGCAAATGCAGTAATTAGAGCCCTTAAAAGTCCAAGAATTGTCAAAAATGGCCCGGTTCTTGTCGGAAATCCGGTTTTCGGAGAGTAATTTTATATCTAATGTATTTCAAATTAAAAAAAAACAAATACTTCTATGTTTAACTAGCTGAAGAATCTGATTCTGGACTTTGATTTGACGTACAATGACATCCGGTTCCAATAAACGCATTTTAAGTCAACATTTTAATATTTTTTCATATAATTTTTTATTCATGTTTGTACTTTGCATTGATCTAGGACATTTTTTTAAAATTAATTAATGAATTATTGCAGCCCATTTTATGGTATTAATAATTTAAAAAAAAAAAAAACAGGATTGACCCATTTTTTAATGAGATACGATATTCTTAGTAAAGTGATTCTTCAAGGATTTAATTTAAATCACTGTGAATATGGATTTTCTTTTGCTGCATGTGTACAGAAATATTGGATTTTGTTGTACCGCATGGAAAAAGCTTACAATGGTCTTCTACCGCTTGAAGAAGAGCCTGTTTTTCCGCTTCCAATGACGTCACTTTATCGTTGTATCTCGACATAAGATTTATTGCTCTCTCAGCTGCACCGTTACACAGAAATGATTCTAGTGTTGCGTATGCTTTTATGTTAATTTTTAACTAGTATCGCCTGTGACCGAAATCGGCCATCTGTTTCTGTAAGGTAACGAAACTCAAGTTGTTTTTCACATAATGAATTTTTATTAATTTGCATGGAAATTCTTAATGCTTACCTTGACGCTATGAGGAAAAAAGTGGTAAAGGACAAAAAAGGAAGCATATATGCGTCAATAACAAAAATTTATTCAACATATAATATTTATTTAAAATAAATAAATAACTTTAAAGTAAAGTAAATAAAGTAAAAGTAAATAAAGTGTAGAAAAGTATAACAAATAAATTAAGATAAATGATAATTCTCAAGATAATAGAAACAAGCAGCAGTTTTTATTAAGAGAAAGCAACAACCACAACAACAACAACATATGCTGCTCAGCTCTTTTTAAGTGTTTGCGTCACTCCCGCATTCTACTCTTGCTTTTGTAAGCTACCGCAGTGATGTTCAACAGAGCTTTGTCGCTTTGTAGTTTCTGATTGTCCCATTGGTAAAAAAAGCGTTTTACATTTGCTCAGTTTTACTTATCTTAATGACAACAAATTCGAATAAAAATTATATTTTGCAAATCTACTCGAAAATACCTATCCATCGATATAAGTATTATGAGAATATGTTGAAGGTAACACAGAAAAAAAGGGAACACAAAAATTTTTTTGTTTGCCTATTAATATATAGATAACTCATTAAGGAGTGGGATTTTTATTGATAGTTGGAAAGTTTCATTTGTCACTCCTATACATAAATATGGAGCTAAGAACATGCTTCTAGTGTTGCGTATGCTTTTATGTTAATTTTTAATAACTCATTAAGGAGTGGGATTTTTATTGATAGTTGGAAAGTTTCATTTGTCACTCCTATACATAAATCTGGAGCTAAGAACAATATTTCTAACTACAGACCTATTTCTAAGCTAACAATGGTTTCCAAATTGCTTGAATCGATTGTAAAGGAAAAACTTTTCTTCACCGTGAAGAATTTTATTTCTCTTTCTCAGCATGGCTTTATGCCGGGTCGCTCAACTATTTCCAACCTGGTTATTTTTTCTGAATACTGGATATCATCGTTTCTTGAAGGTTTTCCAGTTAATGTGTTATATACAGATTTTTCGAAAGCTTTCGAGAAAGTAAACCATTATATTTTAATCAGTAAATTAAAAAAGTTGGGATTTCAATCTAGTTTTCTTAGCTGGCTAAGGTCCTATTTATCAAATAGACAGTGTGTTGTAGCCTTTGACAATGTAAAATCCTTTCCATTTGTGGCTACCTCTGGAGTTCCCCAAGGCAGTATTTTGGGGCCGTTGCTGTTTATTCTTTTTATAAATGACGTGACATCAGTTTTTCACATTGTAATTGTTTGTTGTATGCAGATGATCTTAAGATATTTCTTAAAATAAAAGGTTCATCTGATATTAGACTTCTTCAAAGTGAAATTGATAAACTTAATAAATGGTGCTCTAATAACTATCTTTTTTTAAATCTAACGAAATGTATTTTCATGTCTTTTCTAAGTCTGATAATCACCATTTGTCAGCATATTATATTGCTAATTCTCCTTTGCTATCTGTTAATGAGATTAAAGATCTTGGAGTTGTTTTTGACCTAAAATTTTCTTTCGTTTCGCATTTAGATTACATTATACCAAAGGCGTATTTTATGCTTGCTTTCATTCGCCGTAATGGCTCTTGTTTTTCTGATCCTTAAACTTTAAAAGTGTTATTTACCAGCCTGGTTCGCTCAAGACTTGAATATGCTTCTGTCATTTGAGACCCATTTTATTTGAAGCATAAAACGAGGCTTGAGCGAGTTCAGAAATCTTTAACAAGGTTTGCGTTACTCTCGCTTAATTTCGAAGATTCTTTTCCCCCTTCTTGAGAGTAGGAGAAACATTTTATCACTCCTTCTCATACATGATATTATTTCTGGCCTGGTTGACAGCCATACACTTTTTTTTATTTCTACACTTTTAGAAATGATTAATTTTAATGCGCCTAATACAATCCTCAGAAATCAGGATTCTTTTTGTTTGGTCGCACTAACTACGCTGCCAATGCTCCTATCTTTAAAGCTCTTCATATGTTCAATATTATTAATGCAAACCACAATTTATATTTTTCTTTATCTAAAAATCAAATCCGAATTCTGTTAAATAACATTTTGTAATATACATATATATTTTTTTTTTTGTTAAAACTATTGCCTAGTCTGTAAGAATTGTTGTTCATAGACTGAAGAAACTAAAATAAATAAATAAAATGTTGACTTAAAATGCGTTTATTGGAACCGGATTTCATTGTTCGTCAAATTTAACCGGATTTTCGACCAGAACCGGGCCATTTTTGACAATTCTTGGACTTTTAAGAGATCTAATTACTTCATTTGCAACCATCGTGTTTTTCAGGGGGGCACGGAGGATTCCATACAAAGTAGCATTTGACTTGGTCTAATGTATATATACATATATATATTAAGGCGCCTTACAAAAAAAAGTTGTCCGGGTCACCCCCTCAAAATAAACTTTGGTTTATGTTACGATGATTCCCCAAATATTTCGGCTCTAACGATACCCGTCAGCTACCTAGAATGGTTCTCAAAACCTCTAAAAATCGCGTAATGCATAAATCATTTTTTTAACCATGATATTTTTAGTACAACAAATTGTCACAAATTTTTCCCTCCATAGAGAGTGAGGCGTCTTAATATATATATACTAGCCTTTTCCCGGCGCACGTTGCTTCACCCTGCAACTATATGGGACCATAATAGGTATATTCAATTTTCTTAGAGTCGTAGTTTAACACCACTGTCATTTTCCACTGCCCGTTACAGTTTCCCAGTAGCAAGAGATCACCAAATAGTAACTCCATTTTGAGTTTGTATGTAAGTATTGCTACTTTTACTTTCAAAGCTATTCGATAATGCAAATTTTAATTGTATGGGAGGAGACACACCCCCTTATATAATGCCCATCCCAGTTTTCTAGTAGATGGACATCGCCCAGTTTTAGTACAGTTTCCAACAGAGAGCATACAAACTAAATTACCAAAATGTAGCCCAATCGACGAAAACCGTCGGAAATATAGCATTTATATTGATTTGTGGGCAGGAAAGGGGGTGTAACAGAAATTTAAACCATTTCGTACTCGAAAAAATGTACTGCCAAAATTTCAGCTCTATCGGCTAAGTAATTTTGAAGTTTCCACAGTTTTGATTTTTGTATGTGTATATATTTTGGATTTAGATTATTGGCTATAACTTTTGATTGGTAAGAGATACTAAAATAATTTTTTCTAATAAATTAATTTTATAGCTTGTCTATTATATATAAAAATATAAAAACACAATATTGGAAAAAAATTTTGTTCAAAAAATCAACAAAATTTTGTTCGGCCTTGCTTTTTGAATCACAAAAATGGTTTTTAATTTTTGCGTAAAATTGAAATATTTTTTGCCTATAAATGTTATAACTTTTAAATAGAGTTGAAATTTGAACCTTTTTGTGAGGAAAACTCCAAAATTGCAGACCTTTTTTGAAAAAAATATTTAAAATATATATACTCAACTAACGGTATTTTTGCAATAAGGTTTTCATAGTACTTTGATGAAGCTTTAAGACAAAAAAAAAATTTTACAAAATGTATACAAAAGCAGCGGAGATATTTGACTCGAAAGTCGCAAAATTAAATTTCTGATTGTTTTTTTCTTATTTTTGAGCAACGATGTTGCATTAAATATATCGTTGTAGTAAAATTTTTCATAGTTTGATGTGAAAATAACGGAAAATAACGGAAATAAATTTAAGAAATATTTAATATTTTGTAAATATTTGCACATGTAACCTAAGAAAACAACTTAAAATATGCGATTTTGTAAAAAATTTGTACTACAACACCATCTGGTGTCCAAGGTGGGTCAAAGAAGATAGTGCTGAAAAACTCATCGTACCTGAAAACTACTATATACCAATTTTCATTCTAATCGAATGAGCGGTTTGGGAGTTTTAGGTGGTTTTGCAAAAAATTTGTACTATAGCGCCCTCTGGTGTTCAAGATAGTTAAAAAAAGATAGCAGCAAAATACTCAACGAACATGAAACCCACTGTATACCAATTTTCATTCTAATCGCATAAGCGGTTTGTGAGTTTTAGGCAGTTTTGTAGAAAATGTGTACTACAGCGCCTTCTGGTGTTCAAGGTGGATTAAAATTGATATCCCACAAACACGCACCGTACCAAAAAACTTCTATACACAAATTTTCATGCTAATTGGATGAGTAGTTTAGGAGTCTATTGCCGCCTTACAAACATAAGCTCTTTTTTATATATATAGATGATCTTTGGTTCCAGCTTTCCATTGTATTATTCACCAACAGTCCTTGTTTTCAAAAGAATTGAACCTTTCGTATACAATGTAAATAGCAGTAAAAATTATAAACAAAATAAGAGGGGGGCATCATGCTCTACGGCACAGAAAATTTAAGGAGCTTCTAGAACAACTTGAAGCCGATTATGATGATTTACTTCTGTACACATAGGTTAGTTGGCTTAGCCGTGGTAGGAGCCTACAACGACTTTTTAATTTAAGGAGTGAAGTTTTAGTTTTTTTTTTAACAAAATTTATTTTCTGACTCTTAAGATTTAATTTCGAAATTAAGAAATAAAGACTTTCTTTTAGATCTAGCATTTTTATCATTATTCATTATTATTATTTTATTGAGATGCTAAGCCCTAAGGCTTTATAGCATTTTAAAAATTCAACAATTTGTTTGATTAACTTAAACACTATACAATTCATTATACATTTAATTATTAATTTAAAGGATTTCAGATATAATATACATAGTAAAAATTATGTAAGGTTGTATATATTCCGGATCAACATCTTGATATTAATAGATCAATTGATTAGAGCAGTGCTCACATATGTGAGGCTGATAACCAAGTTCTATAATGCGTGTAGGAACAGGGATTAGAGCAAAGCTCACATATGCAAGGGTAGACGGACGGGGTCTACCTCCGGCATATGCCAGGCGAGACGGACATGGTCTCGCTCTGGATAATCATGTTTGAATTTAATCAGCTTGGTGTAAAATTCCCAGGTATGATGTGAAGTTGCATATTCCGGATCATATATTTAGAGCATCGATCCCATATGTGAGGCTGATAATCAAATACAATTCTGATGTATGTATGTAGATTCATGTAAACAGGGATTAGAGCAAAGCTCACATATGCAAGGGTAGACGGACGGGGTCTACCTCCGGCATATGCCAGGCGAGACGGACGTGGTCTCGCTCTGGATAATCATGTTTAAAATAAATCAGCTTGATAGTATTGCCAAACATAGCCAGGAAAATATAAAGTATTCTTGGGAGAGCATAATCCAAATCAACCTCGGTACTGGAGATAATCTAGAATTTTAAGTTTAATTGAGTATATGGATTCATTTAAAGAGATTACATCTGAAACAAAATTAAAGTCACCACAAGCACTTCTCAGCGGTTCATTTTGCAAGTAGTTTGTTCTACAAAAGTTCATGTAAAGTAATTCAAAAGATCTTCTAGGACGAATAGGAATATTAAAATAAATTTTACTTAATAAGTATGGACTGTCAACATATCCATGCAGAAGTTTAACAATCCAGCTTACATTAAGCATAGTTCTGCGATTTTTTAAAGTAGGAAGATTTAATAGCTGTAATCGATATTCATAAGGTGGAAGATGAAAGTCAGTTCTGCAGTATAAATTGCTTAAGCAGAACAGAAGAAATTTTTTCTGAACTGATTCAATGTCGTCAATGTAACAACAATATCGTGGACACCATATAATTGAGGCATATTCTAAGATAGGCCGCACTAGTGAAGTGAACAAAGATTTCGTAATAAGGGGATCATTAAACTCTTTTGCCCATCGTTTGATAAATCCTAGGGTACTATTTGCTCTATTTATTATTTTAGTTATATGAATATGAAAGCGAAGTTTAGGATCAATGGTAACTCCAAGATCATGGAAACTATCTAGAGATTCTAGTGTATAGTCGCAGATTTTGTACGTGCTTCTAAGCCATGGCTTACGCGAGAAGGTCATGTGCTTACATTTTTTCATATTGAGATTCATATGATTTATTTTGCACCAGTTATAAAGATTATTGATGTCAATTTGTAAGAATTTGGCATCATTTTCATTTTTGTAAGAAAGAAATAGTTTGACGTCGTCAGCGTACATCAAGACGTTAGAATGCAATATTATAGTTGGCAAATCATTTATGAAAAGTAGAAAGAGAAGAGGCCCGATGTGACTCCCTTGGGGCACTCCTGAGGTAACCGGGAACTCGTAAGATTTCACGAGTTTAAATAAAACAGATTGAGTTCTATTACTGAGATACGATTCAATCCACCTCACCAGCTGTATGGGAAATCCGATAAGAGATAATTTTAAAACTAAGAGTTTGTGATTTACAACATCAAAAGCTATACTAAAATCCGTATAGATGACATCTGTCTGAAGACCTTTTCCAAAATTCTCTATGGTCTTAGATGTAAATTCAAGTAGGTTGGTGACAGTCGATTTTCCAGAAAGAAATCCATGTTGACATGGAGACATCAAAGACTTTACACTATGTGATAATTGTGATGTAACAATTGCCTCAAAAAGTTTGGGCAAAGTACTTAATTTAGCAATTCCACGATAATTATCAATTAAAGACCTGTTACCAGATTTATGCAACGGAATAATAAATGAAGATTTCCATGCAGCTGGAAAATAACAAGATTTTAAAGATGAAGTAAAAAGTAAAGTGATAGGCTTTACTAATTCTTCGCAACAGTATTTCAATATGCATGAGGGTATATTGTCGGGACCGCTTTTATAAGAAGATTTAAGATCTCTTAAGTAGGCTAGAACTGTACTAGTATCAACTATTGGGAGACAAATATCACCAGATTGAACATGATGGGGATAGCTGCCATTATTAAAAGAAGATGATGAATAAGTCGACTTAAAAAAATCAGCAAAAAGGTTGCAGATACTATTGTCATTATCGGATTCCACATTATTGTATTTCATAAAAGAAGGATAGGAATCAATTTTGCGTTTTGTGTTAACAAAGCTCCAGAATGATTTTGCATCAGACTTAATGTTTAGTTTAACTTTTGTGAGGTAGATGTTATAGGATTGCTTGCACAACTGTTGGTAACTATATTTAGTCGAAGTATAACGTGCAATATCACATATGTTATGTGTTTTTTGATATTTTTTATAATATTTAGTTTTCAAGTTTCTCAGTTTTCGTAATTCATTGGTATACCACACGGGGCCGGAAATTATAGAGGCTTTTCGTTGAGGAATAGATCTAAGAAAGCAATCCATGAGCGTTGAGTTAAACGCATAGACCGCGGCATCCAGATTCTGTGATGATAAGAATTTTGTATTTAGATTCAGTATAGGTGACCAATTTATATTGGACAAAATATTTTTCAAAGTAACATAATTAGTTTTCTTAAAGTTGAATTCGGTGAGCGGTTGAATAGTTTGGTTCTGCACAGATGGTTTAGGAAAATTTAAACAGATTTCTATAGTCGGATGGTGAGAATCTTCAGGAGTGACCAAGGGATCAGACCTTGACACTGAAGCAATATTGCTATCATCAAAAAATACCAGATCGAGCAAACGTTTATATTTGTTCAAGTGACAGTTTAGTTGGAAAAGACCTTGGCTTGAGAGTTCGTTTAAAAAGCAATTGTCAGATGAGCTTTCCGAAGAAGGTAAAAATATTGTAGGGTTTTCGGAACAACAGTTCCAAGAAACGTTGGGCAGGTTAAAGTCACCAGTTATAAATATATGATCATTTGGATGAAGCTGTAGGCAAACTTTACTAATAGCGAGCAAATGTTTGCTATAAACTTCTAAGTTAGAAAATGGTGGGATATATGAGCATGTAATGTAGATACTCAAGGGACCGAACTTTACATGAACACAACAAAATTCTATGTCTGCAGCTTCTTGTATGTCTATTTCTTGAGAGTAATGTGTTGATTTGACCGCAATCAACACACCTCCACCGTTAGAATAATTGCCAGGAATGGAGTTTCTATCTTTGCGATAAATGTTAAATTTGTTGCAAAGAATTTCAGAATTTAAAGTGTTGGGTTTTAGCCAAGTCTCACTGAAAGTAATTATATCATAATGAATGTTGTGACTCATAATGAATAAATTAATCAATTTAGTATTAATGCCACGAACATTTTGATATAAGATTAGGAACTGAAGGCAGCAATCTAGTTTTTTTGGTTCATGTTGCGAACAGGTAAAGAAGCTAGTACAGTTCTAGGTTGTGATCTAGGGACGTATTCATGAACTAATGTATATTCAGGCCAAAAACTTTGACTGATTACTTTATTGTAGAGATCATCAGGTAGAGTAATTTTAAATGAAGACGTGACGCGTTCATGAGGTAACTTGAATTTATAAATCGAAATTCTTTTATTTAAAAGATTTAAATTTGATTGCAAATAGAAAAGAATGTCATCCTCAGTCGTATCAGCTGCAAAACGGGATACAAATATTGATCTTGCAGGCGGAATTATCACAAGATTTTTGTGAACCGGCTGATTCAAACTGCTTATCGATATTTGTTTTGGTATTGCGCCTGTGTTGTTAGTTTTGAGTAATGCAGGAGAAGTGCCAGCACTTGATAAGGCACAAGCCTTAGCGTAAGTTACCTTAGCATCAGAAGTAGAAGGAGAGTCAGTAATTAAATTTATTGTGTGTACAGCAGAGGCTTCTGTCAACAGTAAATTCTCACTGACTGATGCGGGAGCTCTAGAAAGGGCCGCAACATCAGTATTTCGAGCTGTAGTTACATTCTCAGTTGAAAATGCTTCACATGAAGTGTGTAAGTTTAAGTTTAAGGGTGAAGGCTCAGCATTAGTTTCAGGGTTAGCTTTAGGAGTAACACTTGTAGACGGAGTGGCTGATTTAGTAATAGATTTGGCAGAGCTTCGAAGGTTTTTGCTGTTCCGCTTTCGCTTAGGAGAGACAAAAGCCTCATCCATGCACTTAAACGATTTGAAAGACTTTTCGTACTCCGCCAATCTAATCTGAGCCGCCTCTAGGTCTTTAGAAACCTCCAAGAAACCCTTTCTGGATTGCCTTATAAGTTTTAATATTTCCAAATCGGTTGCTCTGCAATCTTCGCATGCCCAACGGAGACCCTTGTTTTCACCCAGTGCGTCGGAGACACACGCATTTAGTGCTACACACTTAGTGTGAAAAAAGGATTCACATAACCAACAATTTACAATTCGGTCAGATTCTCCCTTAATGGTACAGTTGCGGAAATTGCAAACCATATTTAAAAATCTTATATTCAGTTATAAATTTATAAGTTAAAAGTAAAAAAAAAAAATAAAGTTAAGCTTTGGCAACCCTATTTGAGAAAGTTTGAAAGAGACAGGCAAACTAGTTTAGAAGGCAACAGTTTGAAAGGCGTTCGAAAGTTGTTACTAATGACAACGGTTTGAGAAGCTTTAGAATTCAAGCTGACAAACGTCAGAAAACAATGGAAGAAAAACAAGAACAAATCCGCTTTCACAAAAAACAAACCAGCGTTTGTTGTTGCTGTAGCAGAAAAACAAATGAAAATATAAATTTATGATATATAAAAAAGGATTATTTCAGCGCTTTCTTGGCCCACAGTTGTATAAATCCAACGAAGGTCCCAAAGTAATGCACGGCAAGTCCAAAAAGAATTTAATTTTAATTGAATTACACGCGAAATTCGGAATTAAATTAAAATTTTACGCGACAAGAAACAAAGCACGTCTTTCGGCAGAACAGTTTTGTTTATCAGTTTAAGCGACATTAAACTTATATTAAATAAACTTAACCTTTTACTTCAGGGAAAAAACAAACATATTTTTGACTTAGTGTACTCCGTCAAAAATTTCCAACGCAATTTAGAAATTATAATAGCGCACTTACAACAAAATTATGTCTCATGCTTAGAAAATACAATGAAAATATGGACTGAAAATAATAATATCAGTAAATTACAAGAATACGTTAAGACTGTTGAAGGACTATTATATAATTATAAGCAAAGATTTCAAGACTTCGGTGTTATTAAAACTGCAATAGAACTTTATAATTGCCCTTTGACATGCAATATAACTGAGCAACCAATAGCATTTCAAGAGGAACTAGCCATGCTAAGAAATGATATAACTCTGCCCTTAGAAATGGGTAAAATTTTTAGAAAGATGTACAAGTTGAAAAATATCCAAAAATAAAAAATGAAATTTTTAAAATATACTCCATGTTTGGCTCCTCATATGATTGCGAGGCTGGATTTTCTACCCTCAAAATAATACAAACAAAATTAAGAAATCGTGTATCCGACCAGCACATATCAGATTTACTACGCATTAAAAATTATGATTTCGAAATAAATATAAATGACATCATCGAATCCGAAAAAAACATGCCATAATATTTGCAGTGCAAATTCTTTATATTACACATACAGTGTTGCGCAAAACAATAGCAACAAAATCAGTGCGCTGCTATAAAATCTTGTATCTTTTTTAATATTG
Source organism: Pherbina coryleti (assembly GCA_943735915.1). NCBI lineage: Eukaryota > Metazoa > Arthropoda > Insecta > Diptera > Sciomyzidae > Pherbina > Pherbina coryleti. The sequence goes on from OX030948.1 coordinate 133,823,722, forward strand.
GGGATACACAAAAATTATTAAAGGAACCAAAGCATATATTCATACATCATATTAGAAACAAATCATATTCAAATTTGGTTTTGTTTTCTTTATTAAATTTAAAATTAATGTGACTATATTCAATTTGTCTGAGTGCAAAACAATAGCAACATAGTTAATATTTGGTGTAAGACCCATTATTCTTGAATACCGCTGCACATTTGCGCGGCATCGACTCTATTAAATTAGATATAGTGGTATTAGGTATTTGTTCCCACTTAAGTTTCAAGGCTTCACACAGTGCAGTTTTATTGGAAAGCCTTCGACCAGAAACTCTTTTCTTCAAAATCCCAAAAAGATTTTATAAGGGATTCAAGTCTGGTGATTGTGCCAGCCAATCAAGGACTTGAATCCCATTGTCTCTAATGTAATCTTTGATGAGCTTTGAAGTGTGCTTCGGGTCGTTGACGTGCTAAAACGTACACTGAAGCGGCATATTCCACTTTGCATATGGTAGCATCTTGCTTTCTAAAATGTCTTTATATACAAATTGATCCATAAGACCATCGATTTTATCAAATGGTCCGACTCCATCATAGGAAAAACAAGTCCAGACCATAATACCACCGGCTCCATGCTTAAAATTTATTTTGCAGTTTCGGGCTTCAAGTCGTGTACTTGGGCGGCGCAATACCCTGGACATACCATTTGAATAAATCAAGTTGAACTTTGATTCATCGCTAAACAAAACGGTTTTCCATTTTTTAACGGTCCAATTTAGGTGCTCTTTTGCAAAACTGAGTCTAAAAAATAATAAATTGCAATTTGTCAAAATTTCATGGAAAATTGTTTAAATTATAACACCTCAACTTGTTTGTTTAAGTTTAGCTGCAAGCAAAGGTTTCTTTGCCGGTGTGTAACTCCTTAAAATTTCCTCAACTGCTCTTCTGCGAATAGTGCTGTGATGGATATCTAAATCAAGTGTCCGAACATTCTCTTTGGAGGTGGCAAATGTATTTCGCTTGAACACGCCACAAATGTTCCTGTCATCACGCAGCGATGTTTTCCGCGGGCGCCCTCCTGAATATACCGTTGTTACGTCTTTTGTGATGTTATACTTTTTTATTAATCTACAAACTATTGACCGATTAATATTAAAATGCTTCGCGACAGATATTTGCGATTTTCCCATTTTATATTCGGAAATAATATGTTATTTTAGTGTTTTACAGTATTTATCACGTGCCATTATAAATGGAACAGTCAATGGCACAATTAGGGCAAAAACAAATCTAAGCTTAAATGTTTATGACTCACAAACAACATGTGCTTTACAATAAAAGAACTTTTACCGTTGTTTTTTGGAACTTCTGTTCTCTTTTTACATTTTTTAAGTTTTGTTGCTTTTGTTTTGCACTCAAACAAATTGAATGTAGTCACATTAATATTAAATTTAATAAAAAAAACAAAACCAAATTTGAATATGATTTGTTTTTTATATGATGTATGAATATGTGCTTTGGTTCCCATAATAATTTTAGTGTGCTCCCAATATTAAAAAAGATACACGATTTTGTAGCAGAGCACTGATTTTGTTGCTATTGTTTTGCGCAACACTGTACTTGCCATTATTTTTATACCCCCATGTCGATTTAGCCATGTCCGTCTGTCTGTCTGTCCGCCTGTCTGTCTGTGATCACGATTGCAGCCTTATAGAGTGAAAATCACACCCACCTCCCATACAAAGTGACTTTTTCAAAAACTAAAAGCGAATATCTATACCCCCCACGTTTGAAAAATATAAAAGGGATATATTAATTTTGTCACTCCGTTTGTAACGCCAATAAGCAGGCGTAGCAGGTATAGAAAAGTGTATATATTCTTGATCAACATCACCACCCGAGTTCATTTAGCCATGTCCGTGTGTCTGTCCGTTTGTTTGTCTGTCCGTTTGTCTGTATGTCCGTCTATCTGTCTGTCTGTGATTTCGATTACAGCCGTAATTTTCAAGCTATCATCACGAAATTCGATATTTAAGCTTTTATTTAAAAAATAAAGATCAAGTTCGAAAATGAGCTAAATCGGACAAAAACCACGCCTACCTCCCATATAGGCGTACCTCCCACGTACCGTACCTCCCTCCCTCAGGCGTACCTCCCACACCTACCTCCCATACTTTATCAAAAAACAAAAGGGGATATTTTCTGTTAAAACTATGACGAAAATGTTTTTACAAATAAACATTTTGTTGACTGCTTAAAATTTTGGAAAAATTTTGTTCGGCCGTGGGGATATTTTAACTTCGTCCAAGTCGAAGATAATTCCTTACTAGTTTCTGTTAAAACTATGACGAAAATTTTTTACTTATTAATAAGTATTGATTGCTTAAGACTGCTATAATTTGGCTCGGGAGTGGGGGTATTTTACTTCGGCCCATTCGGAGAGCATTTCTTGCTAGTTTTTTTTTAAGTTCCCACCCTGAGATATTATAAAACACGCATAAAAATTACTGTTTAATGAATTCTTTTTATAAGTGTTTTATGAGTCCTTTTTTGTGAAGTATCATAAGACATACTTAAAAATGACTCATGTTTTATGAGGGTTCACAAAATGTTTATTGGGTAGCATGAGAATCTGCAGTTCAGCTATTGTACTGTTTTCAACGATTTTTTTTCTTCACAGTGTAAATTGAAGCAGAGCTGCCACGCTCTCTCGGGCACACACACAAGTATGCATGTTTATGTGTTAGTTTGCCCATCACTGCACTAAAGCCATTCGGGGTTTTTTTTACAAATTTACTAATAATTTTTTTGCGCTGCTCACTTGTAACGGTAAAGTTTTGTTTGTAAAGGTTTGTTTGGATTTGTTGTGTTTTGTTTTATTTAGATTTTTAGTGTTTGGTTTTATTTTGATATGATGTTTCCAATTTTGAGATACCGGTTCAGCCCAGTGGTCTAGTATTCGACAAGTAATGTTTGCGGGCACACGGATCGCGGGAAAAATGGTGGATCGTGACCATACTGTATTTGTCATCAAATATACGTCAAATACTAGTTACAATTGATGGGAATTAATTTTTTGCGGATTGTAAATATTTTTCCCGAATTAACAAAAAAAAAAAAGACTCAAAAAAATCCAAAAATTTCATCGCGGCAAGAATCGACAGGACAGATAAATGACCGAATCCCGCAAATTAAAAAATAATGTATGTTGAAAAAAGTCCAAACTAATATATGTGCTAGCTTGCAAGTTGATATCATTATTTGGTTAACCTAGAAAAAATTCGAAAGTGACTGGTCGAATACTCGACCACTGGGCAGAAATGGGTTAAAGCCTGCCTGTTCACAAATCTTATGATTGTATACATACAAAAAATAAAACTGGACCCATTATTTTTATTTTGAGCGTAAAAAATAAAAATTGAAAAATAACTTTTGCTACTGAGCGAAAAAAAAATTGAGAAACAATTTTTATTCTTGAGCGAAAAAATAAAAATTAAGAAATACTTTTTATTCTTGAGGGAAAAAATAAAAATTGAGAAACAATATTCTTATTATTATTCTTGAGCAAAATAATAAAACTCAAACAATTAATCTTATCCTTAAACAGAAAAATAAAAGTCAAAAAATAACTTTTATTTCTGATCAAAACAATAAAAATCGTAAGATAATTTTTATTGTTGAATAATAAAATAAAAATCTAAAAATAATAATTTAACTTTGAGTTTTTGGATATCGCTTATAATAATTACGATCCCTGATTATATTACAAGGTTTTGGGTGATTTTGGTGGAATTCTTAGAGATTTTACCATTTTGATATAGTCACTTTATATCGCTAGAAGTAGGCTGGAAACTTCATATTTCAAACTTAAATTTTGTATTTTTGTGTTTGAAATCTAAACTTATACAGAAAATTTGTAATTATCATATGAAATTGTTACTGTAATTAAAATTTTAATTTTAAATTTTTATAGTCACTTTTTATGGGGGTTCGTGGTTTTCATTTGATTTTGGCAAATTTTACATGTGAGTGAGTGTTTGAAATCAAAGCTTATCTACATACATTGAAGGTTTTAGATAAAGTTTTGTTACATTTTTAGAGATTTTACTATTTTTAAATTTTACATTTTTATAGTCACTTTTTATGAGGGTACGTGGTTTTCATTTGATTTTGGCAAATTTTGCATGTGAGTGAGTATTGAAATCAAAGCTTATCTGCAAAGTTTTGAAAGTTTTGAATACATTGATGGTTTTAGATAAAGTTTTGTTACATTTTTAGAGATTTTCATTCGAGGTTTTCATTCGATTTGGCCTATTTTAGAACTTGAGATTCTCTTTTTAGTAATGAGCTTATAAACCAAATTACTAGAACCTCAAACTTACGGCTGTACTCGTGAAAATGGACATGGCTTAGTGAGCTGGTGATGCTCATCAAGAATATATTTACTTTTCTATACCTACCTTGTTATGGGCGTAAAAAAATATTTTAAAAAATATAAAAAAAAGTACTAAATATGTTATCTTATTAATAATTAACTATTGTTCGCTGCTTCGCTTGCATTTTGTTAATGAATTGTATGTAAATTTAGTTTTAGAAAGAAACAATAAATTTAAAATACTTTAAATTTCAACAAAATTATACAACTGATTTTAATTGGTATATTGTTTTTGTATGTCTATTTCATTGTATGAGATCTTAGTCTTTAAATCAGAGAGTGGAAAAAAAACCGTACCTTATACATAGCGCCATGGTATAATAGTACAAGGTAGCATTGACAACTGTTTATTTTCTCTTCTACAAGAAAACATCTCCTGTCCAAAACAACTGTTTGTGCAAATGCATCTTCAGCTGCTGAAGTTGTTGTTTTTTTCACTTCTACGTTTTCAACATTGTTTGTGTTTTCAATGGCCGATTGTGTGCGCTCTCTTTTTAAGTATATTTTTTGACAGGAGATAGTTTCCCAAGCAACTGTCAGTGCTACCTTGTATTATTATACCATGACGTAGCGCTACAAAAGCGAACCTAAACATTTTCTCTCCATTCCGTTTGTGGTTCTTCGATTCAAACACAAGCACTACCACCATCATGCAGAAATGAGAGATCGGAACAGAATGTAAAGTTCTATGACCACAAAACATTAATGGTATTCATACAAAGCGGCAAAGTTATATTTAGGGCAATTAGTTATTTTTATCGATATAATTTTACCGATTGTGCATTTTCAGAGATATGTCAGCTGTTAACTTGTGAATAGTAATTGATGATTGCTGTTATAAGTTTGCCACCTCGTTTGCTCACCTTAATCGAAGAGCAAATATATCTGGTTTGTGCAAAAGCTTCTCAGTACAAATTTTGACAGTTCATTTATAAGGGTGATAAAGTTATCTTGTTTATACCATTTATAAGGGCTTTGCCCATTTGCATGAATACCATTATTATTTGCTTTTTTGTGGTTTTTGCTCGCTATCGTAAACCAAAACCGTACCAAATGTTTTGTTCGTTTCTGCAATCGTTGTTATTCGTTGTTCTTTTAAGAATGTTGTTGATATTAGGTCTGTTTCCGTACTTTTGTAGCAAAAACTTGCAAGTTGCAAAATTCAAGAGAGTAAGCAAAAAAATTGTCTCTGAGCAGTAAAAATGCTAAAAAGTACGGGAACGCTTTTTAGTAAAATCTTGCAACTTTTGATCAAACATATGTTGGACAAACATATGTTAGACAATGTCTGATAAATTAACTGCACTAATTCATTTAATATATATGCGATATGTGCCTAGCGAGCAATTAACTTGAATATTTGTCTTTTTATTTTCCATTTTTAGCGCAAATTTTTACTTGATGCACTTGTCTGCCTGTTTTTTTTTATTCTAGCGCAAATTTTGACATTCCTATCAACACATGACAACTTGCAAGTTTTTACTACACGAAATTTGTGTAGCAGAAACTTGCAACTTATCGCAAGGAGGGGAAATGTTTTACTCTCTCATTATCGCTCTCTTTTGCAAGTTTTTGGTGTACGGGAACGCAATTTAGTAAAAACTTCTGCAAGTTCTCACAAACTTGCAAGTACGGGAACAGACCTATTGCTATTGCTATTGCTATTGTCGCCGGCATCTTCCAAAGAAAAATTGTGCCATGCGTCAACGAATTCTTTTGCTGCTTTTCTGCAGAATAATGTTCGATGTATGTTTAAATTATAAATTTGATTTAAATTAGTTCTTAAAACAAAAAAAGAAAAAACACAGATGCGTCATTGGACACACGAGAGAAGCGAAGCAATTTTGCAATTTCATAGATATGTTGATTTAATGGCTTTTTTTCTATTAAAATAATTTTTAAATTTAAAACTTTAAAATGACAAAGTAAACTAAATAACACACTTTAATCTTCACACCAGTAACACATGGTCCAATAAGTCCCGAGACTAAGTAATGAAAAAACTTTATTTTACAAATAGTCTTCTTTATTCATCAACAATACATTTACACCGCTTCATTCATCTTCATTTGGCAATACATTTCCACCGCTTTTCTAACTTTTCAATACCGGTTTTGTAAACGATTTGTGCTTTGCCTCAAAATACACTTCAGTTTCACCCATTCATCACCTCTTCATTGGAGCCAAATCTCTTGCCGGCAAGCATTTTTTTGAGGTCAGCAAAGAGCCAGTAGTAGTTGGGGGCCAATTCTGGCAAATACGGTGGATGAGGAAGACATTTGAAGCCGTTTGACATTTGTGGATTTTCGCCATCGTCTTCACCGATTTATGATACGGTGCATTGTCTTGGTGAAAAGAATTTTTTTTCTTCTTCAAATGGGGCCGATTTTTCGCGCTTTCATCCTTCAAACGCTCCAACAACGCTATATAATAATCGCTGTTGATTGTTTTCCCCTTTTCGAGGTAGTCGATGAACAAAATTCCATGCGCATCCCAAAATACAGATGCAATAACCTTTCCAGCCGACTGTTGTGTTTTTGGTCGCTTTGGCCTGTTTTCATCAGTTGCTCTCCACTCAGCTGACGACCGTTTTGATTTCGGTGTGTATTGGTGGATCCATGTTTCATCCATTGTCACATACCGACGCCAAAATTCATGTTTATTCTTTGTAAACAGCGCCAAACAGCTCTCCGAATCACCAACACGTTGTTGTTTTTGGTCCGGTGTGAGAAAACGCGGCACCCATTTGGAAAACGCAGCTTTCTCATCGACAAATGTTCCTGAAATATTGTTCCCACACTGCCTTTCGATATTTTCAGAACCTCAGCTAGCTCGCGCACCTTCACTTTACGGTCGACCAATATCATTTTTACTTTTACGTTTTTTACCATTTTTACATTTGTACTTTTTTTATGTTTTGTGGAACAACTGCCTCATTTGGGCGTCCTGAACGTTCAGCATCATTTGTGTCGATACGACCAAGTTTAAGCTCAGCATACCATCGGAAAATAGTAGCTTTTGACGGAACAGAGTCCGCACAATACTTTCGAAGCCATTGCTCAGCTTGGACGGTATTTTTTCCCATTAAAAAAACAATGATAAATCAAAACACGGAATTGCTTTGAATCCATTATTTTGAAAATGTCAACAGTAGCTTCACTTAATCACTGCAACTTCTGAACTAAACGTTATATTGTCATGAATACGTTTTACACGTGTTGTTTGAAGGTTGGAACTATCGAAATGTTATATCGATATTTCGTTAGAGGTGCCACCTAGTAGTTAGTCTCGGGACTTATTGGACCATGTGTTAAGTTTTATTATTTGAATATTTGAATATTTCATTCATTTGAATATTTCATTCATTTGAATATTTATTCATTCACTCAGTTATTTGTGAATACAATTGTGCATTGAGACAGGTCTCTTTTAGTACATCAATTTTGCAATTTATAATATTATTTATTAATACATCAATATATATTTATTTTATCAATATATATTTTATAATATTATTAAATAAAGAAAAAGGTTAAGTAATTTAATAGTTTTAGATCGAATAACTTAATAAATAAAATGAAATTTTAACGAAATTAAAAATCAAAATTGTTTTCTGCTAAAATTAAATTGTGTATAAAGCAACCCATTAAAGATATAAACTAGCCATTAAACATTTAAAATATAAACTAAAAGTGAAGAAGAAACAAATAAGAAAAAGAAATAAAATTATTTAAGTAAATTACATACTGGCCCTTTGAAGTACACCTTATTGGTTTCGGCTTTAATATACATTGGTAACATATTCCACAATTTTACTTTTTTTAAGTTGTAAGAGATAAAAACTTTTTTTAAGTTGTAAGAGATTTAAAATTGGGTACTATAAGATTGAGTGTTCGACTAGATAGAGCAAAGCGAAGATTTCTTAAAAGATATTCGGGACAACGCGTGTAAATAAGCTTGTGCAAGAAGAGGAGATTGCAAATATTAAGATGATTTTTGAGATCACAGCCTAGAATTCTTCGAGAAAACTCGGATATTCGATCAAATTTTTTCCTATATAAGACGTATCTTGTACAGTTATTTATTGCTAATTGCAACTTTTTCTGCGAAACAGTATCAAGGTTCCCGTAAACAAGTTCACCATACATGATATGGGGAGTTATAAGATCGCGAACGAGCTTTAATTTCGTTTCCTGTGGAATGAAGTCACTCGTATGCCATAGTTTTCGAAGTACGGAATACATTTTGGAGACATTGAAGTTAACATGATCTGCACAACTAAGGTTATTGTTTATTTTATATCCAAGGCTTTTGACACAATCGACAAACGAGACATCTACACCTGACATAACTATGGGTGGAAGGCTATTAATACTATAGCGCTGGCGTGAAATTTCAAGGGCCTGAGACTTGGATGCGTCCAGGTTTAAAATTCGCTACTGACCATTCTTCTATCGATTTCAGATCCTCGTTTATTCTGAAGATCAGGTCGTCCGACAACCCTATTGGTCTAGAAATGTATATTTGTGCATCATCGGCGTACAGATGAATCGAGCTATTCTGACAACAGGTGACTATGTCATTGACAAAAACACTAAAAAGAATTGGCCCCAAAATTGATCCCTGCGGTGCACCTGAGAATGTTCTTTTTAATTTTGAAGAATTATTTTGATTTTTAACCTATATTTCATTTCCTATATTTCATTATTATTTTTTTTCTTTAACTTAGAAAACGCACTTGTCAACGCACTTTTGGTCAATTGTTGGAACTTCGCGCCATGCAAAAACAAAAAAAAAAAAGAAAAATACCATGTACTAACAGCACAATTAACGATAATTCGTAATTTTTGAGCATTAAGCATCTCGAGAGTACTCAATTTGTTCTTTTTAAATACCTATAAGGTACATATACTTATAAGGTACATACGGACAGACAGACGGACATGGATAAATCGACTTGGGTGGTTATGCTTATCAAGAATATTTATAATTTTCTATATTTACCACGCCTCCTTATCGATATTACAATCGGAGTGACAAAATTAATATACCCCCCTTTACGTTTTTGTATCGGAGCCCCCGGAAGGATTAATCGGAGAGGATAAGTCCTCAAGGAAAAAATGTTCATTTTGCAAAAATAATGGGGGCTCGTCATACATATTAATTCTCTCCGGCCCTCCCTTAAAGCACCACTGTCTAGGTGTAGGGAGTAAATATACAAAAATCATTAAATTTGTATGAGAGCCCCCCTAAGGAGGGGTCAGAGAGGATAGGCCCCCAAGGGAAAATGTTCCTTTTGCAAAAGCAATGAAGGTCGGTCATACATACATATTAATCCTCTCCGGCCCTCCCTTAAAGCCTCTCCGTTCAAGTGTAGGGAATAAATATACAAAAAAAGAACTAAGTAATATGCAATAAAAGAACTGAACAGCTCGTGGACATGTTTTTATGACTCTGCTTGTAAGTATCAAAACATTTTCGACCCTTACCGCGTGTTCAACTTAATTTTTAGTTGCTTAATTTTTCGGCTGGCCAGCTGCTCTAAACTTGTAAGACAAACATTCAACAAGTTTGAGGCAACATTGTTGCTTAGAACGTAGAGCAACATATTTAATAAGTACGAAAACTTGCTTGACTTACAGGTTGCTTAGTTTTAAGCATAACGACATCTGATAGTAAGTAGAAGCAACATTTTTGTTTTTTGGTACTATTGTTTGTTTAGCCAATACACAATCCATAGTGGTTATTGTGTATTGGCTAATGGTTATTGAAGGAGATGAAGGATATATAGCCAATAAACAATTTTGTAGATTATGTTGATCTCCTCCAACATAGCTTTAGTTAATACTTAATATTGAATCAGCGATGTTTATTATCGAAGGCTTTTGGTTTGGAGGTTAGAACATTAAACTATCAGTCGACGAGGTATGGTTTCCAATTCCTGCATCGGGCAGGACATTATTTTTGAGATTTTACTCCAGCAAATCGCAGAACGACTCGTAAAAAGCTTCTCTTCAAAATCTGTATAAATAGTTATATTTGCTGGCCGCGGCATTTGTGTAACATAATATTTCAAAACAATGAACAAAATAATTTGTTTTGCACACGAATATCAACAACCTGCAAAACGAATGCAGAAACGAACGATATACATATATATATATGTATATGTATATATATGTATACATTTGGTACGGTTTTGGTTTTGGTTAACGTTGACGATTAAAAATTACAACAAAGCGTAAAATGTTTTTTGCTTCTAGAACACAACTTTCCGATCTCTCTCTTTTGAGTGTTAGGAGTAGCGTTTGAGATTGAGTCGAAAAGCGATACATGAATAAAGAGGAATAAAGGTAGCTCTCTAAAAAAATGAGGAACAGATCAAAATCGAACCGATCGTTATGGTTTTTATCTATTCCCTGATTTAAATACTTAAACATAAATATTGCGGCGACAATGGCAATATGAAAACAAAGTACACAAATATACTAAAAACTTTGATTTTTATTTTTAAAAACGTTTTAATATCTGAAACGATACATATACAAAACCAAATAATAATAATTTATCAATATTTAGAATTGTTATTACTTATTCGTGCTTCGTGACAAATCTTAAGGCCTTAATGGCCGGAAGTAGACATTAAACTCATAAAAGTAAAATCATTAATTTCCGTTCAATCGTAAAGTGTTGTCATTGTTATCATTTTTACAGAGTTATTTTCTTATTTTTTTTAATGAAACATAAATCAAAATGCATTATTAATGAAAAGAACAAACATAAAATCAATTTTATTAACTTGCGGTCTCTCTATCCACAACATTCCACCCCCCGTGAACCGATGGAGCATCAACGATTTGAGGTTCACCAGAAACGTCCAATACGGCAAGCTTCGATGCAGGTCTTCGTAGATTTCCCTTTGTCGTTTTGATCAGAGCCGATCTAACTTGGTCATCTGGAGCTGGAAAAACTTCCAATACAATTCCGCGCTTCCATTCGCCTCGGCTCTCATTGTCATCGCAAATGATTACCACGTCTCCAATTTGAATTGGCTTTACTCTCTGATGCCACTTAGTACGACGAGTAAGCGTGGGTAAATATTCCAAAATCTATCTGCGCCAGAATATTTGCTTAAGCTGCTGTAAAATACGCCACTGTTTTTTTAAACACACATTTTCTGAAACAGTCGAAGTTTGTATAAGTTTGAGCAACCGAGTAAAAAATGATTCGGTGTAAGCGGATCAGCGTCAATACCGTCAATAGGTAAGTGTGTAAGCGGACGAGAATTTACCAAATTTTCAGCCTCTATAAGCAAACTTATCAATGTCTCAATTTGAGGAGCAGTCTCTTTCAATGTAAATGATAATACTCTCTTAACGCTGCGCACCATACGCTCCCAAATACCACCAGCTGAAGGGTTAGCAGATGTATTGAAAACCCATTCAATACCACGACGAATGCATTCTCCACCCAAGCTCTCTTCAATTCGCAACCATTCCTCCTTACTTGCTCCTATAAAATTAGTGCCTCTTTCGCTGCGTATTCGAACAGAAAGCCCTCTACGAATTACAAAATTCCGCAAGCAAAGAATTACCGCATCAGCTGATAAATTCCGTGCCAACTCTAGGTGTATTGCTCTTACAGAGAGGCACGTAAATAAAGCCACCCATCTTTTGTCTCTGCGACGTCCTATAGAAACCACGATTGGACCGAAGTAGTCAAGACTGGTGAAAGAGAACGGCCGAACATAGGGCGTAAGGCGATCAGCTGGTATTTGACCCATCAACGGTAATTTTGGAAAAGCTAATAAGTTTTTACAAAGCTGACACTCGTTTTTAATTGACTGCAAAAGACGACGAATACTCGGTATCCAGTACTTACTACGAATTGCACATATAATTGCCTCTTGATTTTGGTGATACATAATTTCGTGATAGTGCTTTGCTATTAAACGCGTCATTGCATGACATTTAGGCATAATAATTGGCTGTCTGGTGTACATCGGAAGACATTCAGCATAGTTGATGCGTCCACCGAGCCGTATCACTCCTTCTTCATCCATAATAGGAGTTAAATTAAACAGCGTACTTCGTCTTGAAAGATGCAATCCATTTTGCAAAGCATTAGCTTCTTCTGGATAAATTGCCTGTTGGACTAATCGAACAAGCATAATTTCTGTTTTTTTAATTTCTTGAGCAGACAATGTTAAATAAAAATTCAAAGTCTCATTATTATTTAGGATAATTGACCGAAATTTCGTAATTGCAAATCTTACCCACGTCATAACTTTTAGAAATTTGTAGTAATTAGAAAATTTTGTGAAAGGAATTACCTCTTCATAGCTTTTTTTTTTTTTTTTTTTTTTTAAATTAAATTAAACAGTTAAACAGTTTAAGATCCACTTAATATTAAAGAAATAAAACATTTACAAGCATAACAATTTAAATTCAGAATTATTTTGTTTTTAAACTAAGGAAAATAAATACTTATAATAATACCATTAGCAAATTGATTGGTGTAAAGATAACAGAGAGGTAAGATAAAGAATCATAGATATGTTCCAGAGAAATAGGAAAGAGTTGAGAAAAGCAAAGGATTATTGATTTAAAGTGCTATAATATTTAAATATGGCATGTTTAAAGTTAGTTCGTGAGGTTATCCGTTTTAGAGAGTTGGGTAAAGCATTCCACAGTCTAATGGTGCTGATGAAGAAGAACCTGCTGCTGTTAAGATAATTGAACCTAGGAACGATAAAGCTAGTTGAGCGTTGGGACTGAAGGAACTGAAGTTTCACATAGAGGTATTCAGGCCTTTGAGTATGTAAAATCGAGTGCAAAAATATAACGTTGCGAATGTTTAAATAATCAAGTAAGCCACATCCCAAAATTCCTTTACTCCTTAAAGAAATATGGTCATAACGATTTATTCCATATACATACCTTGCCGCATTATTGAATGCAAGTTTTGCAATGAATACAATTGCTTCGTTTGCTGTTCTTCTTTGTTTGAGTTTTCAAAAATATCTTGTGTTAGTTTGACAATCTTCTTCTGGATTTTTTAAAAACATTGGTCCATTTATCCATCTGCTGTTTGACGATAAATATAACTTTTCTGGCGGTCTCGTTGCATCGTTTGCTGGGTTAAGTGATCCTGGCACCCATCTCCACTGTGCCACTTCAGATGATTGAAGAATCTCAGATATTCGATTGCACACAAATTGCTTATAACGTCGGGCTTCAGAACGGATCCATTGAATTACTGTCTTTGCGTCAGACCAGAATACAATTTTGTTAGGCTTAACTTCATGGCTGCTTATGATGATGTTTTTTAAACGCGTCCCAATTACAGCTGATTGCAGCTCCAAACGCGGTATTGATAATGGTTTCAGAGGACTACAGCGAGATTTTCCAGCAACAAAAGCCACACTAACTTCATCTTGGTAACAAATGCGCCAATACGCCACAGCAGCTATCGCAAGCTCGCTTGCATCGACAAAAACGTGTAACTGTATGTCAGTCAGCAAATCTTTACATTTAAAATAATAGCATCTGGGAACACTGAACTCTTTCAACGTGTCTAATGCCTTATACCATTGAAACCACCTTTCATAAATTTCATCCGGAATAAAATCATGCCATCCAATATTTATATGCCATAATCTTTGCAGCAAAATTTTTGGAATCAAAGTTATATGCGCTAAAAATCCGAAAGGACCAAAGATTGACATCGTCAATCCAAGGAGTTCTGCTTTGGTTGGACGTCGATGCCCTTTTAAAACCGGCTTTGGTATCCTTGCAAACGTTAGATTGAAATAAAATGTATCGTTGTTTGCGTCCCAGTACACTCCAAGTACTTTATCATATTTAAATTCATTAACGCTCATATTTATAGGCTTTTGATCTGCAGACGCTGAGTTTTTGCTAATTGCCCTCAATAATTCATCCGAGTTTGATACAAAACCTCGCAACTCGAATCCTGAGGATTTATGAATATCGATAACTTTCTTCGTCACCCTTATGCTTTCTTCTACCTCATCAAAACTATCTACATAGTCATCAACATAGTGACGATTAACGATCACGATTTTACAAATTGCGCCGAGCATGGTGAGCACACTGAGCCAAAAATCATTGCATTCATAGCAAAAACATCAGGAGGGTTCGATTGATTCCCTTCTCGCCAAAGAAATCGTTGCGCATTTTGATCTTTGCTGCATATATTAATGCGATGAAACATTTCTTTAATGTCCCCGCATATGCCTATTTTACCTTCTCTAAATTTACACAATATTGATGTCAATGCTTTTGGGTGATAAACGTCCGGACCTTTCATAAGCGCTGAATTAAAAGAAACTTCATTTATTTTTGCTGCTGCGTCAAAAACTAATCTTGGCTTATTGCCTTTATTTAAGTTGTAAATTACAAAATGCGGTAAATACCATGTACGTTCATCACAAAACTCCGCTTCGGCTTTAGTCAACTTTCTTGCATAACCTTTTGTAATATATTCTGCAATTTTTTCCTTGTACTAACTAGCATAACCATCGTCTCTCATCATTTTCTTTTCAACAAGCTCAAGCCTCTTCAATGCCATAATATAACTTTCTGGAAAACTCACATTATCGTTTTTCCAGAGAAGCCCAGTTACCGTACCTTTGACTTATCATCTTAGTTGTGTCTATCAATATTTTTTGCGCTCTTGCATCATACTCCGATTGAATGCAAGGCAACTGCTTCGGTTCAAACCCCTCTAATGCAAAGTAGTCAGCAACTTGTCTTTGCAAATCGATCATAAAATCGCTATCGATATTTGACATGTCATGACAAACAGTTGCACAATCGAACAATTTTCATTTGACCCAAACAAAGTATAACCTAATTTCGTTTCATGAACTGTGAAATAATCATCAAAGTTTAATATATTTAAAGCGCGAACCAAGTTTGTATGCGGTACACCAATTAAAATTTTTGGGACTGCGTCAGTGTAGTCTTCTAAAGCTATGTTGCACAACTCTTTGTATTGGTGCCTGAATTAATCCAAGTTAAGTGTTTTTGGAGGTAGATTAAGTTTTTTTGTTGTACGCACGCCTTTCATACTGAATGATTTTGCTCCGTTTTGAGTACCAGATATTTCGATGCTTACGTTTTTTGCCATCTCAGACGTCGTTTGGTTGTAAATCCACTTTAAATGTAGCAAACTAGCAGCTCCTTTGAGTCCGAGCTGCGTGGCGATCTTTTCTTCTAACAGCGTTACTTTTGCACCTTCGTCTATAAAGGCCATTACCTTTAAGCTTCCATTAGGTCCTTGTAATTTCACCGGCATGAACTTAAGCAAAGTTTTTTGTTTTATCAAATTATTTGTATTGTTTCTTTCTCTCATTTCTATTTTGACATTCTCTTGAATGGCATTCACACATAGAAATAAAATATAAGGAAGTGGTGTTCTACTCACACATACTATGCGTGTGTTGAAGAATTTTTCAAGCGAGATAGAGCATGATTTTTTGACATAAGCTCTTGCACATCAAAACAAAGAAAATGAGTGGTGAAAAAACATTAAAATATTAAATAATTGGCGATTGTCATCGCTATAAATTGTATTAAAACGAACATAAATAAAATAAATAATTAAATAAGCATGCGTTGTGCCGTGAAAAGTTGTGAAAGTTCACAAAAAACACATAATAAGTAAGTTTCATTTCACAGGTAATCTTGCTTTATAGTTTGTTCGTTTCCCGCCATTTGTGTGCATGAGTCATGTGCAAGAGCTTCTGTCAAAACACAAGTTCAGCTTCATGAGCGCATTCATTCTTAGGGTGGCAAGCGATAGGGCCCTAATTTTTTTTCGTAGTTTTTTTTTTAGTTCGACCGTAACTGTTATAAATTTTTTCAAATAAGTCGATAAATAATGGTTATTTTTACCGATTTTTTTGTTATTGTTTACTTTTATTTATTCGGTCAAAAATACCAGTTAAAATGTTTATTTTTCGGTTCAAAATAGAAGTTAAAATATCACTTATTTTTTCGGTCAAAAATAAATGTTAAAATTTGACTTCTTTTTCCGGTCAAAAATGTATATATGACAGTGATATCCTATATTCAATACTAGCTTACCCAGTACACGTTTTTTGCACCCGAAAATATGCTAATGAGCCGAATGACTAGTCGTATTTTGCATAATTTTTTAAGTGTCTTGTCGGAACAAAATTTGTCCCGTATTTTTGACATTTTTGTAAAATATCTATGATTTCAAATACGCATTCACATAAACTGAGACAATAAAAAAAGGAGTGTTTCCTTTAAACCGAAAAAATAAAAGTCTCATTTTAGTTGTTATTTTTTACTGAAAAATATTTTATTTTATATTTTAATATTGTATACCTCATAAGTGGTGTGTAAGTACAATAAAAATTAAATAATAAAAATACGTCTGAACACCAAAATGTTTTCGCCTTTCTTTACGATATAACCTAATGCGGTCCTGTTTGAATGTTTATGTGTTTGAATTAACTTCATTGTATTTGTAAAATACTTCATTTCTGGTCAACTTCACCGCTCCCTTATCTCTTAGTTCTTTGCATTCACACTTGTTGCTGAAACAGTTTGGAAAGCACTGACAGTGTTAACAGCTGCTTCCTCTAACGCAGAATTGCAAGTTTTGGTACTATTGATATATATATATCATAACATATTATGTAGGAGTTTGTTATGGTATTTTTTGCAGGATGAAAGTCCGCATTCACGACGACGTGAACGATTGTGTACTCCATGTCCAGTAGATAGGCAGCAAAAACACAGTCGATTCTTTTTTACAATTTCCCAGCGCTTTTCATAATTTGCTTCTTTAAATTGCTTACATTGGTACAATTTATGATCATTGCTACAAAAACTACATTTTTGCTTATCTTCGCTAACAGTTAACACTGGCTTCGTATTTTTGCTGAATTTCGCTGACATCTGCTCACAGCTGACATTTGGCTTATAAGTAGAATTTTCGGCTGCCATAATAACAATCATTGATACTTGCTGGAGCCAAGTGCTAAACTCACGTATTGAAGGATATGGCTTATTTATAGCAAAAGTATGGCGTGCCCAATCTTCTCTTTTGCTTTGTGGTAACTTACTCACCAATTCGTCAAGTAGCGTTGGATTAGATAGATGAGGAGTTGCACCTGCATTTTCCAGAAAAGCTGCTAGATTTGTCACCATTGAGCTGAGGTTAACTATTTCATTTATTTTTCCACTGGTGATGACAGGGAACTCTCGAGCCTTTGCCAGCTGGCTTCGAATAAGTAGTTCAGGTCGCCCGTAGTAAAACTTAAGGGTGGACAAAGTTGCGTTAACACTTGAAGGATGAATTAGCAAAGACTCAACTCTGCAACGAGCATTTCCTTTGAGAAATTTCTGTAAACGAATTAGATTTTCAAAATTTGTATATGAATACATAACTGTGGTCTCTTTAAATGCGACAGAGAACATTGGCCATTCTTCCGGCTATCCGGAAAACTCAGGAAGATCATGTAACTTACGCACACTAGGCTGGTTATACGACGGCGTCCATACCTGTGGTAAATGAGTTTGCAAAGGCGATAGCTGTGGAGCGGTGGCAGAGGCTGTACCTGCCGCGGAGTTGGCGTCAGCAGAGGTGATGTTAGGCGAAAACATTGCGTTCAAACTTCCACAATTTCGGTTAAATGTGGCAAACCTGACGGTGGCTGGGACAAAGTCTGCGTTTGGTGGCTGGCAAAAAGTAGCGCTAGGTTGACACGCGCTGGCAGAGAAACTTGTGTAAGTGTTAGCATGGATTTTATGTGCATCGACAGAGGTCACGGTAGCAAAATTTGTGGTAAAATTAGCGTTAGATTGAATTGCGTTGGCAGCGGTGACGGTGGCAAAAGTTGTAGAAAAGTTAGCGTTAGATTGAAGTCGTCGGCAGAGGTGACGCTGCAAGCAGGCATGTAATAAGAGCTGAAATTGGCAGAATTTGCAGGAGGCATTGCAAAGCCCAAGCAAGGATTGGAATAGGTAGTACTCGAAAGCGTAGAAACACCAGATGCAGTGACATTGGTACGACCCGTGTCGGCAAAAGTGACGGCGGTCATAGCAACGCCAACAGGCATGGCTGCTGATGTCGATGCAAGAGTTTGTATCAGACTTAACCTCTCTTTTCCTGAGTCTGCCAAAGATATTTGCAACTTCTGTATTTGTTTCTGCAGCTCAGACACTGATTCTTGAGTAACAATTGTTTGATCCAGTTCATCTTCGCTGGCTGAACTATGTTTTTCATTGGTATTTGGCATTTTGTTGAATTGAAAGAAGTTTTAGCGGCTTTTTTTCTTAGGTTATAAAGTGGCATCCGTGCGTTCAAAATGGCGGAGAAACACGATGCTCCAGAATAAATATTAAAATAATATTGCGGCGACAATGGCAATATGAAAACAAAGTACACAAATATACTAAAAACTTTGATTTTTAATTTTAAAAACGTTTTAATATCTGAAACGATACATATACAAAACCAAATAATAATAATTTATCAATATTTAAAATTGTTCTTACTTATTCGTGCCTCGTGACAAAACTTAAGGCCTTAATGGCCGGAAGTAGACATTAAACTCATAAAAGTAAAATCATTAATTTCCGTTCAATTGTAAAGTGTTGTCATTGTTATCATTTTTACAGAGCTATTTTCTTATTTTTTTTTAATGAAACATAAATCAAAATGTAATAAAAAAAAAATAAATAACTGGCCATTTCAGCCCTTGAAAGGACTTTGACCTAGCTTCTTATGATCAATTGTGTTGCGCGTGTTATTAAGTTTGTACACAATTGACAGAGAACCGGACCTACATGCTTAACGCCGACTCCGAACGGCGATGAACGGAATGTTCTCGTTCTCAAGAAGCTATACATGGCATTTTGATTACTCTCTGAGGTTTGCCATTGTCTGCAGAGAGGTGGCGGCCGTACAGAAAAATTATTTTAATTCAAATAATTTTCTGTTGCTGCTGGGGTTTGAACCTGGGTATCCAGGTTCTTTGACATAGTGGCCACGCACTTTAACCAACTACGCCACGGACGCCACAAATCAAAATGTATTATTAATGAAAAGAACAAACATAAAATCAATTTTATTAAATCGCGGTCTCTCTATCCACAACAATAAAACTTTTAGGGCCAAATTATTCACCTCTGGATATCTTTAGCCGGTGGATATTTTAAAATAATAGCAATAGAGTTTTTTTAAAATAATAGCAGGAAATCCATCGGGTCCAGGAGAGTAATCGTCCCTTAATTTTCGTTACTTTTCGTTCACATTGGCAAGTGTAATATTAACCGAGGTTAAAGACGTTTGGGCACAATTTCTTAAAGAAGTGAAATATAGTGAAATAGTTCATCATTATGACTGGTAAATGACTGACTAAAAAAACTTTCGAAAAGATTTCCAATTATTTCAGGGTCGTCCAAAGATTTGTCTGAAAATTTAAGGGTTGACGTTTAATTGTCTGATTTTCTCTTGATATTAATAAACTGGTTGAACTTTTTTTGATCAGTGATAAGTTTGGTTTGGATATGGGCTAGATATCATTTATAAATATGATCACAAAGATAAGAAAATGGTTGTAAACATTAAGGTAACTCGCGAAATCAGCAGAAGACCTAGATATTAAATATGTACGCCAAAGTTTGTTTCTCCTATTCCGAAGCGAAAGTAGCTCTTTAGTATACCAGGGAGGTGAAGACGAAAAGCTCTTTTACCTAGTAAAAGGAACAGATTGTGTGAAACAGTTAAAGATTATGTCATAGAAACAGCATTTTCGATATCTTCATTAGCACTTTCAAAAATGTAAGGGAAGTTAATTCTGCCAAGAAGTGATTCTAGTTTTTCAAAATCGGTTTTCCAAAAGTTAAAACTGTACAAGTGCTCGGATTGTGTGTTTTTGTAAGTATTATTGTAGGAAAAGGTAATTGAAAGCGGTGGATGGTACTGGTCCAGTGTTGAGAGTAGATGGTTGCTAGCGGAAACTGCACAATTTTCAACTTCTGATGAAAATACAAGGTCTAGCTGTCTACACATATAGTTAGTTACTCCACTTAACTGGAAGAGTCCAGAGTCAGAGAGGCAACTAGTTCTTTTTCAGATATTGGATTTAAAGGGAAGAAATGGCATTCATCATCTGATAAAACCCGCTGAAGATTAGGAATATTAAAGTCTCCCAAAAATATGACGCTATCAAATGGATCCATGAGATCTAAAAGAAGTTCTATAGCATCTACTGCCAACTGATAGCCTGTCGTTGGCTGAGACGGGTGAATATAGCAGCATATAACATATAAATTACGTTTAGCGGTACTAATTTTTGCACAAATGAATTCCAAGTCTGCAGTGTGTGAATTTTGAACTAACGTTGAATCACACCGATTATGAATTGCCAAAAGGACACCGCGGCCAGAGGAAAGATCATCTTTATATAGTCCATCGTCTCGGAAAACAACGAAATCTGACGCAAAAACTTATTGATCCTTGAAATCTTGACAGAGATTAGTTTCAGTGCAGTTCTCTGACATTTTGGTAGTAGAGAGACACAAATATTGGACTGCGATCAGTATGTTGGTTAGGAATAATATTTTTGCTGCTCTTTACGGGACTTTTGAAGAAAAGAGACATGTTTCGACGTTACATGAGCACCATAGGTCAAGCCAACACTCTAGCAAAGAATTCTTAGGAGAGGTTCTAGTAGGTGGCTTTATATTATTAATAGGCTGGGTTATGGCATTAAAATTACTCTTAAAACTATTTTTATTATTAATAGGAATAATAGGCTTAACACTAGGTGCCTTAGCTTTCTTTTTTGGCTTGTCCGTCCATTCCGATATACGAATATTACCGCGCATAAGCATTCCAACGCTAGAGTTAAAAAACATCCATGCATATGCCTTGGGTACGCTTACTTTAAAACTGCTGGACTTGGCGTTTTTCAATGATATTTTATGCCAGTCCCAAATCGTTAATTCGTAATTCTTTTTGAAGTAATTTTCCACCCATTTTGCTTTTGCAGTTGTTGGCAAACCAACAATTAACTATTATAATTAAGAATAACTATTATAAGTTTATTAGACTAGACAAAGAACATCGATATGTGCATGAATGTGCATGAATCAAATGACAGACATATTCTACGCGAAGATTTTCTAAAATTTGTACCTGCAGCTTCGAACACAGGTTAGGTTTTTTACTTTTTATTTGACACATCGTATACGTATATGTATAGGTGATGCTCTTGCCAAACTACTTATTGAAAATCTTCAGCAATGCAACCTGAACGTTACATTCTTGATCGGTTAAGGATACGATGGAGCAAGCAATATGTCTGGTAGACTTAAAGACCTTAAAGCGATAATAAGAAAAAAGCATGCACCACATGCTCTCTACGTTCATTGTGTGGCTCATTCCTTAAATTTGGCAATGTCTATTACAAACCAAATACCAGCCATAAGAGATTGTACACAATCGAAAAAGTTTACTATTTTTTTAATACACCGGAATAAAAGGCTTTTTTAGAAAACTTTGTAAATGATCAAGAAGAAACATCAAATAGCTGTTTTTTATCCGTTCCATAATGTAGAACTTGGAGAAAAGTACACTAAAAAATTTTTCATTTAATAATTGAATATATGTATCTAGTATGTTTTTAATTTGCTCAAGACTTACTAAACACGAATATATACTAAAAGGATAAAATATACTAATGAATTTTCATCCCTCTTTCAAAAGAATTTTTGAGTCATATGGACCCAACTTGAAATTGCATAAAAAACATACTGAAAGCTTCCCAAGTGGAAATTGCATAGGAAAGCTGAGCTGAACAAATTAAAAAAAAAATGTGTTTTTGGATTTATTTGCTTTTTATTTAGTGCGAAAATTGAATTGATGTGGAGCAACTTTCACAAAATGTGAAGCGATAATCCGGGCAAACGTACTTTACGCATTTATCACATCTAATGCTGTTTCTATTTGAATTGGGTAGAGGTGGGAACATATGGCAACGTACTCTATTGCGTGTTTTTGGTTCATGGATGAGCGGCTTGTCAACGAAAAACAGTAACTACTAGCTAGAAACAAAAAATAACGGCACAGTTTGCGGGAATAGAATGAAAACACTACGTAAAAAATCACGCGATCAGTGCTGTGTCAATTTGACCCAAAAATACTTATTAGGGAAATTTTTTGTACAGGCCAAATTTGACATGTGTGGACATTTTTCATGTCAAATTCATAAAATTTGTATACGATTTACACATTGAGCCAAAATATCTATCTGATTTGAGCATAAATAAGCGGAGAAAGACGCGTTTAAAATTTTTTCTGGGCCAAATTGACCCAAAATTCGCTTGAAGGTTAAAGAGTTGGAAGTGTGGAAATTATATCTGAACCACAATTGTTTCACTCAGCCTCTAAATGCTCTAGAAGCGTTACTTAGTAAGTTTTTTCAAAATTCTTTTTGTTATTTATTGAGTCATTCAATAGCTACAAATTGTAGAATAACTTAGTCGAAATGGCCACCATTCGCTTTCCAGTACAAGCGATGTCAATCCGGCCAGTCATCGATCGCAGCACCCACGATATGCATAGGAAATTTCTCAACTGCTCGGACAAGAGCGCGCTTTAGAGACTCGATATTTGGGTGTCGAGTAGAGCAAAGCATACCCTCTGTTGCGTGATGTAACTAATTTTTAAATGAATTTATTCCCTAATCAAATAAAAACTTTATTTATACTTTGTTATTTTCATTTATTCAAATTTCATTAAATAAGGGAAAGAAAACTTTAAAATTATTAGTTTTCACGTGAAGCGCTCGCGAATTCTCAACAGTTAATAATCTATTTAAATAAAAATCACATGTCGTTCGTTGGTAGTTGTATCAGTTGAGAAAGCCTGGACCGATTTGGATAATTTTTTTTTAAATGTTCGTAATAGTCCAACTTAGGTTTTTACGGAAAGAAAAATTGACCACACCCACTTTTACGCCCAGTTTTTTGATTCATCTAAATTCGGAAAACGGCTACACCGATGTGGCTAATTTTTTTTTAATGATCGTAGTAATCCATTTTAAGTTTTTACGGAAGAGAAATTGACCAAGCCCACTTTTTTTGATATATCTTTTATATATATATAAAAATGAGTTTTTGTGTGTAACTATGCAATAGACTCCTAAACTATTCATCCGATTTGCATGAAAATTTGTGTATAGAAGTTTTTTGGTACAGTGCGTGTTTGTGGGCTATCACTTTTTATCCACCTTGAACACCAGAGGGCGCTGTAGCACAAATTTTTAACAAAACTGCCTAAAACTCACAAACCGCTCATGTGATTGGGATGAAAATTTTTATATAGTAGTTTTCATGTACGTTAAGTGTTTTCTGCTATCTTTTTTTACCCAACTTGAACAACAGAGGGCGCTGTTGTAAAAATTTTTTGCAAAACCACCTAAAACTCCCATACCGCTCATGCGATTAGAATGAAAATTGGTACATACGGGTTCTCAGATACGATGAGTTTTTCAGCACTATCTTCTTTGATCCACCTTGGACACCAGATGGTGCTGAAGTAGAAATTTTTACAAAATCGCATATTTTTAGTGGTTTTCTAAGGTAACATATGCAAATATTTACAATACATAAAATACTTCTTAAATTAAGTAAAATTAAAAAAATTTCCGTTATTTTGACATCAAAAACATGAACACATCTTGAAAACTATGAAAAATTTTACCATGGGTATCTCTTTCGAATCGTTTTTCCACAAAAGACCGACAGTGAAACGGTTGTCTTTATACTCACATGTTTCTTCTAATATTTGAAGGGCACGCTGCTCTTGCTTTGACATAACAGTTTCTTAAGGAGTCATGCCTCCATAGCAGTCATCAGCGAAATAGTTCTTAACTTTTAAATTCCAATTATAATTTTTGGAACGGCACTTACGTAAGACTATAACGGAATGTCTTTTAAATAAGCATATTTTGCTTTTACCTTGCTTACGAGCAACGTCTCTGGTGATAACTTTAGATTTCGTACTGTATGTACGCTCGTAAGTGGGTAAACAGTTGCGTTAGTTTTTGGTGCCGATATTTTAAGATCCATTTTTCGTGATTTTGCCTCGGTGCGTGCGACGTCCCCAGTCCATTTGATACAAAGAGGTTCTAAAATGCCTGGTTCCTCAAGCTCGTTCACCAGATTAATGCGTAAGTATTAATTCTTTTTGATTTTCCATACAACGTTACCGGCAAAATGCGAAAATATGTGTCGTCGTTGCTTCAAGAACTGTGGTTATTTAAAATTGTTGTAAAAACAGATGTTTCTGACGTTTTCTCTTCTTCATCATCTTTTTTATGCAGTAATTCGTGATGTTTTTTCATACAACGGTTTTTTCCACACGTTTTGTTAAGCCAACATCGACGAGTATGTTTCTTTAAGCAAATACGACACAGCTCATTTGTTTTAACTAAGTTCCATTTTTCTGCGAGCGGTAGACTTTGGAAATCTTTGCACTCGTGCAATTTATGTGTCGATCCACACACTATACATTCGGCTGCTGGTTTATTGTTAGCTGGCTCGTCTGCCGTTGATGAGTTTGTATGTACATAAATAGCTTTGTTGCTATTGCGTACTGTCCTTCGCTCTTCTGCCGACGTAAACGTTGGAGTTGTTATTGTACATGCTGCTGTTGCGATGCTGTGTAGCCAGTCCTAAAATTGCTGAAGATTTGGAGTATCTATTGGTGTTTTCGTTTCTACAAAAAAATGTTGCCCTCCCACAGTGCAACATTTTTCAAGTGTTGCACTCAACCCTGAAAAAGTGCAGGTTTTGAACACAAAACACTGCCCTGCTTACTCAGTCAGCTGATATATTTATGTGCGCCAAAAATAAAAATATGCTTTATTAAAAATCGGCGTCCGTGGCGTAGTTGGTTAAAGTGCGTGGCCGCTATGTCAACGAACCTCGAGATCCAGGTTCGAACCTCAGCAGCGACAGAAAATTATTTGAATTAAAATAATTTTTCTGTACGGCCGCCACCTCTCTTGAGACAATGGGAAACCCCAGAGAGTATTAAAAATGCCATGTAAAGCTTCTTGAGAACAAGAACATTTCGTTCATCGCCGTTCGGAGTCGGCGTTAAACATGTAGTTCGGTTCTCAGTCAATTGTATACAAACTTAATAACACGCACAACACAATTGATCATAAGAAGCTAGGTCAAAGTCCTTTCAAGGGCTGAAATGGCCAGTTATTTATTTATTTTTTTTTTATATTAAAAATATTATAAAGTGTCAAATTATGAATGCATATATTTATCTTTGTCTAACACACGCATTTTATTATATTTTCGTTTAAAGCAATCAGCTCATTTTCAGGGCAACATTCTCCCCTCATAAAAGGTCTGTTCCCGTACTTTTGTAGCAAAAACTTGCAAGTTGCAAAATTCAAGAGAGTAAGCAAAAAAGCCCCAATTGAAATTAAAAAACTTACGACATCATAAGCCAATGGCTTATGATAATCTATCAAAGCTGTCTTGACCTAAATCACATCCCAAAACAATGGCGACACGTGAAGGTAGTCTTTATACCTAAGACAGGGAGAAGCTCGCACGTAAACCCAAAAGACCTTCGACCAATCAGTCTCTCATCTTTTCTTCTTAAAACTCTCGAGAGACTAATAGACATCTACTTGAGACAAAAATAGAAGTAAATCCTATCTCACCCGCACAACACGCCTACACCAAGGGCAAATCTGTGGAAACGGCTCTCCACTCCATAGTATCTATCATTGAAAAGTCCCTTCATCAGAAGGAATATACAATGATAGCCTTCACTGACATAGAAGGTGCCTTTAACAATGTCAAGGCGGAGACTATCACAAATAAGCGCGAGTCTCGGAGCAGCATCGACGCTAAAATCTGTACCAAGGGGAACACCTCAGGGAGGAGTTCTCTGGCCTCTACTCTGGAACCTAGTGGTAAATGAACTACTGGGTAAACTAGAACGAGAGGGGTGCAGGGTGATAGCCTACGCCGACGATGTTGCCATCGTCACCTCAGGTAAATATGTGTCCACCCTCCGAGATATTATGCAAAATTGTCTTAACACTCTCGCAAACTGGGTTACCGGCTGTGAACTTAGCGTTAACCCCGATAAAACCGAGTTAGTGATCTTTACCAGACAACACAACTTGCCCACTATCAGTCCTCCAAAACTGGGAAATACAAGACTTAACTTCTCAGAGCAAGCAAAATACCTGAGTCTCATTTTAGATAGGAAACTAAATTGGAAACCCAACCTGCTCGAGAGAGCCAAAAAAGCCAATATAGCCCTATACACATGTAAGAAGGCAGTGGGTAGCAAATGGGGATTACAACCTAGGGTAACTCACTGGCTTTATACAGCTGTTATTAGGCCAATATTGTTATACGGTACTTTAGTCTGGTGGCCAGCACTAAACAAACAAACACACCTCAATATACTTCGCAAAGTTCAACGGTCAGCAGAGCTGTGCATCAGTGGAGCGCTGAGAACCACTCCTACTGACGCACTCGATACTATGCTCCATCTAACTCCACTAGATATCCTAACTAAACGAATAGCTGCAAACACAGCGATCCGTCTAGAAGCCACTCCCCAATGGAAAGAGGGCACAATAGGACACTCTGACACCAGGAAACTCACTCCTCAAATACCCAAGAACATAGACTACATCACTCAAAAACTTTTATTCCACAAAAAGTTTGATGTATTAATCCCCTCCAGATACGAATGGGAGATTGGAAGCCCTCCACCAAACAATGCCACTAGAATCTACACTGATGGATCAAAATTAGATGGCAAAGTAGGGGGAGGAGTCTACTCTGAATCCCTAAACATTAACCATGCCTTTAGGCTCCCCGACCACTGCAGTGTCTTCCAAGCGGAAGTCACTGCCATACATGAAGCAGTCACTTGGCTTCAGATGAACGAAATATTAGCAAAAGATATTTGCATTCTATCTGATAGTCAAGCCGCTTTGAAAGCCCTGGAATCTGTTGAAATAACATCAAAAACAGTCCTAAGTTGCCGTAGATCTCTAAATGAGATGGCAGACCAGCTCAATATATTCCTATGCTGGATCCCCGGACATAGAGACTTCCAAGGTAACTGCAAAGCAGACAAACTCGCTAGAAACGGTACCATCAAACCCCTATCGACAGATAAGAAACAAATTGGAATACCTCTCGCAACATGTAAGCTACTGATAAATGAGCTATCCCTTGAAAACACCAACATCAGGTGGTCAACGGGTAGTACATGCAGTATAACGCGTCAAGTTTGGCCAACACTGAACTTAAGACGCTCAAAAGAACTAATATCCCTTAGAAGGGACCAAATAAATATCGTAATTGGAAACCATGCCCGAAGACTGAATATTCCCCATAACGACTTCTGCAGAAGCTGCAGAGATGAGGAAGAGGTTGAATCCACAACACACCTTCTCTGCACATGCCCAGCGCTGGCCAGAAAGTGCCATCTCTTCCTAGGTAACTGGTTCTACAGTGACCTAGACGAACTCTCAAAAACTTCGGTCTACCGAATACAAAGCTTCATAAATGGCTCCAACTGGTTCAGATAGAGTGGAAATAATTAACCCCTGGTATCACAACGGTCCAAACTGCCCTAAGTGTGTCTCATAGGAGACAGCCACGTCAACCTAACCTAACCCATGGTAGAATTATAAGGTAGGGCCGACTCGGAGAAGAATGGAGTGGAAAGCAGCGAAAAAGGGGGCTAGTTGTCAAAATCAGCTGTTCATATCGAGTTTCTTTATGTTCATTTTTCGCAGTTGATTTTAGGTTAAACTTTTTACAAGCTTTTTTTCAAATTTAACACTTCCGCGGCATTTTATAGATTTATTTACAATGTTTTTACAATATTTCCACTCAAATTAACACAAACTTAACACACGTGTCCGCACTATTTACAAATTGAAAACATGATATTTCTTTTTTCATTTGACATTTCCACCAACTTCGTCATTTCGACAACTACCCGACCTTTTCACTATCCACTATTCGTTGACGCGTGAGGGCACTGAGCGACCCGGCCCTACCTTATAATTCTACCATGACCTAACCTAAGCAAAAAAATTGTCTCTGAGCAATAAAAATGCTAAAAAGTACGGGAACGCGTTTTAGTAAAAACTTGCAACTTTTGATCAAACATATGTTGGACAAACATTTGGCTAATTAAACGAAAAAATATTTTTGAAGATTTCGACAATGTCTAATAAATTAGGTGCACTTATTGATTTAATATATGTCGTAGAATAGGAAGTTTATTCCTTACTTGTTAATTTAACGTCAAGTAGAAACACTTGAGCGGAATCATAACGGATAGATATATAAAAAATATAGAGAAGTCTATGAATTATTTATCGAGTGTGAAAATATTTTATAATATAGTTTTTAGAAAGATATCAAAGGAAAAACATGCTACGAGATCGCTACGTTAAGATCTAAAAACATGAATGAGGTGACATATATATTATATATGTGCCTGGCGAACAATTAATTTTTTATTTTCCATTTTTAGAGCAAATTTTTACTTGATGCACTTGTCCTCCTGTTTTTTTTTCTAGCGTAAATTTTGACATTTCTGTCAACATATGACAACTCGCAAGTTTTTACTACACGAAATTTGTGTTGCAGAAACTTGCAACTTATCGCAAGGAGGGGAAATGTTTTACTCTCTCATTGTCGCTCTCTTTTGCAAGTTTTTGGTGTACGGGAACGCAATTTAGTAAAAACTTGTGCAAGTTTTCGAAAGTTTTCACAAACTTGCAAGTATGGGAACAGACCTAAAGTTTCGCAGGGCAAGAAATGTGCCTTTTTTGCCCCATATAAATGTAACATTTTAAGAAACGAACACAGATTTTTTCACCCGTTTGCACTTATTTTACAATCGAACACGAAAAAAGACGAGGGCAATGAAAAGGCAACATTTTTTGGTAGAAACGAAAACACCATATATTTTTCGAATGCATTGCCCAACTTAATGTCAAATCAGGCCTTAGTTTATCGAGAATTTCCCGTAAGAGTGTTGGATTATTTAGGTAGTGGTCTAAATCGCTGACTCTTATAGTGGCACAGGTATTTTTAACTGAGAATGAAAGTTCAATTGATGGCTAAAGTACCAATTACCTTTTGGTGACGGCAATTTACGTACTTTTTCAATGACTGTGTTTAAAATATGCTCCGGGACCATACTATAAATAAATAAATAACTGGCTAGTTCAGCCCTTGAAAGGACTTTGACCTAGCTTCTTATGATCAATTGTCAACAGTCCGGGACCATACTGGGCAGCATTAAACAGTCACGTAGTGCTTCTCTAGCCTTGCCTTGTTAACATTTTTGTAGCCGAATTAGGTTTTCATCGTTTGAGAAGCCTGCTACCGCTGTGCTGCGTAGAATAGCGCCGTAAAATATTGGCCAGTCCTGGGGATTGCCGTTAAAAACTGGCAAATCTTTCGGTGTCGAGCTTCTTGCTGTCATTTGTGTTGTTATGAGGTTATGGACGACTTCGGAATGTTCAGTGCCATGATGTGTTCGATCAATGTGACCTTGTACTGGAGTGCTTTGTTCGCATGGCTGGAAACGAGTTGGTTCAGAAGGGGTGGATTATTAGACGATGAGTTGCTCCCAATTTGGTTTTCAACGTTGTTTTGTTGTTTTGAAGAATTTCAAACCTGCGCTGTAAAAACTTAATTTCGAGTCGCCTTTCCTCGTCAAGCATTTGTAGACGTAGTTGTTGGTCTATTGATTGCTGGTTATATTCGCTGTTGGTTTCATTAGTATGGTGACCCTCAGCAACTCGTCCATTGTTGTAAGACAACGCGCTACTTGACAGCAAATTACCCATATTTTTTTTTTATTTGTTGAAAAAATTTTCGTCGCGCGATATAAGTAATCATTTTAAAGAAATGTTGCGTGATGTAACTAATTTTAAAAAGAATTTATTCCCTAATCAAATAAAAACTTTATTTATACTTTGTTATTTTCATTAATTCAAATTTCATTAAATAAGGGAAAGAAAACTTTAAAATTATTCGTTTTCACGTGAAGCACTCGCGAATTCTCAACAGTTAATAATCGGCAGTAAAGTTAACTGGGCTTGCACGTAGAAAGATTCTAGAACGAATTTAATTATAAAGGAAAATAAGTAATATCTGCATTATTTTAGAAAGAATCAAAGTAAAGTAAGCAAAAGTTATCGATATAAGCAGCAGCATAACCAACTGTAATCGAAGGCAACACCCTCTAACACGGACCACAATTTGTAATCCAATGGGTTCAGATCTGGGCACCGGGTAGCCAAATGATCTGTGGAAATGATGTCCGGTACATTGTTTTTGAGCCACTCTTGAGTCAATTTAGCCTTATGGGCCGGAGCAGAATCGTGTTGAATGGTCCACGGCTTGTTTTACACGGCTTGTTTTTTTTTTACACTTTCGACGAAGTTTTAATTTTTTTCCACAAAATGGAGCTTGGGGACCCCATCATTGGCGACTCCCCGCCAAACCATCACAGAAGCTGGGTGGTGACCTCTCTGAAATTTCGAAACGAGTTTGGTTGCATGTTGTGATGATAGAGCATACACTCAATTATTCTGTTTATGGAACGATTCCTCTAGAGCAGAGATGGGCACACCACACACCGACATTATGTCAATGTATATGTGTCGCACTCAGCTTGCTACACTGAAAGCTGCGGTTGTGCAGAAAAGGCAAAAAATAAATAAAACTAAAATTTACATTAGTCATGCAAATTTTACACATTGTTGTGTTTATGATCCCATTCGATCAGCTCGTCTAAATTTAATTCGTCTTCGCAGCATTTGATTAACATCAAGTTTGAGAGATATTCGTCTGATAATTTGTTACGAATCTTGCTCTTGATAATTTTTAAATAAGAAAACGAACTTTCACAAATGTACGTACTTCCAAACATTGAGCAAAGCTTGTATATACTTTCCATAACATTCGGATAAATCGACTCATCAATATGTCTCCAAAAGTCAATGCCAGACACAGTTGGTAAAAAAATATTATTTCGCAAACCCATTAACTCCGCTTGTATATCCTTTGAAAAGTGTTCAATAGTGCAAGTTAAGGGACTTTCAAATAATTTAATTTAATGAAGTACAGACTTCATAACTTTTTTTATATATAGCCCATCATCAAGGGGTTTGCATTGTGTTGCTAAAGCTGAAGCCACAACATATGACGCTTTAAGTTTATAAGTTTCAAAATTTATCAAATTAAGGTCAGGTTGTACATTATTATCAACCACAGAATCAGCGAAACTTTGCTTCAATATGATAAATAACTGTCTGCGATCATCATTGCTAATTTTTCCAAATTTTGAATGAAATGTTTTATAATGCCTTCTTGCATTGTCTATTCGATTACCAGCAGTTATTTTGTCACACAGCAAGCATTCCAACTCATTTTTAGCATTTAACGAAAAAAAGCATTCCATTTCAAATTTCAAACCATGTCGATTGTTTTACAGTGTACCTAAAGCAGAGAAGAGCATAAAAAATCATATAAAAAAGCGAAACAGACGAACGCGAACTTGCCTGCTTGAAGTTTCGTAGCATACTGAGCTCTGCTGATCAACGCTGACTGCTATATGTGTATACAGAAATGTGACGTCATTCCTCAAATTTGAGGTTCGTGCCCTTCTCTGCTCTGGAGTGATCATTTTTTTGTCAGTAAACAGAATTCGTCTGTGGTCTTTATCCACGTGCTTGAGAAGTAACGCTTTCAATTTTCGCTTACGTTGTTCCTTTAACGTTACCGTGCGAAAGTGCCCTGTTGGACTTTTGTATGAACTGAGCCCCAAGTCATATTTAAGAATGCGAGAGATCGATTAAAAAAAAAAAAATAAAAATAAATAACTGGCCATTTCAGCCCTTGAAAGGACTTTGACCCAGCTTCTTATGATCAATTGTCTTGTGCGCGTTATTAAGTTTGTACACAATTGACCGAGAACCGGACCTACATGTTTAACGCCGACTCCGAACGGCGATGAACGGAATGTTCTTGTTCTCAAGAAGCTTTACATGGCATAATGATTATTCTCTGAGGTTTGCCATTGTCTGCAGAGAGGTGGCGGCCGTACAGAAAAATTATTTGAATTCAAATAATTTTCTGTCGCTGCTGGGGTTCGAACCTGGGTCTCCAGGTTCGTTGACATAGCGCCCACGCACTTTAATCAACTACGCCACGGATGCCGAGACGCGAGAGGTCGATTACGCCGAGATATTCAACTCCCGCGACAAAATTTTCTGCTTTTGTAACAGTTTTCGCTTGATTCGAGACTTCACCGCCTTGATGGCTCATGGTGTTCTTACAACGCGCGGGCGGCCGGATTTTAGACGATCGATTATTGCACCAGTATCCTCAAACAACTTGTACGGCCGCCACCTCTCTGCAGACAATGGCAAACCTCAGAGAGTAATCAAAATGCCATATAAAGCTTCTTGAGAACATATTCCGTTCATCGCCGTTCGGAGTCGGCGTTAAACCTGTAGGTCCGGTTCTCGGTTAATTGTGTACAGACTTAATAACACGCACAACACAATTGATCATAAGAAGCTAGGTCAAAGTCCTTTCAAGGGCTGAAATGGCCAGTTATTTATTTATTTTTTTATCCCTAACATAGGACATGTTGAGAAAAAATTCAGAATTCTACATTAAGGTGTAGATTTCTACACCCATATAATTTGTGTGGATTTTATTAAAAACATATACTTTTAAATGAAAAAAAAACTTTATTAAATGTTTAAGTACATACATATATGAAATATAAATAACAACATTTATTTGTTTAAAAAATGAAAAAACACACAGCATAAAAGCAAAACAGTCTGCTTCGACTGTTGAAAAACTGATGCTGTTTTGACTTATGAAAGTTGAACTCTTGCTGCTGCTTCGACTTTAAAATTCGTCCACAGTTTCGATCAAAACGACAGCAGCCGAAGCTGTTGACTGCCGAAGTGCTTCGCAGTCTATCAGATATCGTTTTTAGCTTTTGCTTTGACTGCGACTGCTACATTTTTAGAAGCATACGTTTAAGCAGCAGCAAAGACAGTGACAAATTTTAGAAGTTATTAAACACTGTTTATTGGCGGCAAGACGATTTATATATACTTATGAACATATATATAAACCTATCACTACATAAAAGGTTTCATGAACTTGGTTTCTTGCGGCGCACAGTGATGCGATTCATACAAGTTAGACGGAAAATATTATTTTGTGGATTTTGGTAGTTTTCGATGTTTTAGGTATAGGGAAATACAAAAAAACCTATTTCAGAAATTTTGGACCAGAGGGCGTGGCAGCTGCCATACAACTGAAACATAATTTGCGCTAAGTCTTAGAAATTATATAAGCTACGACAACAAAATCAAACGTAAATTTTTTGTATGTAATTTGAAAAAAGTAAAAAAATTTCAGCGTGATTGAGCAAGTGGGCGTGGCAGCTGCCATACAACTTAATCACATTTTTCGCTTTAGCTTAGAAATGAGTTAAGCTACGATAACAAAATTAAACGTAGATCTCTTGTATATAATTTGCAAAAAGTAAAAAAAATGTCGGTGCGATTGAACAAGTGGGCGTAGCAGCTTCCATACAGCTTATTCACATTTTTCGCTATATCTTAGAAATCAGATAAGCTACAGTAACAAAATTAAACGTAGATGTCGTGTATGTAATTTCGAAAAAGTGGAAAAAATTTCGGCGGAATTGAACAAGTGGGCGTGGTAGCTGCCATGCCTGTGGACTATATTTTGGTCCATAACTAAGAAATGAAAGAAGCTATGAAATATTTCGATGTATAAACTTTTCTCTGAAAAATAAAGGTCAAGTTGGAAAATGAATGAAATCGGATGAAAACCACGCCTACCTCGCCCATACAAAGTGACTTTATTAAAAAGGTAAAATGTATTAGAATTCCACAAAAATTAAAAGATGGACTTGAAATTTTGCGTATGATCTTCGATATTTAATATGCACTCTGAGTATGAAATCAACGAAATCGGGTGAAAACCACGCCTACCTCCCATACAAACTGACTTTGAATATACTTTGAGTATACTTTAATTTCGGCCCAGTCGAAGATCATTGCGTACTAGTTATAAATTAAATTTACAATGAATATTAAAAGCACTAGCAGCTTCCCAGCAGGAAATGGATCGATCCGTCTTCGAAGACGTCTTCGAGACATGTCAGTTTCTTGTAAGACGGATCGATCCATTTCCATAGCAGTCCTCGAAGACAATTTCAAACAAAAGGCAACTTCGACTTGCAAGACATTTTGCAGAAATGTCTTCAGTGACGGCGTCAATCCATGTCTTGCAGAGCGGACGCATTTAAACAAAACGATGCGCTCTTCGTGCATGAATGTTGTCTTCATGAGTGAAATTTTTACACTCAGACAGCGCAAACTATAGAGAGAGAGAGATAGAGAGAGAGAGAGAGAGAGAAAACGGCACATTAAAATATACAGAAACTTGACTTGATACCACTAATGCCCGCTGCCGATCAGCAACAACTTCGCACTCGTGTAAAGCACGTGAATATATTTGTTTTTTTTTTAATTTCTTTGCTTATTGAGGATATTTCCTTCTAAATCATTTTTTTTTAAATTATTTAAAGAGACAAATTTTACAAAACCACAATTTAATTAGTTAAAACGAAATATTTTATAAAACCACAATAATCGTGCAATAGACTCTAGCACGTGCTTCAGGCTCACAATTTAATCGCAACTGACTGCACTTGACAACCGCGTCGATAGTTCAAAATTAAAAAAAATTTGATTAATAGACACATGCAGAACGTCCGCATTGACATCAGAGTATTACAAAAGCAATTTCTCGATGAGAGCACATCTCAGTTGTTTATTTACACGAGTTTTGCAGATCGTCCGCAGTCAACATTAAAAAAAATTTCTTATGAGACAATATTCGAAGATTTTGTGCTGACAATATAATGACTTGTCTTGCAGAGCGTCAGCATTCGCTCTGAGAATGCGTACTTGGTCTTCGAGACGGTCTCGAAGACTTCGTCTTTGAGGATTCATATTCCGACTGGGTTAGGCCATGATACAATTATACAGGTAGGTTTGACAACAGGCTATTTTCTCACGAGATCGTTCATGGATTGTCAAACTCGTCTGTTTTTTGTTTTTTTTTTTTTTTTGTTTGCTTTGTCTTGTATGATTTTTGACAATTCATGTTCGCTGGAAAACTGTCACACCTACCTGATTAATTATACCATGGGTTAGGCTATCGACTATCACAATTATAAAAAACAATTGAAACCTGGTTTTGAAATGTAAATAAATAGCATTTTTATGACCATCAAACAGGTAATAAAACACGGAAACCGGCCATTTGCGCACCTTGGCACTTTTAGAGCTTAAATAAGACATAATAATGGTTAAATAAAATATATATTTTTGCAAATATATATAAAATGGTCCTTTTTTTAATTTTACAAAATATTTTATCAATTTTTGCGTTTTCTAAAAAAAAACCTCAGCTAAAATATTTTTTTTTTATATATTTAATACATATTACAATATTTTTTTTTGTGGTAAAAATATTTTATAATGTGTTGAAAATATTTAAGCACCATATACAGTCTAGTCGACCTCAAATTCAATACATTTCATACTAAACGGTCAGGTCCTAGTTTATACATGCATTTTTAGGACCATCAAACAGGTTAAAAAACAAGGCAACTGGCCATTTGCGCACTTTGGAACTTTAAGAACTCAGAGTAGACATAATAATGGTTAAATAAAAAATACATTTTTGAAAATACAAAATGGTCCTTTTTTTTATTTTCCAAAACATTTCACCTAATGTTCATTTTTTACGCGGTTATATCGATAAATACCGTATTATAGCGCGAACATTTTAAAAGATAGGTAATTGAAGATATTTTATTTTGAAAGATCTTATCTTTTTCATAAAGTATGCCGATTTTCAACTCTTTTGGGTACTGGGAAATATTAAAAAAAAAAATTAAGTAACTAGAAAACTCATAAGCAAAAATTTCAAAAAATCACTTTTTGGGTGAACTTTCAAGAATATTTGCATTTTTTGTAGAAAGCGCAGGTAAATTAAAAAATTATTCCTGAGATCAATGGATATTATTTAACAGTTTTAAATATGTAAAATGTAAAAATTCGATTTCGATTTTTTTCCGTCTAGCATGCCCTTTCACATCACTGTGCGGCGCATCGTTTTTTTTTTTTAAACAAAAGAAGAGAAAAGAAAACATAATAAGTTTGTGCTCCCGTTTGATTTTTTGAAGAAAAAATCTGCAACTTTTTTTTTTACATTTGCAGAAACAAAAATATCGATACACTCTTACTTACTTACTTATCTGACGCTTACAACCGTAAGTCGGTTTTGGCCTCGTATAAGAAATTGCGCCAGCCATTTATGTTTTGCGCTTGCTGGCGCCAGTTGGAAACACCAAGCGTGGTCAGGTCATCCAACACATGATCCTTCCAACGAAGATGTAGGCGTCCTCTTCTGCGTTGACCACCATCGGGCACTGAATCGAATATTTTTTTCGCTGGAGCGCCGTTTTCCATTCGCTCAACATGACCTAGCCAGCGAAGTCACTCGATTTTAATGGGCTTAACTATGTCAATGCCAGTGTACAGCTCATACAGCTCGTGGTTCCATCGAATTCGGTACTCGCCATTGACGCAGATTGGACCGAAGATTTTACGAAGGATCTTTCTCTCGAAGGCTCCCAGAGTCTTGTCATTAGAACTGCTCAACGTCCAGGTTTGTGCTGCATATAATAGGACGGGCATGATAAGTGACTTATAGAGCGTGAGTTTTGTTCGTCGAGAGAGGGCTCTACTTCTCAATTGCCTACTTAGCCCAAAGTAATACCTGTTGGCAAGAGTTATCCTTCGTTTTATCTCAATACTGACATCGTTGAAAGAGTTAATGCTGGATCCCAGGTAGACGAAGTCCTTAACAACCTCGAAGGAGATGTTGTCAACAGTGACGTGGTTTCCAAGACGTTGGGACTGTTTATTTGTTGACACTAGGTATTTCTTATTATCTGCATTCACTGCAAGACCCATTCGACTCGACTCTTTTGCTAATCTGTAGAATGCTGCACTGACTTCGCGCGTATTATGGCCAATGATATCGATATCATCAGCATACGCCAGCAGCATAATACTTTTGTAGAATATCGTGCCACTGCGTCTCAAATCAGCAGCTCGGATGATCTTCTCCATCATTAGGTTGAACAAGTCGCACAATAAGGAATCACCTTGTCTAAAACCTCGTTTGGTATCGAATGGGAGAGTGAGGTCCTTCCCGATTTTAACTGTGCTGCTGGTGTTGCTCAGTGTCATTCTGCAAAGGCGGATGAGCTTTGCAGGAATACCAAATTCAAACATGGTGGAATATAGATGATTCCTTATTGGACTGTCGAAGGCGGCTTTGTAATCGACAAAAATATGATGTGTGTCGATTTGTTTTTCTAGGGTCTTCTCCAAGATTTGTCGTAGCGTAAATATCTGGTCTATGGTGGATTTGCCAGGTCTGAAGCCACACTGATAAGGTCCAATCAGCTGGTTTACGATGGGCTCCAGTCTTTCACATAGTACGCTCGACAAGACCTTATATGCGATATTCAGAAGGCTTATCCCACGGTAGTTGGCGCAAATTGTGGGATCGCCTTTCTTGTAGATTGGGCAGAGCACACTGAGGTTCCAATCGTTTGGAATGCATTGAAGAGGTGTTTTGAATGAATAAAAGCAGGATCAATATTTATGTCCTTAAGGTGCCGATCTATATGGAAAAATCTAAAAATGGCTTTACGCCGTACTTTGAAAATAAAAAAAGAGTTTCTTTTTGTTTAACCAAAAATTAATTAACTTTATTTAAATTATTCTCTGCTATATAAATCAAAAATACCAGTATTTTATTTTGCTGCTGCTTCCAAAACTCCTCCCATGTTTTCCAATGTAAGTAATAAAACTTTAGTTAACCAATAGATTGATCTATTGTGCAACATCTTTTTGTTAAAGAGTTCTTTTCATTTCTTTCATTCACACTAGTTCTAATAATAATTATGCTGAGCTTGCAAAGTCAATGCAGCAACATTGTTTGCGTCAGTCGCTATGTAATACAAATCGTTAGACCCAGTGCCGTTATGAATGAAAGAAAATAAACTAAACAAAAATTACTTTATCAATTGCAATTCTTAAATTGTGCCGAACTTCAATTATACCGTAAGCTTGTTTCCGACCGCTTGTAAGCTCCGTCTTCCGACCATATTCTGCATAGGAGCTCATGAATGCATTTTAGTAGAGATTCGCCTCCATTCTTGAAGAGCTCAGCATGTTAGCCATCGGCTCCTGCGGCTTTGTTGTTTTTAAGCCGAGCTATAGCTTTCAAGACTTCACTATGGTCGAGCAGCGGAACTTCAACGCTGTCGTCCAAAATTGGGGATTCCGGGATATCATCTCTATTGGCAGGATTGTTGTCGTCGTCGCCATTTAGAAGCCTAGACAAGTGTTTCCTCCACATCATCAGTGTACTCTGGATATCTGTCACTAGATTCCCATTTTCATCCTTGCAGGAAGAGACCCCGGTCTTCAAACCATCGGCCAGGCGTCTTATTTTTTCGAAAAATTTTAGGACCTCATTCCTGTCAACATGCATCTCAATTTTCTCGCACTCACGCATTTCCGCTTCCCTTTTCTTTCGCCTGAAAATGCGTCTCTCTTCCCTCCTCTTCTCTTTGTATCGCTCTTTAGTAGCACGCGTTACAACCGACTGCAGGGTGGCTTTGTAGGCGGCGTCTTTTTCTGCAGTGGCGTCGCAATACTCTTGGTCGTGCCACTTTCGGCGAGGGCGGTGATAGCCAATCACCTCTTCGGCAGCCGTACGCATAGAGTGAGAAATATGATTCCACTGCGCGCATATATCATCGATAGGAGGAGTGCTTTCTTGAAGCAGGAGTGAGAGTCGAGTAGCGAAGTCTTCGGCTGTTTGCTTTGATTGCAGCTTTTCGACATCTAGCTTTCTCTGTGCTGGATTGCGCACATTCTTGGTTGCGCACAGGCGTGTACGGATCTTGGCTGCGACAAGATAATGATCTGAGTCTATATTGGCACTGGAAGAGTGCCTTCCGTCAATCAAAACGTGATCAATTTGGTTGCGCGTCTTGTGATCAGGAGACAGTCAAGTTGCTTTATGAATATTGAGATGCTTGAATCTAGTGCTACTAACGACCATGTTTCGCGCTGCGGCAAAGTCAATCAGCCTCATTCCGTTATCGGAGGTATTGTCGTGGAGGCTGAACTTTCCGACTGTTGGACCAAAGATATTTTCTTTTCCCACCTTGGCGTTGAAGTCACCAAGCACGATTTTTATGTCGTGGCGGGGGCTGCGCTCATAGGCCTCTTAAAGGCGCTCGTAGAAGCTGTCTTTGGTCTCATCGTCCTTATATTCTGTCGGAGCGTGCGCACAAATCAGCCTTATATTGAAGAATCTTAGCTTGACACGGATTATGGCAAGTCGTTCGTTCACAGGTGTGAATCGCAGGACATGATGCCGTAGTGCTTCTCCGCATGGCCGCTGTAGTAGATATCACAGGATGCTTGCCGTAAGCAACCCTGTCCCTTACATCGCATTTCTTGGATTGCAGTGATATCAGCTTTGTATCTTTCAAAGATATCTATCAGTTGGATAGAGGCACCATCCCAATTAAGGGTTTGGACGTTCCAGGTGCATATCCGTAAATCATTGTCAGTTTTTCGTTTGCGGTAGTCGTCAT
The DNA here is from genome assembly GCA_943735915.1 of Pherbina coryleti. Lineage (NCBI taxonomy): Eukaryota > Metazoa > Arthropoda > Insecta > Diptera > Sciomyzidae > Pherbina > Pherbina coryleti. Next base: position 133,864,057 of record OX030948.1, read on the forward strand.
CAGATTTGGTGGGAATTTGTTTTTACGTGGTGGGCTTCAAACCCAACTCACAACTCTTTAAAGGCAGGGGGAGCCCGCCGCTCAGCCGTCAAACTAACGGTTGCCAGTTTGCCGTTTCTAGAGGACACCACGCAGAGGTTTGAGTCGACTTGAGACGAGTTCGACATGGATAATGCTGGCCTCACCAGGTTGAGGCAGTCAGACACGTTGCCATGTGAAGATCGCCCCCTTGACCCTCACGCGTTGCCTTGTAAGGATCGATACACTCAGCTGTATTAATATTTTTGGAGCAAATCATAGCCAAAAATTGTTCGGAGCAAGAGTCTTAGCAGCATTTCTGCACTCTCGCCCCACAATTTTTGCATTCTTCTTTGTACGGTGTGCGCCAAAGCCGCGCTTTCTGCTTGAAAATAGCAACCCCAAGTTGTGCCTAGAAATATTTTACTCTCTCGCGTACTCATAATTTTTGACTTCGTTGGAAACTTAGACTGCATCTCGTGCCTATAGCGCTTGATGAACAGCTCTTTAGACGGCTGCACACAATTGTAGTGAGAGAATAAATAAGCTACACAGGGGGACTAAGTCGCAAATTTGCAAGCAAAATTGACTTAGTTTATTTTAATAGGAAGATTGCACTGTGGGCTAGGCATAATATTTTTCAAGCAAAAAATAATAATAACTGCGTGGAACAAATAAACAAATAATACATTTATACAAAAAATTTTTTCTCATTTAGGTTGATTATTTAAAAAAAAAAAAAAATATAATATATTATTAAAAAAAAAATTTTTGTTTATTACTTTTTACTGTTTCGAACTTGAATTGGTGATTTTGCCAAAATTTTTTATATTAAAAATTTCAATTGTTTGTAATAAATTTTAATTGTAATTTTAAACGTTTTTTTATAATAAACGGAACAAATTTTTACAAGACATAAAAGCAAAACTAATATGTCACAATTAAAATCTTTTATACGTCTGTCCTATGCGCTGGTCGAGTTTCAAACGGATTTAAATGCCGTGGAAACTCACGATGTTTTCTCACTGGAGGCTCAAAGTGAAGAACTAAAAGCCCAGTGGAGAAAAGTAAAGGTGGCATATGATGCTTGTTTGGACAAGATGTCCAATGACGAGGATTCAGACATTGAATCCCTTAAAAAGAAGTATCGCACCTGCTACCAGTCATACATACGGGTAGCAGGAAAAATTTCCGAGCTTTCGCAAACGAAGTCCTCTAAGCAAACGATTGCTTCAGAGTCGTGTCCAGTTATGGGTCACAGCATGCCCGTACCACCTTGCGATACTGAGGTTTTCAGTGGTGATTACCTCTCCTGGTCTTCCTTTAGGGACATGTTTACGGCCATCTACATAATGGACTCGCGGTTAACTTTAGTGAAAAATCTTATCAACTTAAATCAAAAAGCACGTGGTGAAGCAAAAGAGATTCTAAGAAAATCTCCTTTAAACAATGATGGTTTTGCTAAAGCTTGGAAAGATTTGTCTGACCATTACGAAAATAAACGTATCATGGTCAACAGCCAATTAAAAATTTAATTTAATTTACCACAGGTGCCAAAAGAATCTGGCACAGAATTTAAAAAACTCCAGAGAGATATCAATGGTTGTATTTTTGCTCTAAAAATGCACAACATTGATATTAATAACTGGGATGCAATCTTTGTTTACCTCTGTTCTACAAGATTGCCCGAGGTCACACTCTCCTTATGGGAGCAGTCCATATCATATAAAAATGAAATTCCGAAATGGACAGATCTCGTCAAGTTCCTCACAAGTCGGTTTCAAACACTTGAAACCGTGTCTGATATTCGCAGCTCTTGTGGCGCAATACCACGACAAAACTCTATATCCTCCTCCAACTCGAAAACAAACCAGAACAATTCATCTAGAAAAAAGGTAAATAATTACCAAATAAAAAAAACTTCAGCAAATTGCAAGCTGTGCAATACAGAACAGCATGCATTGCGTTTTTGTCCCCGCTTTCTTAGAATAGCTATTCAATTGTTCGCAAACACAAATTTTGCATGAATTGTTTATCTCATTCTCATGAGGCGAAAGAGTGCAAGAGTCAATATTCTTGTGTGATGTGCAAACAACGTCACAATGCTCTCTTGCATCTAGACTCGACTACACCTCAATCCCCTGCTTCGAGTGTTGACTCAAGTAGGTCGAGCTCTCGACCCAACCCCCCGGGCTCTAACACACTAACTCACTCTACACAAATACAGTTCACTAGCAATGGCGTTCAATCATGCTTCGCTACCACTACCAGGCACGTGTTGCTTGGTACAGCAATGGTGACCGTATGTCACCTAGGATCAGCGTACACAACTAGAGCTCTCATCGACTCTGGCCCTGAAGGTACGTTCGTATCTGAAGGATTGCAGAAGCTATTGAAGTTACCCACAAGAGCCGTAAGTGCTCAAGTGTCGGGGCTTAATAACGCGCCAGTGATAAAAGCTTGCGAAATAATTCTCAGTTCGCCTAGAAATAGGCAATTCCAAATAGAAGCTATAGCTTTTGTGCTGTCACGCTTAACTGGGAATCTGCCGTCTGCTCCATGGATCCTTCTTTGGGTAAGAGGTTGCCTAACTTACAACTGTCAGATCCGCACTTTTTCAGAAGCGATCAAGTTGATGCGCTAATCGTTGACGATTTGTACCCTGCAATAATTCTTGATGGAATTCAAAGAAATGTTCTTGGTTCTCTTTTGGCACAAGAAACAGTTTTTGGCTGGATTTTTACAGGACCTATGCCTCATAATGAAATTTCAAGCTTTACAACTTGTTTGAGCCACTATAGTGAAGTTGCGATCGATCAGCAGATCACACGTTTTTGGGAGTTGGAGGAACTACCTAAAAAACATTTTTTATCCTAGTCTGATAAGTTTTGTGAAGAAAATTATCAGAAAACCACTAAACGCGATAACGAAGGTCGGTATATAGTCACCCTACCATTTAAAAGTGGATTCCCAGATGATGTTAATCTTGGATTTTCTCGAGGCATAGCCTTCAAGCAATGGGCTAGAAGTGAAACTCGATTGAATAAAAATACAGAATTAAAAAAGCAGTACGAAGAAGTGGAAACTGATACCCTTCAATTGGGTCACATGAGAAAAGTCTCTCCGCCAACATTTGAGAGATCGCATTCTCATTATTATTTACCTCATCATGCGGCAATAAAGCCAGAGAGTACTACAACGAAAGTTTGGGTAGTATTCAATGCATCAAGTCCCACTTCGAATGGGGTTAGCTTGAACGATGTGCTGCACGCAAGCCCAGTTCTTCAAGCTGATTTAACGCTTCTGGTATTGAAATGGCGGTTTTTGAAGTGAAACTTCTTAGGCGGCGCTTCGAAATTTGAATGAGAATATTGAGGAGTGAAATTTCAAGGTCAATTTACTTCATTTCGTTACACGATAGAGAAGAAAGATATGTTGTACAGTAGATAGAATGAGAGAGATATACATTGTATAAAAGACTGAAAAAAATTTCTTTGTCAGCGCTGAGTATCGAACCTGCAATCTCAGTTTTATAAAGCCAACGTGCTATATGCTGGGCTAAGGTCTTCCCATGTAAATGTTGTCTACATACCAATTAATCAAACTACTTTTGCTGTAGATGCCAGCGGGAAAATAAACAGCGCTCCTAGCGGGAAAATATAACAGCCTTATTCATAAACACATTTTAGAGGCAGTGTAACTTTAAACAAGAAAACGCTATTCATAAACATTTTCGCAACCATGTTTTTTGTTTTTCTTTTCGTTTAATATCAAAGACATGCTCCATATGCGCCCTTCGCAGCATTTTTTTTATGTGGCGGCCATTGCAAATCCATTGGAATTCTTAATTTTTGTAGAGATTTTCTTTAGTTCAGACACAAACCTTACAAACATGAGCAGCGAATGAAAAAATGTTTATGAATAAAGCCCAAGAATGATAGAAAAATAGATTGCGCAGATAGTAAAAATAATTTTCTACGATCTGCGCATCTACGTTACGATAGACTTACGATATGAGCTTACGATATGGCTTTCTGTCAAGTCTTGTTAAAAATGTGAACAAATATGAAACAATGGCAAAAGATTCAAGAAACAAACTTGGTCTAGCGTGACGTCATGATCGTAAAAAATACTTTCGTCGTAGCTAGAAATGTCAAAATTAAAAGTAAACAACATAACGGACCTGCGCAATGCGTAATCTATTTGTCTATCATTCTTGAATAAAGCGTAGCATGCTGTAGAAACGAAAATTTCTTAGCATTTAATTCTACACCCGAACTATTAGTGTAGAGTCAAAAATGTTTGTATGGAGAAAAAAGTAACTACAGTACGACCTTGCTCAATGCAAATAATAGAAATTCGGGCAATTGACATAGTTAACGTTGAAGAAACGCAATTAAACTTCTAAACATAAAGCTTTATGTCTCTGAATCTTAGATATTTTGGGTTAATGCACTTTGTATCCTTAAATATTGTTTGAATAGATTTTTCATTAAAAATGTATTTTACAAGCAAAGAAGAGCTGAAAGAATATAAGATAAAAGTTTATGCAAGTTTACGCAAATGCAAGTTGCGATAATTGTGCAATTCCATGACGCCAACTTGACACTGTGCGCAAGAAAAGTTGGAATAAGTTCTTTCAATAGATAACTATTTTGTACATATCTTAGTTATATAATTTTATATCGAACTATTTACTATTAATAATAGTAAGTAAAGAGTGATTTTTTAAGTGCCTGATAACTTTTTTTTTAAAAAAAACGCATAAAATTTGCAAAATCTCATCGGTTCTTTATTTGAAACGTTAGATTGGTCCATGACATTTACTTTTTGAAGATAATTTCATTTAAATGTTGACCGCGGCTGCGTCTTAGGTGGTCCATTCGGAAAGTCCAATTTTGGGCAACTTTTTCGAGCATTTCGGCCGGAATAGCCCGAATTTCTTCGGAAATGTTGTCTTCCAAAGCTGGAATAGTTGCTGGCTTATTTCTGTAGACTTTAGACTTGACGTAGCCCCACAAAAAATAGTCTAAAGGCGTCAAATCGCATGATCTTGGTGGCCAACTTACCGGTCCATTTCTTGAGATTAATTGTTCTCCGAAGTTTTCCCTCAAAATGGCCATAGAATCGCGAGATGTGTGGCATGTAGCGCCATCTTGTTGAAACCACATGTCAACCAAGTTCAGTTCTTCCATTTTTGGCAACAAAAAGTTTGTTAGCATCGAACGATAGCGATCACCATTCACCGTAACGTTGCGTCCAACAGCATCTTTGAAAAAATACGGTCCAATGATTCCACCAGCGTACAAACCACACCAAACAGTGCATTTTTCGGGATGCATGGCCAGTTCTTGAACGGCTTCTGGTTGCTCTTCACTCCAAATGCGGCAATTTTGCTTATTTACGTAGCCATTCAACCAGAAATAAGCCTCATCGCTGAACAAAATTTGTCGATAAAAAAGCGGATTTTCTGCCAACTTTTCTAGGGCCCATTCACTGAAATTCGACGTTGTGGCAGATCGTTCGGCTTCAGTTCTTGCACGAGCTGTATTTTATACGGTTTTACACCAAGATCTTTGCGTAAAACCTTCCATGTGGTCGAATAACACAAACCCAATTGCTGCGAACGGCGACGAATCGACATTTCACGGTCTTCAGCAACACTCTCAGAAACAGACGCAATATTCTCTTCTGTACGCACTGTACGCATTCGTGTGGTTGGTTTAATGTCCAATAAAGTAAACTGAGTGCGAAACTTGGTCACAATCGCATTAATTGTTTGCTCACTTGGTCGATTATGTAGACCATAAATCGGACGTAAAGCGCGAAACACATTTCGAACCGAACACTGATTTTGGTAATAAAATTCAATGATTTGCAAGCGTTGCTCGTTAGTAAGTCTATTCATGATGAAATGTCAAAGCATACTGAGCATCTTTCTCTTTGACACCATGTCTGAAATCCCACGTGATCTGTCAAATACTAATGCATGAAAATCATAACCTCAAAAAAATCACCCTTTATAATGTGTGTGTGAAAGTTTTAGTTATCTTTTCACATTTAAAGTTTTGAACAAAAAAGTATTTATAAGGCTTAATTTTTTTAAAGCAAAAATAATAACTAAAATTTGTCCCATAGTTTTTGAGTACAAAATAACCGGTAATTTTTGATTTTTAGTTTTTAAGGCAGAAATAAAAATTAAAGTTAAGATCAAGTTTACAGTTGAGGTAGATTTATTGTTGTGACATTGTTCTGTGAAACTCCTTATTAATATGCCAAAAAAAATTTTTGAAAAACAAATTTATAAATGCACCTGAAGCTCCCATTGGCAAAAAAATCGCTCATTGTAGTTATGTAAAATAAAAAAATCCCTTTTTAAGAAATTATTCCCTTAATATGCGGAATATGCAACACTTGATTTTCTCACGATCATACTCTCGCTCTCAAACTTTCAATAAAGCTACGCTCTGAGTTTTCTCCCTAGTGCAGCGATGGGTTCTATTCCAGATAGAACTCTACGCCACGTTACGTTGCGTAGCTTTACGATTGCATAATCGAGCCTTTACACTAAAATCGTTCTTATTCTAGAAAAGAAAGAGTGTATACAAAGAAGAAGTTTCACTTCTTTACTGTATACACGGTATACTGTATCTTTTTTTTTCAAATATGTTTTTAATGGCGACATTCAGAAGATGTACCGCTAGATTCTGGTTGACCCAAAACATTCTGTTTTCCAACGAATTCTGTTTAGAAGTTAACCTGATGAGTTGATTCAGTATTATGAACTTAAAACAGTCACCTTTGGTCTAAAATTTGCTCCATATCTAGCAATTAGAACCATGCTGCAATTAGCACATGATGTTCAAAAGCAGTATCCACTTGCTGCAAAAATTTTGTGACATTTCACATATGTCGATGATGCTCTAGCTGGAGCTCATGTTGTTGAAAGCCCAATTAAAGCCAGCAATGAGCTTATCTCGGCTTTAGACTCTGCAGGTTTTACTATGCGAAAGTGAACTGCGAATGCTACCAGCATTTTAGCAGACTTGCCTACATCTTTTGCATGAAGACTTCCTGAAGTTAGAAGATACAAGCTGTGCCAAAGCATTCGGAGTTCGTTGGAATGCCACTTCGGATTTATTCTATTTTGCTGCCAAGCGTCTCGAAATTAAATCATCTTACACAAAACGTGAAGTACTTTCAATTATAGCGCAACTATTTGATCCTGCAGGTTGGCTGGCACCAATAGTGGTGACAGCAAAAATTCTAGTGCAGCGTATCTGGTTGGATGAAATCGATTGGGATGAAAATATCCCAGTGCATAGTTTTCAATCTTGGCAAACCTTTTTGCTAGATTATGAAAACATTAACAATATAAGCATACCAGGTTTTGTTGGGTTTTCTCCAGATTCCAACGTAGAGCTCCACGCCTTTTGCGATGCTTCGGAAAAGCATACGCTGCGTCAATTTAAATCCGTGTTTAACAAAATGATGGTTTTGTCAGTCATTTGCTTTACGCAAAAAGTAAAGTTACGCAGTCAAGACGATTTCACTACCTTGTCTTAAGCAGTGTGGTGCAGCACTTCTCGCGGATATGGTAGACATCTTATTATCGCACCTTGAAATATAAAGGCATCGCTTGTTTTGTTGGACAGATTCAACAATAGTGCTTGCCTGGCTTTGTTAGCCCCCATGTTCTTTTTTTTTTGTTTTTAGCTTTGAACCAAGGATTTCAGGTGGAATACCTATTCAGTCAAAGGGCAATCAAGTGAAACACGTGTAGGATGTTCTAAGCGTGGTGGAAAGCCAAAGAAATATGTGAATTTGAATCAGAGGCAAGTGTTATGCCTTTACCTCAGTCAATTCAAGTTATAAGGCAATCTCATCCACAAACTTCTCTACCATCAACTACAACTTCATGTCGTAAATATTGATGAATTTTTAATTTCAGTTGATTAGAAATGAGGATAGAACATTTAGAAAGATTCAAAGCGAAGGACCATGGCCTGGCCGGAAATCGAACCCGGGACCTCTGGGGTGGCAGTCGAGCACGCTACCAACTCGACTACAGAGGCCGCTCATATAGACACTCATGAAAACCCTGCTGACTTAGCAACGCGTGGAGTAACCCCAAATGAGTTGGTTAACAATTCTCTTTGTTGGCATGGGCCATCTTGGCTCTCACTCGAATACTTTTCTTGGCAAAGAACCATTCAACCACCAAGTTAACAAACATCGCTTGAACGCAAAGCTGTCAAAGTACATTTTGCATATTTTGCTAAATATGAAGATATTTTGGGATGTTTTTCTTCACTTTCACGTAGATTAAGAGTGCTATCTTACGTGTTTTGTTTTCTTCATCACACTCATCCATTATCTCCTGTTCAAAAAATCTACTTGTCTTGAAAGCGCCGAGATAAAATTCGTGAAAACACGATTGGCACTCTTATGGCAAAAAATAGCTTTTCCAAACGAATATCACCGTTTGGAAACCAACCAAATTATCGGACCTAAGAATGAAATTCTTGCTGTTAATCAATTTTTGCACAGTGATAACCTATTGATAACCTGTGGCGTCCGTGGCGTAGTTGGTTAAAGTGCGTGGCCGCTATGTCAAAGAACCTTCGAGACCCAGGTTCGAACCCCAGCAGCGACAGCAAATTATTTGAATTAAAATAATTTTTCTGTACGGCCGCCACCTCTCTGCAGACAATGGCAAACCTCAGGGAGTAATCAAAATGTCATGTAAAGCTTCTTGAGAATAAGAACATTTTCGTTCATCGCCGTTCGGAGTCGGCGTTAAGCCTGTAGGTCCATTTCTCGGTCAATTGTGTACAAACTTAATAACACGCACAACACAATTGATCCTAAGAAGCTAGGTCAAAGTCCTTTCAAGGGCTGAAATGGCCAGTTATTTATTTATTATATAACCTATTGCGTCTTAGTGGACGACTCCCCTCCTCCCCAATTCTATCATAACATGAAAGACACCCCTTCATATTGCCATATAATTACCAATTTTCACGTCTTTTAGTGCGTTTTGTCCATGATCTTTCGCTTCATGGAGGGAATCAGTTAGTGATTCGACTAATTCGAATGCAATATTCTATCCCACGTGCTAAAACCCTCATCAAATCAACACTGCACAACTGTAAAATTTGTGTAGTACACATGAAACGCCAAAGAACACAAATAAAGGCTGCACTACCAGCTGAGCGAACTGTCATCTCATGGCCATTTGCGTCCACTGGTATTGACTTCGCGGACCCCTTCGACATAAAAAGCTACATAGGACAATCTTGTCGAATAATTAAGGGTTATGTTTGTTTGTTTGTGTGTTTTTCTACTAAGGCAATTCACCTTGAGGCTACTAGCGACTTATCAATCGCTACTTTTCTAGCAGCCTTTTCTCGTTTTACTCCGACAATGTCACAAACTTTGTTGGAGCCTCAAATACCTTAAAAAAGGATTTCAAAGCCTTCTTAAGCGCTGCACATGATGCCACGCTTGCACATTATGCTCATCAAGAAATTGCGTGGAATTTCATTCTGAAGCTATCAAAAATGTTTTATTTAAGCAACGCAGTTAAAAGCAAAAGACAACTTAAGACTAAAAATTAAAAAAAAACTTCAATGTTAGACAACATGTAAAATGACTCCATTAGTGTGCACTCATACGCTCACGCTGCTCTCAATATGTTGATAGACTGAATGAGTATACTGGGTGATGCGTCGCCTTCTTCTACACCCCTTCTCAAGGCATAACGCCCAGTTTCCGAGTAAGCAACTGAAACTGTTGCTTTGGCAACGCCTTCGTAAGAATATCTGCTTCCTGTTGCGAGCTGCCCACAGACTGCAGTATGACGTCGCCGTCTTTAATCTTCTGTCGAATGAAGTGATGCTGCACGTCAATATGTTTTACACGCTTGTTTTCCATATTACTAGCCATTCTAATTCAACTCTGGTTGTCCTCGAAAATCAAAACCCTGTCAACATAAATTATTAGGTCGGAAAGCAATCCACGTAGCCACATACCTTCTTGTACAGCTAGTGACAGCGCAATCTACTCGGATTCGGTTGTAGAACATGCGACAACTTGTTGTTTCTTCAACTACCAACTAACGATATTTCCAAATACTTTGAATAAAAAACCGCTAGTAGACTTTCTATGTACCCCTTCTTTACACCAGCTCGTGATTCACTGTGCCTTTTAAGTATCGAACCAACCTCTTAGCAGCCTTCCAGTGTTCTATTCCAGGGTTTTCTTGATAACGACTGAGTTGAGATATTGAAAACCAAACGTCCGGTCTACTGCACAGCATCCAGTACATCATTGGAAAAGTTAATGAGTTCCCTGTATGGCACATTCACTCTTGAACCAAGATCGAAATTTTTAAGTTTCGTCGATGGATCCATTGGGGTCGATACTGGGTTACAGTTTTCTATTTTTGAGAAAACTAAAAGATCATTTATTGCTTTCTTTTGCGACATCTTAAGGCAGCATTGCGTGCTATCGTATGTAATTCCGATAACAAGAAATTGTTCAAAATCCATTGACTCTTTCATTTCAAATTCTTTACAAAGTAAGCCCTTGATTTCATTCTGCTGATTCTTGTTTTCACTGATCAACAGCAGATCATCAACATACAATACTACATACATTACACCATAGCTTAACATAAATGTAATACTCATGCTGAGATCTTTTAAACCCAAGTTTCATTGCTGCATCATGAAACTTTCGATACCAGGATAGAGGTGACTCTTTTAACCCATGTAAGGATTTTTTAAATTTGCATACAACACCTTGCTCAGCTTTCATGCCTTCGGGTACTTGCATGAACACAGTATCAGTTAAAACTCCATTTAACAACGCAGTCTTAACGTCAATTTGACTTATTTCGTAGCATTTATAGACAGCTACCGAAATCACTGTTCGAATCGTCGCAAGCCTTGCAACTGGAGCGTATGTTTGCTCGTTATCAACACCTTGTTTTTGCTGACAACCTCTAGCTACGAGCCGTGCTCTATAAGCGAATGGCTCATCATCCTTGTTTGTTTTTATTTTAAATACCCATCAACAGCTTATGATTTTCGTATCGGCTGTTTTTTGTACAAGCTCGAGCGTTTCATTTTTCTGCAACGAAGATTTGTGCCCTCTTTTCTTGCACCTAAAGCATTCTCCTGTAAAGTGAGCTGAGAATGCAGCTTCATGATTTACTACACAAGCTGTGCCGCTGCTCTTTTCTTTGATCGCTTGTTGCCTCATTTTTTCATTAACCAAGCAGGACTTTGCATATTCCAAGATCAAAGTTTCGTCAGGCAAATTCTCTAGTGCCGTTATTAACTCCTGAAACTGTTCAGGAAATGACTTAAACAAAAAATAAATCACCTCATTTAAGTCTATTTTTGTCCCTGCTGCACTTAATTCACGGACGCACTCATCAAATTTTGAAAAATGATCCTTCATATCACTTCCTAGCTCATAACGCAACCTATCCAATTTTTTTCGCAGCATATTTTGTTTGGCCATGTTAGTTCCCGAAAACACTGCATTTAATACATCCCATATGTCTTTCGCTATGGTCTTGCCTTTTATAAATTTCAAATGATTGTCATTCACGAGCGATATAATTAAATTTTTCGCTTTAGCGTTTTTTTCCCGCCACTTCGCAAAATCATCTGCTGAAGATTCTGGATTTGCTTGCAACAAAACCTCCAACACATTTTGCGAGTCCAAAAAATTCTCAACGCAATATTTCCACGAGTCAAAGTTTTTCCATCAAAAGGCTTAATTTTTGCGAAAACTAATTCCATCGTACTAGGCATAGCGTGCTGAGCCCATAACCTCAAGATATCAAATATGATTTATTTAAGCAGTTCAAAGCAACACAGTTCAAAGCCAAAGACAACTTAAGACTAAAAATTAAAAAAAACTTCAATTTTAGACAACATGTAAAATGACTCCATTAGTGTGCACTCATACGCTCACGCTGCTTTCAATATGTTGATACTGAATGAGTAAACTGGGTGATGCGTCGCCTACACATGCGTTCTTCTACACATTCCAGCTCGTTCTCCTCATATGGGAGGATTATGGGAAGCTGGAGTTAAAAGCTTTAAAACGCATTTCAAAAAGATGGCGGGAGTATGAAATATACTTTCGAAGAATTCTCTACTCTACTTGGTCAAATCGAATCATGTCTTAATTAATGGCCACTTTCCACCATGTCTGAAAATCCATCTGAATATCAAATGAATATCTGAAAGAGATGCATCGGTGTGCGAAGTGGAAAACTCCTCAAGTAGATTTTCATGTCAATGACTTAGTTGTTGTCAAGGACGATAATTTACCCGCGAATGAATGGCGATTGGGTCGAATAATCAAAATATATTCCGGTAGCTACAGTAGAGTCCGTGTTGCTGACGTGCGCACCGAACGAGGTTGCATTACACGCCCTATTGTTAAGCTTGTCGCACTACCGTCGAACTAGCAGTCACCATTCTCTCACAATTTTTATTTTCTTTTCTTTTCTTTTCTGTTATTTTGTATCTTTCTCGTTTCAGAATGTCGAGAATATTGTCCGCGATCTTCTGGAGGAGATGCTTCTCCAGACGGACAGCGAGATGGCCGGCAGTGAAGCAGATACGGCGCGAGAGCGCACACCAGTTCCGGCAGATGGCCTGGAACGGGTTAGTCCAGCCTTTAGCCCTCTAGGCCCTCTAGCCCTGCGGCCATATGTCGGTAAAAGAAAATTGTAAGAAAACTCGTTAGTAAATCATAAAAACGTGTGAAAATTCTTCTAAGATTCATAGACGATTATTTGTTAAGGAATTTCTGGCTCACGGGATATTTACAGTAAGTTTTGTAAAAACATTTTCGTCATAGTTTTAGCAGAAAATATTCGCTTTTATTTTTTGATAAAGTCACTTTGTATGAGAGGTGGGTGTGGTTACTCGATTTGGTTGAATTTCACACACAGATTACATGTTATATATCAAACTTCATATGGAAAATTGCAAGTCCATATATTAGTTTTTATGGAATTCTAAGAAATTTTACCGTTTTTATAAAGTAACTAGCTTTTCCCGGCGCGCGTTGCTGCACCCTGCAACTATATGGGAACATAATAGGTGTATTCAAAACTTTTCTTAGATTCATAGTTTAACACCACTCTTATTTTCCACTGCCCGTTACAGTTTCCCAGTAGCAGGAGATCACCAAATAGTAACTCCATTTTGAGTTTGTAAGTAAGTATTGCTACTTTTACTTTCAAAGCTTTTCGATAATACAAATTTTAACTGTATGGGCGGAGCCACACCCTCTTATATAATGCTCATCCCAGTTTTCTAGTAGATGGACATTACCCTGTTTTAGTACAGTTGCCGACAGTAAGCATACAGACTAAATTACCAAAATGTAGCCCAATCGACGAAAACCGTAGGAATTATAGCATTTTTATAGATTTGTGGGCGGTAAAAGGGGGTGTGACAGAAATTTAAACCATCTCGTACTTGAAAAAAATGTACTGCCAAAATTTCAGCTCTATCGGCTAAGTAATTTAGAAGTTTCCAGCCATCACACAGACAGCGTTTTGCTTTTTGTATATATATTTTGGATAAACGTTATTGGCTATAACTTTTGCTTGGCAAGAGATACTTAGATACATTTTTCTATTAAATTAAGTTTTTAGCTTGTATATTTTTTCAAAATTATAAAAACATAATATTGGAAACAAAAAATTTTGTTCGAAAAATTCTAGGGGTACCCTTGCTTTTTGAATCACAAAAATGGTTTTTAATTTTTGCGTAAAATTTACATAACTTTTGCTTATAAATGTTATAACTTTTAAATAGAGTTAAAAATGTTCGAATTTGAATTTAAATTATTTTTACAACAAAACCAAACTTTGAGCCTTTTTGTGAGGAAAACTCCAAAATTTCAGACCTTTTTTAAAAAAAATATTTAAAATATATATACTTAACTAACGGTATTTTTGCAATAAGGTTTTCATAGTACTTTGATGAAGCTTTAAGACAAAAAAAAATTTAACAAAATGTATACAAAAGCAGCGGAGATATTTGACTCGAAAGTCGCAAAATTACATTTCTGATTGTTTTTTTCGTAATTTTGTTTAACGATGTTGCATTAAATATATCGTTGTAGTAAAATTTTTCATAGTTTTCAAGATATATTCATGTTTTTGATATCAAAATAACGGAAATTTTTTTAATTTTACTAAATTTAAGAAATATTTTATATTTTGTAAATATTTGCACATGTAACCTAAGAAAACAACTAAAAATATGCGATTTTGTAAAAAATTTGTACTACAGCACCATCTGGTGTCCAAGGTGGGTCAAAGAAGATAGTGCTAAAAAACTCATCGTACCTGAAAACTACTATATACCAATTTTTATTCTAATCGCATGAGCGGTTTGGGAGTTTTAGGTGGTTTTGTAAAAAATTTGTACTATAGCGCCCTCTGGTGTTCAAGATAGGTCAAAAACGATAGCAGCAGAACACTCAACGGGCCCTTTGCTGTCCTTTGTAAATTCCAAACAATGGCAGGTGCCTTGCGAGTATGAGAATCGCATAGAAGGCCCTTGATAAAAATAAAACATTTTGAAATTTTGATTTTTTTACACTTTTTTCAATTTTTTTTTCTTTTTTTTTTTTAAAACCCGAACTGAAAAAATACCTTTCCAACAAAGTATAAATCATCAAAATCTGTTCGGCCGATCTCGAGTTATGGGATTACATCGCATTCGGACACTTTCTTTTATATATATAGACTAGCTGATCCGGCAAACGTTGTTTTGCCATGTATGTTATTTTTAGGAAACATTTTTATAGGTAAATAGCTGGTACCCGATGCGTTGCTGTCGTAGCGAAAATAATTTCTATCTCTATCTGAATCTCAAACTCAGTCTCAATCTCAATCTCAAGCTCAACCTCAATTTCAATCTCTATCTCTATCTCTATCTCTATCTCTATCTCTATCTCTATCTCTATCTCTATCTCTACCTCTATCTCTATCTCTATCTGTATCTCTATCTCTATCTCTATCTCTATCTCTATCTCTATCTCTATCTCTATCTCTATCTCTATCTCTATCTCTATCTCTATCTCTATCTCTATCTGTATCTGTATCTCTATCTCTATCTCTATCTCTATCACTATCTCTATCTCTATCTCTATCTCTATCTCTATCTCTATCTCTATCTGTATCTCTATCTCTATCTCTATCTCTATCTCTATCTCTATCTCTATCTCTATCTCTATCTCTATCTCTATCTCTATCTCTATCTCTATCTCTATCTCTATCTCTATCTCTATCTCTATATCTATCTCTATCTCTATCTCTATCTCTATCTCTATCTCTATCTCTATCTCTATCTCTATTTCTATCTCTATCTCTATCTCTATCTCTATCTCTATCTCTATCTCTATCTCTATCTCTATCTCTATCTCTATCTCTATCTCTATCTCTATCTCTATTTCTATCTCTATCTCTATCACTATCTCTATCTCTATCTCTATCTCTATCTCTATCTCTATCTCTGTCTCTATCTCTATCTCTATCTCTATCTCTATCTCTATATTTATGTCTATCTCTATCTCTATCTCTATCTCTATCTCTATCTCTATCTCTATCTCTATCTCTATCTCTATCTCTATCTCTATCTCTATCTCTATCTCTATCTCTATCTCTATCTCTATCTCTATCTCTATCTCTATCTCTATCTCTATCTCTATCTCTATCTCTATCTCTATCTCTATCTCTATCTCTATCTCTATCTCTATCTCTATCTCTACCTCTATCTCTATCTCTATCTCTATCTCTATCTCTATCTCTATCTCTATCTCTATCTCTATCTCTATCTCTATCTCTATCTCTATCTCTATCTCTATCTCTATCTCTATCTCTATCTCTATCTCTATCTCTATCTCTTTCTCTATCTCTATCTCTATCTCTATCTCTATCTCTATCTCTATATTTATGTCTATCTCTATCTCTATCTCTATCTCTATCTCTATCTCTATCTCTATCTCTATCTCTATCTCTACCTCTATCTCTATCTCTATCTCTATCTCTATCTCTATCTCTATTTCTATCTCTATCTCTATCTCTATCTCTATCTCTATCTCTATCTCTATCTCTATCTCTATCTCTATCTCTATCTCTATCTCTATCTCTATCTCTATCTCTATCTCTATCTCTATCTCTATCTCTATCTCTATCTCTATCTCTATCTCTATCTCTATCTCTATCTCTATCTCTATCTCTATCTCTATCTCTATCTCTATCTATCTCTATCTCTATCTCTATCTCTATCTCTATCTCTATCTCTATCTCTATCTCTATCTCTATCCTATCTCTATCTCTATCTCTATCTCTATCTCTATCTCTATCTCTATCTCTATCTCTATCTCTATCTCTATCTCTATCTCTATCTCCATCTCTATCTCTATCTCTATCTCTATCTTTATCTCTATCTCTATCTCTATCTCTATCTCTATCTCTATCTCTATCTCTATCTCTATCTCTATCTCTATCTCTATCTCTATCTCTATCTCTATCTCTATCTCTATCTCTATCTCTATCTCTATCTCTATCTCTATCTCTATCTCTATCTCTATCTCTATCTCTATCTCTATCTCTATCTCTATCTCTAACTCTATCTCTATCTCTATCTCTAAGTGGAACGACTCGTGTAAATTGATAACCAAATTTCGAGGCTATGCTACTTATAATTCCAAAGTTATTCGATATCGCAAATTTAGCTTGTATGGGCGGAGCCACACCCCCTTGTTCAATGACGTCTCAGTTTTCTAGTAGAAGAATATCACCCAATAGTAATTCCATACTGAATTTCGTTGTTAAACGACGTTTAGTTCCAAAGCTATCTGATATCAAAAATTTTAAGTGTATGGGCGTAGCCACACCCCCTTTTCCAAAGCCCATCCCAGTTTTATAGTATAAATATATCACCAAGTGGAAACTCCATACTGAATTTCATTATTATACGGCATTTAGTTCCAAAGCTATTCGATATCATAAATTTGAATTGTATGTGCGGTGCCACACCCCTTTGGCCTATACTTGATACATTTTGCTAGTCGAAGGACGCGACTAAATAGTACGCTCCTACCAAGTTTCATTGATGTGTGACTTATAGCTTGAAAGTTATACCGAAAATTTGGTCTGCTAAAAAAGTGCCACGCCCCACATTCAACGCCCATAAAATTTTACCTGTGGAACGGCTCTTGTAAATTGAGATAGAACACCGAATTCCGATACTATGCGACCTATAACTTCAGAGCTATTCGCTACCGTAGATTTGGGTTGTATGGGAGGTGCCACGCCCCCTTATTTTAGGGGGATGAAAAATAGATGTTGTCCGACTCTCCCCCCTGACTAATATCCTCGCTAAGGATCACGAAAATCGGTCGAGCCGTTTCGGAGGAGTTCGATTACGTACACCGTGACAGAAGAATTTTATATATTAGATTTTTTATGGGAGGTATGCGTGGTTTTAATCCGATTTGGCTCATTTTTGAACTTGATCTTTATTTTTTAGAAAGAAGCTTTAATATTGAATTTCGTGATGATAGCTTGAAAATTACTGCTGTAATCGTAATCACAGGGCTAAATCGACTCGGGTGGTGATGCTTATCGAGAATAGTATAATTTTCTATATCTACTATGGCTCCTTATGCGACGGTAATGAGTTCAATTCATGCAGCGGACAAAAAATTATTTTTAATTAAACAAAGAAAAACGGTGTCGGAAAAGAGTGTCGTTTTTTCAGATTTCACTCCAGGAAATCGCAGGACAAGACGTAAAAATCTTCGCTTCAAATAGCAGCATCAATTATAAATTCCCATGATAATCCTTTGAAAATCTTAGTATTCCATTGAAATACAAGAGCACATACATATTAGCATTTCTCAACGAAAATTGAACCCTCTATTGGCATGGAATGTCAAACGCACGAACTAGTAGAAAATTTCTCTACTCATTGCGTTGATCGTACTTTACACCTACAATTTATTTTTACTGGATGAGGTCGACGCAAAGTATAAAGTCGTATTTAGTGTTGCTTCATAAGAACTCGTTGTTTCTTGTCTAGCTGCCAACACACTACCGACCTAACGCAGTATTGCGCTTTAGCCATTATGAATTGCTTCATAACAACTTGTTGTTTCTACTTTAGCTGTCAAAACGCGACCGACCTAACGTGCCTTTGTGATTTGGGTATTATTGTTCCGATTATCGTTGTTCCTGTAATCATTGTTATTTTTATTGTTGTTGTTATTTGGGTGGCTTGTATTGTTGTTATTACCTCTGTAATTTATCTTTTTATAATTGTTTATGTTATTTCGGTAACTTTTGTTTCTATAGTTGTTATTATTATTGCGGTAACCTTTGCTTTGATCAGCTCGAACTCATGTTTCTGGTTTCTTTGATTAATCGATATTTGGTTTATGTGGTGACTCAATACCACCATATACAAACACCAACATCTCGACATACAAAACACACACTTTACAAAATATTCACTTACACACTTACTTAAAAATTATTATTTAAAATTTCAAAAAAATGTCAATATTTAAATATCAAAAATTTGTTCATTAAAAATGATTATAAAAATTATATTCAATAAAAAAGGTTGTTTTAAATCAGAAATAAAAATTCAAATAAAAATAAAAAATAATGTTGGTCGTACACCCAAAACGCGGTGTACACCAAAACCCGGCAGCCCCATTTTCACCATCCACAACAACACGTGTAGCATCATCATCAGCAACAGCAAAACCAACAACAACAGCAAACAACGACACTACAGAATCTTACACATACCCAAACCTATGCAACCTCAACCAAGCTTATAAGCAATACTTGTAATACGAACTTTGATGCCGCCACTACCAACGCCTACTCCTCATCCTCACCCCCGACGTTGTTGCATGATGAGCCTAATTATGACGCTTACTATAATCCTTACGTTGAAGCCCATCAACCAGCAATTGGCTTAGCTTATCATAGCTCCTCATCAGGCATGTCCACCAATAGCAATAGAACGTTGCCACTTTTCAATCGTCACCATCAGCAATAACAACAGCAGCAGCTGCAGCATCATCATAAGCAACAGCATTAGACCAAAAGCAAAACCACAAACGCTGCTACATTTAC
The DNA here is from genome assembly GCA_943735915.1 of Pherbina coryleti. NCBI lineage: Eukaryota > Metazoa > Arthropoda > Insecta > Diptera > Sciomyzidae > Pherbina > Pherbina coryleti. Next base: position 133,883,279 of record OX030948.1, read on the forward strand.
CGCTGCCATCACAGCGAATTCAACAACAATCACATCATAATCCACAACATCTAGACGGTGGTATCATTGTTGAGCTTAGCGCCAGCAACAAATTTTTTAGTTGTACACCCATAACCGGGGTGTACACCAAATATAAAAAAAAAGAATAAAAATAATTTTTTGGTCGTACACCAAATGTGGTCGTGTTTTGTATGTTGTGATGTTGGTTTGTATATGGTCACTACATATGTGTCTGCTAATGAGTGGCAATTTGTTGTGCAAATTGGGAATGGCACCGCTAAATCGATCAATGCATGACGGCTTTAACAGAGAATTGGAGCGAGAAATGGATTTCGATCGAGTCCCATTGAGTCAAGCAGAAACAAGTGTACGATGAATTGATGCAAGCAGTGAATAACGGGAATGGCGGCTTTTTCTTTCTTGATGCACCTGGTGGAACCGAAAAAACATTCCTGATTTCACTGATTCTGGCTACGATTCGTCCAAGATTTGAGAGTTCTTTAGCACTCGCCTCTTCTGGAATAGCGGCTACGTTGTTGGAAGGCGTTCGAACAGCTTATTCTGCATTGAAATTGATATTGAATCTGCAAGTGGATGAAGAACCTACAATCAGTATTATTATTAGGTGGCAACCGTAAATCGAAAATTTCATCATTTTTAAATTCTGACAACGGATTTGGATTCAGCGACCCATTTTTACCTAGTGTTCAAATTGAAAATATTTGAGGAAAAGTTGTAACATTTTTTTCCCCCTATTCTAAAATATGAAAATTAAAATATTTGCCAGAAATCACAAACAGTGTTCATCTGATTCTAAATTTTTAACTTATTTGAACTATTAAAAATATTTGAAAATTTAGATATATTAAAGAAAATGTAAACGGGTTTTTAACACTAATTTTTTTTTTCAACATTTTTCTTTATGTTAAGGGAAGTGTTTTGCATGAATAAGTTTAAAATTTTGGAGAGTTTCAAACATTAATTTGAAATTATCTTGCTAGTTGACAAATACAAAGGTTAAGCTTGAAATATATATAATTATTTTAAAGAAAACTGAATTGGAAAACAAAATGGACAGAGAAGAAATTTTGAAACTTAATGTCAACGGACTTAAAACTAAATTGGGTGAATTAGGGTTATCGACGGAAGGATTAAAAGTAAACTTACAAGAAAGACTGTTAGAGCATTTTGGTCTCAATATTAACAATGACGCTGCGTCAGAATATGAGGATGTAGACTCGAATGGTGCCCATTTCTTACCGGCAACAGTTGTTGAGCGAGCAAATTTTTGTATTGAGCGAGCCTCTATTGAGCGAGCATAGAAGAATCACTAACGTCTTTTTCTGGCTCTGGGCATCCCACAGTAGAAACATGGCTATCAGATTTTGCCAATGCTGAAGCTGTTCGTTGGAACAATCTTCAAAAATTTATTTATTCGAAGCAATACCTGAAAGGCGCAGCAAAAATATTTTTGAGAAGCCAGCACAATGTAACCGATTGGGATAGCCTAAAGTCAGCATTGAGGGATGAATTTGGTTCAGCATTATCAGCAATTGAGATTCATCAAATGCTCAGAAATCGTCGTAAAAAACAAAATGAAGATTTTAGAGAATATTTGTACATGTTAATGGAAATTGGAAAACCGATTAATCTGGGTGATTCTAGTTTAATTGAATACTTTATTGAAGGTTTACCTGACTCGCGTCAAAATAAAAGCAATCTCTTCCAAGCAAGAATTGTAAAGGAACTTAAATACCAAATTCAAGTACACGAAAAGGTTAGATCAGTAAGACCACAAAATTTACAGGTTAGTCGAGCTCACATAAGCACTAATAAAGGTCAGACACAGCAAATGAATAAAAATAGTGACAGGAAATCTTTCAAATGTGGTAACAACATTCACATAGCTAGGGATTGTCCTAAGAAGTCATTTAAATGTTTTCAATGCGATCAAACTGGACACCGTGCGGCCGAGTGCAAAGCACAGGCAAACAATATAAAATCTGAAAAAAATATCAATACAATGGTTAATGGTAGTTATTGTAAGGAAAAAGTCAATTTTAGAAGCGGACTTATTTTTAAATCAATAAAAGTTAAAAAGATCATATTTTCGGCTTTAATTGATACTGGCTGCGACTTATGTCTTATTTGCTATGATACGTTGAGCTTACTTGGCGAATTTGAGTTGGAGGAGGAAAAGCATCGTTTAGTTGGGATTGGTGAAAGTAAACTTAATACAATAGGCAGTTGTACTATTTTAGTCGAGATAAATAAAATTCAAATCCAAGTTAAGTTTCATGTAGTTAAAGACTGTGACATAAAATACTCTGCTGTTCTGGGTATTGATATACTAAAGTATGCTGATGTAATGTTACCAGAAAGTAATGCAATATTTAAATTAAAAGAAGAAACCCAAAAAGAGTTAAAGGCCGTTGATGAAATTGCTGATTCGAAGCAAATGAAATCAACAAATGAAAATAACTCGAAGGAAAACAAAAGTCATGAAATCAAAACGGGTACTGTGGAGCTTTTTAATGAATTCGGGGAACTTTGATTAATGTTAGAGTCAGAGAATAACTCCCAGGTAGAAATTGATTTGTCACACCTAGATAAAGTTCGAATCAGTGCAGTTCAATCTATGATTAACTCTTATGAGCCAATAAAAAATCCAAAATCTCCAATTGAGATGAAAATTTTATTGCCTGATTCACAGCCTGTTTATGAAAGGCCTAGACGTGTTTCCTATATGGATAAGTGTGTGATTGATCAGCAGATCGAAGAATGGTTGCGGGATAATATTATAAGGCCGAGCATATCTGAGTACGCATCGCCAGTTGTTTTGGTTTCAAAAAAAATGGTGGCAAAAGGTTATGTTGCGATTATCGTCACCTTAATGCAAAAATAATCAGGGACAACTTTCCAATGCCACTCATTGACGATGTCTTGGAAAGATTGCAAGGCGCACATATGTTTACTACTCTTGATCTCCTCAATGATTTTTTCCATGTACCAGTAGAGGAGAGCTCAAGGAAATATACATCATTTGTGACTCCTAGTGGTCAGTTTGAGTTTCTCTATGTTCCTTTTGGAATTTCAAATTCTCCGGCAACATTTACGCGGTATATCTTTGCAGTCTTTAGGGATTTAATTCAAACTAAAATGGAACAAATGCCAACTATTACAGACTCGAATTGATTTCCTGGGATATATTGTTGAAATAATACGTTGAGACCTTTAGAGACGAAGACTAATGCAATAAAGAATTTTCCTCTACCAACTAATCAAAAATCTTTGCAGCGTTTCTTATTGTTAACTTCCTATTTAAGGCGCTTTATGGCAAATTATGCCATTATCTCTAAACCCTTATCAGACTTACTTAAGAAAGATATAAAATTTGTAATAGAATAACCTCAGTTAGCAGCATTTCAGCAACTTAAGCTTGGTTTAATTAAAGCTCCCGTGTTAAAACTGTATAATGTATGTTAAAGCGGTGACAGAAGTACAGACAGATGCGAGCATGCATGGCTATGGTGCTGTGTTACTACAGAAAGATTTTGATGACCGGGAATATCATCCGGTTCAATATATGAGTCGTAAGACCAAACCTGCTGAAGAAGCTTATCACTCGTATGAGCTTGAAGTGTTAGCGATTGTGGAGGCATTAAAAAAATGGAAGATTTATTTGCTAGGCATAAAGTTCAAAATAGTTACCGATTGTTACCTTTGCACAAACTATGCGAAAACAAGAAATTCCATCAAGAGTTGCTCGTTGGGGTATATTCATGCAGGACTTTGATTATGTTATTGAGCATCGTACTGGTAGCAAGATGCGTCATGTAGATGCGTTGAGTCGCATGGACTGTTCATGGTGTAATTAACAAGGTGATCGTGACGTTTACTAATTTCCCTACGGTTGTCAAAAAATGTTGAGAAAGTAAGAAAAAAAGAGACAAGCTGCGGAAAAGTGTCAAATCGCTTGCACTCAATAAAAAATTGTAATAGATTGTTTGCAACTTTTGCTTGGAATTTACGAACAGCTGTTTTTGACAAGGGAGGGTAAAATTTTTTTGAGATAAGCTAAAAATTCACGATCACCTTGTTAATTACACCATGGGACTGTTTATTTCTTGGGCCCATATTACACGGTGTCCGTTTGCCCGGCGTGCAATTGATTTTGTTGTTGCTTTCAACGTGAAACTGTCAAAAACAATCGATAGCGTGAGAGGATGAACATTTGGAACAGCGGGCAAAATATGTTCATTCTTGCCCGGTGTCGATACAGCGTACATCGTGCAAAACAGTGTTGCTGCGTTGTGAAATTAAAGACTTGGGCGTTTAAGTAGCTAAAAAGTACATTTTTTGAACAAAATTGCTCCTATTGTACAAAACAGTATGAGGAAAATAGTTGTAGGAGACCCTTGTTGGAATAAAGTGTAGGAGAAAAAGTAATGGAACTGAATGAAATGTCGAAATCTGTCCGCCGTTCTTTTTCTCCCGTGTAACATACCAGAGTGCAAAATGTGGAAGAGAGCAAAAAAGATTCATTGCACGCCGGGCAAACGGACACCGTGTAATATGGGCCTTGAAGATTCTCTTAACCATCGGATGAAACAAGCACAGCTAAATGACTATCGGATCCAGACTGCTAGAAAGCTATTAGAAAAAGGTGACTACGAAGACTTTTATATTAAGCATGATATTTTGTATAGGGTGTTTTTGTTAGGGGTTTGTTTTTCGAATAGAGATAAAACACAAGAAAATCGTTTTATTGTCCATCAATTTGGCTTTATTAGAAGGATAATTTTATGCCATTAATGTTTAAATATGATTTCGGGCATGTGGCCGCCGTGGCTGGCTCGAATAAAGCCAATTCTACAGGTCCAATTTTCAACCACTTTTTCGATCATATGGGGCCGTATGTCGGCAATAACGCCACAAATGTTGGCCTCCAAGTCCCCTAACGTTTCTGGTTTGTTGGCGTAGACGAGCGACTTCACATATCCCCAAAGAAAATAATCCAATGGTGTCAAATCACACGATCTTGGTGGCCAATTGACAGGTCCATTCCGCGAAATTATGCGCTCATCGAATGTTTCCTTCAATAAATCGATTGTGACGTGCGCTGTGTGACATGTAGCGCCGTCTTGTTGGAACCACAACTCATCCACATTCATGCCATCCAATTCGGGAACAAAATAGTCGGTTATCATGGCTCTATACCGGTCTCCATTAACGGTAACTGACTCTCCAGCATTATTTCGGAAGAAGTATGGCCCAATGAATCCACCAGCCCATAGAGCACACCAAACAGTCAGTTTTTGTGGATGTAATGGCGTCTCAAGGATCTCATGTGGATTCTCTTCACTCCAAATGCGGCAATTTTGCTTGTTGACGTAGCCATTCAACCAAAAATGAGCCTCATCACTGAACAAAATTTTGCGATGAAAATCAGCATCGAGATCAATCTCATTTTCGGCCCATTTGCAAGCGTTGTTCTTTTGTCAACCTGTTCATGATGAAATGGCAACCAAACTGAACATAAATGACATTAGAGTTGCCAGATTTGACCACAAAATGCCAGTTTTATCTCTATTCGAAAAACAAACCCCAAAAAAAAACACCCTGTATAAAAACCCTATAATTGAGCTAATGGTAGTGCAAGCAATGATGGAAAATGAAATTATTAAAATGGTGCATAAACAAGGCCATTTTTGCCGTGAAGAAAACACAAGACGCTGTAGAAAAATATTTTTATATTCCTCAATTGTCCTCTAAGGTAGCAACTGCCACTGAGAACAAAGCTGGCAAAAAAGAAGGACATTTATCGCCTATAAATAAAGAAGACCGACCATTAGGAACTTTTCACGTTGACCATGTAGGGCCCATGGAAATAACAAGTAAAGGTTGCAATTATTTATTAGTAGTGGTAGATGCATTTTCAAAATTTTTGTAATTGTATCCAACAAAAAATACCGGTGCTGGGGCAGTAGTAGAAAGATTGAAGAAACAAGCTGATGTGTTTGGCAATCCTCGACGGATAATATCCGACAGGGGTGCAGCATTTACCTCTCATCTCTTTGAAGAATACTGTAAAAGTCAGAATATTCAACATTTGCTTATTGCCACAGGAGTACCAAGAGGAAACGGTCAAGTGGAACGTATCCACAAAATAGTAGTCCCTATGATTTCTAAACTCTGTTCCGAAAATCCCGGTAGCTGGTATAAACACGTTGAAAGTGTCCAACAGGTAGTTAATAATACTCCACCGCGGAGTACGAAGTTTTCCCCTTTTAAAATTCTTACAGGCTTAGAGATGCAGATACCAGGTATACAAAATATGAAGTCTTTAATAGGGACCATCGCAATTAAAAAATTTCGATAATGAACGTGATCAAATACGACTGGAGGCGCAAGGCAATATTCGTAGATTTTAAGAGGAAAATAAGAAAAACTTTAACAAAAAACGTAAAAAAGCAACTTTTTACTCTGTACATCAGCTTGTAGCCATTAAGCGTACACAATACGGGACTGTCCTAAAATTAAAACCAAAGTTTTTTGGTCAGTATAAAGTTTTAGAGAAGAAGGGTCATGATAGATATGTGGTGGAAAAGGTCCTAAGTGCACAACAACGGTTGCCGTAAATATGAAAACATGGGATTCCACATTCGAGTCGAATGCAGTAACAGGATGGCCGATTGTGGGATTAGAAAACGTAACAAAGACAACACGGACTGGACAAAATTATTAAGTAGTAGCCACTTGTGTAAATTAATAAGAATGGTTTGTTTGGTATTTAATTTTTAATAAGAATGGTTTGTTTGGTGGTTAATTATTTTTTATTGCTGGCACTATGTGCCAGTTTTAAATCCTTCGCTATCCAGTACAATACTAGCTCTACAATAACTCTATCATAACTTATTATAGTTTAGCCGCTGTCGCTGTTGTCGTTGTGGCCGTTGTAGCTGCTGCTGTTATTGCAGTCGCTGTTGCTATTGTTGTTGCTGTCGCTGTTGTTGTTCTTGCTGCTGTTGTTTTTGCTACTGTTTCTGTTCCTGGTACCGTTCCTAAGCAGACGCTTAGGTTGCAAAAAATAATTCAAGCGGATGCGCGTGTGGAACTTTGTTGTTGTCGAGTGCAAGCTAAGCCGAATCGTAGAGGCAGATGCTTAGGTTGCAAAAATTTATTATGCGGCAGTTAGCTGTGTTAACTTCCCTCTCTCTTAAGAGGAGCCGTCCACGGCTGCATGTATGTAATGTGCGGCACATTTTTCCAGGCGTTCGTACAGTTCAGAAATAAATCAATACATATTTTAAAAGTGATTATGATGCAATAACAACTAAACATATTTCAGAATTAGGATCTTATAAACGTTACAATACTTGTATTAAATTACATTATACAATCCCATTTTTTCCTATTTCTTAATACATTTTTTTAGCTTCTGTTTTTGCGAATTTGAAAATAAAATTACATTTGAACAGCAGAAAGAAAAAAAACATACAAATAAATTCTAGGCTTAAAAATAACAAGCAAGATTTTCAAATTGTTTCCCCTATATTACTGAATGAAAGACTACTCCTTAAGAAGAGGCTTCCTCGACTGTTTTGAGGTGATCTGCTATTTTTTTAATGCTATCTTTTTTTGCCTTCTACAATAAACGATGTAGAGAGTAATTAATACGACAAGAATTAAAAATGCCAATAGAAACCCGTATGACTTATGTTCAATTTTTTTACTTATTTCCTGTATCATCTGAATGTTCTGTAAATTCAAATCATTAAGATATGGAAGAGAAAGAATTTCAAGATGATCTGATAAATTTACACTGTGAGCCAAAGGAGTTTCTGGGCTCATGAATATTGGGTTTTCTTTACTTCTTCAAAATCGTCAAAATCGGGAGTCCCTGCTTTACGCTTTAGTACGGTTCCTAAGATATTTAAACTTCGGGCATGGCGATGATGTATTCGAAGGGTATCAATTAATCTAGCTATCTGATTAACGTCATTTTCTACTAATTTTTTCATCTGGGAGTCCGGTAATAGATCCATTATTTTATTAGTTCCTCCTAAAATCTCAGCATATCTTGTCAGGTTAGTATTGTGCGAAATGTATCCGTAGTCAGAATAAAGAGCAACTCGTCCGTCTATTATAGGAATATATTGTGAATTAGAATAGTCCAACATTTCCGCGTGAGTTGTTAATAGAGGAATGCCAAAAATTCTGAAAGAAGGAAAAAAAAAAAATATATAAGCTTGCATAATTTGTCTAGCGTAAATTATCCTTATGGACTACTCTGTTATTTATTATAACTGCATGACCCATATCCTGTTGAATTGTTTTCTGTATGTAGAGTTTACTTAACTTATTCCCAATTCGTTTATTTGCCTTTACAAAAACGACATCTCCTCTTTGATAAGTTTTAATACGTCTTTTCTTGTTATGAAACCTTAATTCCTTGCTCTGAGTTTCATTCAACTTTCTTTTGATTGTATTAGTAAGGTTTTATTTCGTAAGGTGGATTATTTCGGCTGGTTTTAAGCCGGTAACAGAATGTATGGAGTTATTGTATTTAAAAACGGCTAAAAGAATTAGCTCTTTTAGTTCACTTGATTTCCTCTCGGCTTTTAGGCATCTGGCTATTTCCCCTATTGTACTATGTAGTCTTTCCACTTGGCCATTGCTGACGCTATGAGATGGTGGAACTGGGAATATCTGTGTGCCAGTTTCATTAGCAATAAGTGTTTTGATTGTTTCTGAATTCAATGATTTTTCATTGTCGCATACTATTGTTTGAGCTTGTGGGAAGAAGTTGAGAATTGTTAAAAGTGGTATCTTTACATCAACTATTGATCTAGATTCGATGGGAAACATAGTAGCAAATTTTGAAAATTTGTCAAGACATGTAAGAAAATGTAGTCCGGCAGTGGAATAGATGTCAACGTGAAAGATTTCTCCTGGGTATGACGGGATTGGTGTAATGCCTATTTCTGTCTTTTTTGGGTGCCTAACGTATTTCGCTTCATTGCAAGTTTTACACCGTGCAATGATCTCTTTTAGTCGATCTCTAATACGCGGAAAGTAATAGTTCTCTAATATCTGATTATAATTTTCTTTTTCGTTGCGATGTGCTCTATTATGTTCATTTATAAGTATCTCACTCTGGTCATCTTGGTTATGGACATCTATTACGAATTTACGGGAAAAAACAAATTTAACTGAAGGAAATCTTTTGATGACTTCGTTTTGAATCGGACCTAGTGTGTGGAGATCACAATTTATACAGTTTATTACATTTGGATTAACGATTTTGCTCAAAGACTTGTAGATATCGTCTAATGTCTTAAAGTGTATTAGATGCCTGAAATGATTTGCGAATATGGTTTGAGAGGAACTACCAGGTATTGAAGTTGAGTGTAATATTATTTGATTACGGAAACAATTTGTGGGGTATAGTACTCTCTTAATTATTTCTGTGGAAGACTGCTCACTATTGACCGCCATGGAATCTGAATCTCTCTGTTCCGACGCAGTAATTGTATTCGAGTTAGTAAGCTCTGTCGCGGTTCTCGTCTCTAGTGTGTCGTGTGTTTGTTCAATTGCTGTTTCCGTAAGTGAACTATCTAATGAATTGGAATCGTCCTCGAGATTATTTGCGTATTGTCTTGATAAGGCATCAGCCACGACGTTCTCTTTGCCAGGTTTATAAATGAATTTAGGAGCAAACTCTTCGATGAGTGCTCTCCATCTTCTAATCTTAGGATTTGGGTTTCTTTCGGATATTGAAAACGACAAAGGTTGGTGGTCTGTATAAACATTTATTTCTTTTACGCCATAAAGGTAGTTTCTTAGTTTTTGTAATGCCCACACGATTGCGAGGAGCTCGCGCTCGTTGGTGGCATAATTCTCTTCAGTAGGTGACAGTGTCCTTGAAATCATAGTAATAGGCCTATCGTTTTGCGATAGCACAGCCCCTAACGCTGTTGAAGAAGCATCTGTAGTTAACATAGATCGAAAGTTTTGTCAAAATCAGGGTGTAGCAATAGAACATCTTCGGAGGCTAGGATGCTTTTAATCTTACTGAATGCCTTAAGAGCGTCTGTGTCGAGATCTATTCTGATATTCTTAGATTGCTTGCTACCCACATGTCCGTTCTCACCGCGAAGGTATTTAGTTAGTGGCTTTGCAATTTGGGCATAGTCTTTCACAAACCTGCGATAATACCCTGCAAGGCCTAAAAATGATCTCAAAGCTCTCAGTGTTTGAGGCGTTTGATAGTTGACAATATCACTAACTTTCTCTGCACTGGTTTTAATGCCTTCGGCTGAAACTACAAAACCTAAGAATTCGACTGAATTTTTAAAAAATTTGGATTTCTCACGAGATACACGCATATTTGCGTCTTACAGCTTCTCCATCACCTTGTTTATGTCTTTCAAATGTGCTTCAGCAGTTGAGGAAAATATGATGATGTCATCTATATAAACACTAGCTTTTCCCGGCGCGCGTTGCTGCACCCTGCAACTATATGGGAACATAATAGGTGTATTCAAAACTTTTCTTATATTCATAGTTTAACACCACTCTTATTTTCCACTGCCCGTTACAGTTTCCCAGTAGCAGGAGATCACCAAATAGTAACTCCATTTTGAGTTTGTAAGTAAGTATTGCTACTTTTACTTTCAAAGCTATTCGATAATACAAATTTTAACTGTATGGGCGGAGCCACACCCTCTTATATAATGCTCATCCCAGTTTTCTAGTAGATGGACATTGCCCTGTTTTAGTACAGTTGCCGACAGTAAGCATACAGACTAAATTACCAAAATGTAGCCCAGTCGACGAAAACCGTAGGAATTATAGCATTTTTATAGATTTGTGGGCGGTAAAAGGGGGTGTGACAGAAATTTAAACCATCTCGTACTTGAAAAAAATGTACTGCCAAAATTTCAGCTCTATCGGCTAAGTAATTTAGAAGTTTCCAGCCATTACACAGACAGCGTTTTGCTTTTTGTATATATATTTTGGATAAACGTTATTGGCTATAACTTTTGATTGGCAAGAGATACTTAGATACATTTTTCTATTAAATTAAGTTTTTAGCTTGTATATTTTTTCAAAATTATAAAAACATAATATTGGAAACAAAAAATTTTGTTCGAAAAATTCTAGGGGTACCCTTGCTTTTTGAATCACAAAAATGGTTTTTAATTTTTGCGTAAAACTTACATAACTTTTGCTTATAAATGTTATAACTTTTAAATAAAGTTAAAAATTTTCGAATTTGAATTTAAATTATTTTTACAACAAAACCAAACTTTGAGCCTTTTTGTGAGGAAAACTCCAAAATTTCAGACCTTTTTTAAAAAAAATATTTAAAATATATATACTTAACTAACGGTATTTTTGCAATAAGGTTTTCATAGTACTTTGATGAAGCTTTAAGACAAAAAAAAATTTAACAAAATGTATACAAAAGCAGCGGAGATATTTGACTCGAAAGTCGCAAAATTACATTTCTGATTGTTTTTTTCGTAATTTTGTTTAACGATGTTGCATTAAATATATCGTTGTAGTAAAATTTTTCATAGTTTTCAAGATATGTTCATGTTTTTGATATCAAAATAACGGAAATTTTTTTAATTTTACTAAATTTAAGAAATATTTTATATTTTGTAAATATTTGCACATGTAACCTAAGAAAACAACTAACAATATGCGATTTTGTAAAAAATTTGTACTACAGCACCATCTGGTGTCCAAGGTGGGTCAAAGAAGATAGTGCTAAAAAACTCATCGTACCTGAAAACTACTATATACCAATTTTTATTCTAATCGCATGAGCGGTTTGGGAGTTTTAGGTGGTTTTGTAAAAAATTTGTACTATAGCGCCCTCTGGTGTTCAAGATAGGTCAAAAACGATAGCAGCAGAACACTCAACGGGCCCTTTGCTGTCCTTTGTAAATTCCAAACAATGGCAGGTGCCTTGCGAGTATGAGAATCGCATAGAAGGCCCTTGATAAAAATAAAACATTTTGAAATTTTGATTTTTTTACACTTTTTTCAATTTTTTTTTCTTTTTTTTTTAAAAAACCCGAACTGAAAAAATACCTTTCCAACAAAGTATTAATCATCAAAATCGGTTCGGCCGATCTCGAGTTATGGGATTACATCGCATTCGGACACTTTCTTTTATATATATAGATGACATGCTTTCCCTATTTCATCTCTTAACACGTCATCAATAGCACGCTGGAAGATCCCAGGTGCATTTTTCAAGCCAAAAGGTAAACGGCAGAACTCGTATTTGCCGTTATTTATGCTTAATGCAGTTTTCTCCCTGTCTTTTTTATCCAAATTAATCTGGTGGAACCCAGATTTTAGATCAAGGGTAGTGTAGCGTGACAATGTAAATCAATACATACTTCGTTCATACTACATATAAACTCATATTGCACTTATCACCCTAAGTGTAAGTGCAGTATCAAATAGCGCGGAATTTATTCAACTCCAAATTCAACAATAACTTATTAAAGTTATTGACCGCGTCATATTTTGGAATTTATTGAACTCCAAATTCCACAATAAATTATTAAAGTTAATGACCGGGTCATATTTCGTTTATTCTCATAGTTTCGCGTTTAGTCATTGAACTCAAGTATCAATGTCGAATTGCATCGATACTTGACTTTCTACTTTTGTCACGTACACCCTTCTTCGTAAGTTTCAAGGAGTAAGTTACACCCTTCAGTCAAGGAGTGTAACTGTATTGAAAATGTTTGGTCACTCGCGATCTAACCGAAATAAATAAAATTAAAACTAAAATTAAATATTGTGTTTTTTTTTTTGGACTTCAATAGCAACCAAGCTATCCTAACATGGCGGTCCTGCCAGTCCTGAATCCTTATGATCCGCATTCAGTAAATTATTAAAAACAAAAAAAATGTCCTGCAATAAAACTACCAAAAGTGTACAGTGAAAAAAAAAGAACATAATCATCAGAAGTGTAAAGATTATTGGTTCAAACATTATAATGAAAAAGAAAAGACTTTCATTAATAAAGAATTATTAATTCAAAAGTGATATAAAATTAAAGAGTATTTCTTCCACACAAAAACAAATTCGAAACAAATTACACAAAGACTAATATAAAACTGTTTAAGTTAAATTTTTGCAAAAAAAAAAAAAAAAAAAAATAAAAACAAGACCAACTACAAATACCCATATAACAACAACCACCAACAACAACATCAGCAATAAAATAAATTTCCCAACATCAAAATTGAAGCGACGCAAATTAAATCAAACGATCGGTTGATTGCAACTCTAACCGATGAACAGCTGAATGTTATACAACTGCAGCAGCATTATCACGCAACAACAATGAGCTGCACATCAACAATAGCAGTGGCAGCAATAATAGCAACAATATGCGTATGACGACAACAACAACAACTGCTGCAGATGATAGCTTTACAATTCATTTGTAGCGCAAATAACATAGCAAAATAATATATTGGTAACTACAACAGGGAAATTCAAGCACCAACTTTAATTTCTTCAAACGTCATCATCATCATTAACACCTGTACCAGAACTACAACAGCATTCAACTTTGACTTAGCAGAAAATATATTAACTAATACATCATGAAGTAAGCAAATTCCATTTTAAGATTATACAAGTTTATTTTAAATTTAAGTGTTACAATTAGAAGAAAGCCAACTGACTAAACACAAATAGTTTAAATTATATAAATACTTTTTTTCCAATAACAAAATAAATTTCAAATTATTATTAAAATAATGTAAAACGAAAGATATTAAAAAAAAAAAAAACAAAAAAAATTGTATTCTTATTATGCAACTACAAACATAAAAGTAATTTTGCAATAAACCTTTCAGGCCCTAACAAATGTACCGTTGATATAGGTCAAGTAAATGAATATAAAATCAACAGTAACAACAAATTAAATTGTGAATGAAAAAAAAAAAAAATATAAAGGAACACTAGGTATCAAAAAACCACTGCAAAATTACGTGGTGGAAAAAGGTGTTGAACGGCATATTAGCCGCGTTTTCCTTCTGGTTTAACCTAATGACCGAATAGATCGCATTAGTTAAACTTTTTTAAGTTTTTCTCTTGACCGCTTGGGATATTGGAGCTTGAAGCCTTGACCTCTTGGGACACTGGAGCTTGGGGCATTGACCGCTTGAGGCAATAACATTACGACAATTTTGCATCCATTTTTTTATTTCTTGCAAACAAATAAGCACAGCTGTTTCCTTTGACAGCAAAGGGTGACTATAAATCGATGAAAACACAAATAAACAACGACATCTATAGAGCAATAGCGGAACGAAAAAAAGTTTAACAAGATGATCCAGCTACTGAGCAGGTTCATCTTTTTGTTAGTGTTCTGCATGTAATTTAGAACATTTTTGGTTAAACCAGTACGAATAAAACACGGCTATTGATTGCAATTTCGGGTTACGAAATTGGAAAAGAATTAGATACAGAAAAACAAATAGTGAAATATGAGCAAGTAATACATGAAGTAGCAAAAAATGGAAAGGAGAATGAGAATTGGCCAATTAGTGGCAATGTACTTTTTATACTCTTCTTAATATTAATGATAATATTAACATGTGCAAGATATTATATTAAGGCGCATTTTAATAAACATAGGAACGTTGCGCCACGTATATATGAAGATCGAAAAAAACAAAATTTAAAAAAAAAATAAAAATAAATAAAATAAAATAAAAGCCTCATACGAAATATAAAAGTATTGAATGGACAGACTTGTATGAAGAATTTAAGAAGATAAAACTTGACTTTGATAAAAGTTATAAATGTGTCAATAAAACAAAACTCCCATCAGCACAGACTCAATTAAAGCACATTACAGAACTCATAAATAAACACAATGAAGTAGCTATAATATTGAAAGATATATTTCATGTTCTATCAGAACAATATAAAGTGTCTGTGTCTGAGTTCTTTACATCAATTAAAAACAGATTTGAGATACTTTTTGAAAGGCTCGAGTTGGACATTATTATCCCAAAAGATTTAATGACTTCAATCGAGGCTAATATTAGTGAAAACTCCTTCGTTTCAGACAGTTCCGCAGAAACAGTTAAAGAAATAAAGAATCCAAAAACCATGGCCGATACTGTGGCAAACTTTTTAACATCAGCGGCTAAATTGTTGCCAGATTTTGATGGCACATACGTAAATTTGCAAAGATTTATTGATGCAATAAATCTAGTAAATTTAATAAAAAGCACATATGAAGACGTTGCAGTCAACATGATAAAAAGTAAATTAACAGGCACTGCAAGAAATTTAATAACAACTGAAAACACCATAGTTGAAATAATAGC
Organism: Pherbina coryleti; assembly: GCA_943735915.1. Classification (NCBI taxonomy): domain Eukaryota; kingdom Metazoa; phylum Arthropoda; class Insecta; order Diptera; family Sciomyzidae; genus Pherbina; species Pherbina coryleti. The sequence goes on from OX030948.1 coordinate 133,898,665, forward strand.
AAAGTTGAAATCTTCCATAAAAGCAGAAGATGCTCAAGCAGTTATAGCTAAGCTAGTAAATGCTAAGCAAAATAACAAGCCAACAAATGAGTATGTCCAAGAAATTGAAACCTTGGCAAAACAACTCGAAATGGCATACATTTCCGATGGTCTGCCAAGTGAAATAGCCAAAAAATATTCAACACAAACGGCCGTTAAATCACTTACCAAAAATGCCAAATCGGACAAAGCTACATTATTATTACAGGCAGGGACTTTCAATCAGCTTAGCGATGTTGTTACTAAATTTGTTGAACTAAGCAACGAATCAGAAGATGTGTTCAGAGTAAATATGGTACGGTATAAACCAAACTACCGCAATAATCGTAACCAAAATTCAAACAGGGGTAGTAGGAAGTATAATTACCGCGTTAGAGGTGGTCGTTATAATAACAACAATAATAAGCAGCAGCAAAGATCCTTTAACCAGAATAATCCACAAAATCGCAATAACAATCAGAATCAAAACAATGATAGAAACGGTAACAGAAACGTGAGAGCAATCGATGCTGATTCGGAAAACGGTTACAGACCCCAGCAAGCCCAACTGGGGACTTATCAGGAATAAATAACACATGCACATTACTTAACGTAAACCTAAAGTTCTGCAATTATGTGATTGTCGAGAGTTCTAATAATGACTCGTCAAACGCATTTTTGTTAGACACTGGGTCCGATATAAGCATAATAAAACAAAAATTTAGATTTGTGCAGAAATTATACAGACATTTTTGCAGTTGAAACAGACAAAGTTACATGCAACAATTTTTACAAACAAAAATTAAAGTTGAAAGACGATACACCCGTCTATATAAAAAATTATCGATTACCCCAAGTTTACAAACCCGAAATAGAAAAACAAATTAATAAAATGATTGAAGATGATATCATTGAACCTTCAGCGTCAGAATACAATAGCCCTATACTCCTTGTTCCCAAACAGTCATTACCGGGGTCGGCAGAAAAAAAATGGAGATTAGTAATTGACTTTCGTCAGTTGAACAAAAAACTAACATCAGATAAATACCCTTTGCCTCGTATTGATGACATTCTAGACCGAGCTAAATATTTTTCCTGCTAAGATCTTATTTCAGGCTTTCATCAAATAGAACTAGATGCTTCATCCAGAGACTTAACTTCATTTTCCAGTATAAATGGATCATTTAGATTTAAAAGATTACCATTTGGACTCAAAATAGCTCCGAACTCCTTCCAACGCATGATGCAGATAGCATTTTCAGGTCTAGGTCCAAGCAAAGCGTTCGTATACATGGATGATCTTATTGCAATAGGTTGTTCGGAAGAACATATGATCAGTAACTTAAAATCAATTTTCGAAATATGTAGAAAAACTAATCCAGATAAATGTACTTTCTTTTCATCGGAAGTGACCTTCTTAGGGCATAAATGCACCGACAAGGGCATACTGCCAGACGAATCGAAATTTGAAAAAATTTTAAATTACCCAAAACCATCTAACGCAGACGAAATTAAAAGATTCGTAGCTTTCGTCAACTATTACAGAAGATTCATTCCCAATTTCTCTCTTTACTCTATACATTTGACTAGGCTTACACGAAAAAAAGCACAATTCAACTGGACTGAAGATTGCGAAAAATCATTTGACTATTTGAAAAATTCCCTTATGAATCCCAAAATTTTAAAATATCCAGATTTCAACAAACAATTCTGTATAACCACAGATGCCAGCAAAATAGCATGTGGCGCTGTCCTAAGTCAGGAATACGATGGCTTACAACTTCCAGTTGCATTCGCCTCCAAAACTTTCACGAAAGGCGAAAGTAACAAATCAGTAATTGAACAGGAACTCACTGCCATTCATTGGGCAGTAAAATTTTTCAAGCCATACATCTATGGTACTAAATTTTTAATCAGAAGTGATCACAAACCCTTGACATATCTTTTTGCTTTAAAGAATCCATCATCTAAACTCACCTGTATGCGTCTTGATCTCGAAGAATTCGATTTCGATATTGAATATATAAAAGGTAAAGACAACTGTGGCGCTGATGCATTATCGCGTATTGATTTTGGGCTTATCAAACGCCTTAATGTAGATAACGCACAGATTTGTGCAGTGCAAACAAGATCAAAATCCCATCAAAACGTAAATATAAACCCTTCACCTGTGAAAACAAATGAAATTAGACAACAAATATATGAAACGATAACTCACAAAGAAATGAAAAAAATACCTTGCCTTAAATTAAATGAAAGCATGCAGAAACTACTCATTATTTGAATTTGAATTTATTTGAATTTGAATTTATTTGAATTTATTTTAATTTGATGGTGTACAATAAGACTAAGTCTTTTATAGTACTTCATTGAAATTTAACAATTAATCATTTCATTAAATTTAATTTAAATCTAACATTTTTTTTAGAAGTTATTTTAAATAACAATATCAGAAAACGAATACAAAACAAAATTATAAATAATATAAGTTATATTGGATATAATTACAACTAGGAATTAAATATCTTATCTAATAAGTAAGGTAACAAAATATAAATAGAGTTATAAACAAATAGAGTAGTAGTAAAGTTATAATGTATAGAGAACTAAGAAAAGAGGTAAGGCATAGACAAAGAAGAAAGAATAAAATAGAGCAAAGTTTCATTGATTGAAGGATTTGAAATAGTTAAAGATAGATTTTTTGAAGTTGGTTCGTGAAGTTATATGCTTTAAAAAAATAGGTAACGCATTCCAAAGTTTAATGGTGCTGATAAAGAAGAATCTACTACTGTTAAGGTAATTACATCTAGGAACAACAAAGTTGGTTGACCGTTGACTCTGGAAAAATTGAAGTTTTGCATAGAGATATGCCGGGCGTTGGGTGTGAATAAGTCTGTGCAGAAATAAGATGTTTCGAATGTTTAAATACTCAACCAGACCATAGCCAAGAATTCCTTTACTTCTTTGAGAAATATGATCATAGCGATTGACTCCATATACATATCTAGCAGCACTATTAAATGCCACAAGAAGTTTGTGCTGTGATTGTGAGTCAAGCTGACTATAAACGACATCAAAGTACGTAATATGTGGCATAATTAATTGCACGACTAGTCTGCGACGAGTTTCAGTAGGCGTGAAGTCAGATGAAGTCCGTAAGTAACGTAAAGTTCCGTATATTTTTCCTATGGTGTTATTGATATGATCGAAACAAGTCAGTTTAGAGTTAATTATAAGTCCCAAGTTTTTCGCTTTAAGCACAAATTCTAGTTTTTCACCTCCTATAAAAAGGGGAGGAATATCAATAAAACAAGAGTCATTCCTCGCAATTGGGAGAACTTTTGATTTTAAGGGATTGACTAGAAGCAGGTTGGTAACAGCCCACTTATTCAGTGAGGTTAAGTCACAGTTCAGTCTGTAAGTCAAGTCTTCTAACAGTCCAGTTGGTCGAGAGAGGTAGAGTTGAATGTCGTCAGCGTAAGCATGAACAGTTGCAAATTTACAAATTGAAAAAACGTCATTTATAAATAAAGAAAATAGTAATGGACCCAGGATAGACCCTTGAGGGACTCCGGCTACAACTGATCTAAGGGAAGAATAAAGATTTCCTACTTTAACCCGCTGCAGTCTCTCTTGCAGATAGTTGGCTATAAAATTGGCAGCACTTGAGCTGAATTGAAAGTAGTTTTTTAACTTTTGGCAAAGAAGAGTATGGTTCACAGAATCAAATGCTTTGGAGAAGTCGATAAGACAAAGCAGAGTCAAAAAGTTTTGATCATAGGAAATTCTAATATCATCCAAGATCTTAACTGAAGCAGTGGAGCAACTGTGACCAGTCCTAAAACCAGATTGTAGAGGCGATAACAACTTATTAGTATTTAAATATTCCGTAATTTGGTTAGCCATAATCCTCTCAAGTACCTTTCCAAGAGCCGGTAAGATACTTATGGGTCTAAAGTCAGTGGGTACAGAGGCAGATGCAGATTTAGCCACGGGTAAAACCGTGGCAGCCTTCCATAAATCAGGAAATCTGGAACAGGTTATACAATGATTGATAATGTGAGTTAATGCCGATAATATGAAAGGTAAGACTAACTTTACAAACTTAATGGGCATTCCATCAATACCTACAGCATTAGAATGTATCTTCATTATGCACATAGCAACGTGATCTTCACTAACAGGAGCAAATTCAAAGGGAGGAAACAGTGAATTCCTTACCGGCATTGTCAAGTCCGCATTGCTAACGCTGCGTGTAGAGGCAAGGTTACCACTTCCCAAAAAAAAGTTATTAAGTTCATCAGGGTTTAAATTGCATTCAGTCAAATTCTTACTGAAAACTCTGTACTTTTTAATGTTCTTCCACAACTGTTTAGAGTTCAAGTTAGGGTTCAGCTTGGAGTTAAAAAAATCAGTTTTAGCTTGTCTAACCATAAGAGTTGCAGAGTTACGAGCTCTTCTGAATTCATTCCAATTAGCTTCAGAACGATTTTTTTTCCATATAGAGTATTTTCTATTTCTAAGCCTAATCGCAACTAATACACGATTGGTAAACCAAGGACAACTCTTATTTAAGACTTGCACTGTCCGCAACGGAACATGACAATCAAAAACATAATTTAAACTATTCATGAAAACCCTAAGTTTTTCATCAACTGTATCATGAAACCAGCAATCATTCCATCTAATGTCAGTTAGGCTTTGGTATAAGGCAGTATAGTCTATTGATTTATAGTCATGATATGAAAAACTTACAGAAGCAGTTCTACCTAGATTAACATTAAGGCAACAAAAAACTAAGTCATGATCAGACAGGAAACTCATTTGATCAAATTTAAGAAGAAGGGAAATATCAGACAATAAACAAACATCAAGAAGACTAGGCTCACACTCACGCATATAACGAGTAGGAACAGAATTATTAACAATTTTCAATCCACACATAGAAGATAGATAATGAAAGTTATCAGTTGCCACATCATTTTTTAGTAAGTTTATATTAAAATCACCACAAACAAAAAATAAATCATAATCAATTAGTTTACTAGTTAAATCCGTGAAATAGGTTTCGAGGCTATGGCATCGATGAGGATTGTAAACACAAGATAGTAGTATTTTTGTATTTCTGTCCAAAATTACAACATTAAGGAACTCACAGACATCATTACATTTATTGACAAACATAACATTGAGATTGGACTTACAATACACAGCAACACCTCCACCTCTTCTAGCACACCTGTCACTACGAAAAAGTTTGTAACCATTAAAATTATAGTGAGAGTCCGGAATTTCACTCCTAAACCATGTTTCCGTAACACAAATTACGTCCACAGACGACATTTCAAAAATATATCTTGCATATTCAAGCTTAAACCCATTTAAGCTCCTAGCATTGAACTGAACTACATTCAACCCATTACATTGCTTACAGAGAATATTAATTAGAGCCTTATAATTATCTACAGCACCATTAGACAACACATTACGACATGACATAATATTCATACCACGAGCCAACTTCAAAAGTAAGATAGTTATAGTTATGTAGAAGGAAATAAATTGAGAGAAAAAAAGATTGAGATAGAGATTGTAAAGATAGCATAACATTTGCAGCATAGAGGCAGTAGAGTAAGGAAGGAATTAATGTAATAAGAGTGTAGAGAAATAAAATAAAATACATTATAATAAATGCCCTAGAATAGATACATATGATAATATCACCAAAGTTTAACAGTCAGCTTAATGTTCCAGCGACGCAGTCAACGCTATCTTTGCTATTTACCAGCTTGGCCTCACCATCACGCGAAGCTCTCACGAACACTCGCCCACGCAGTGTAAATACAGCCACAAGTTTATTCTCACGCTTCAACTGTTTAGCATAGAGCATAATTGAGCGATTAGTTTTAGTTAAGCTTTCATTGAGATAAATTTTTTCATCTCCTCCACACCCGATATCATTGAGTGTGAGTTGCCGCTTGTTTGTTTTGCGAAATGCAGCAATAGCTTTCAGCAAACAATTACGCTCATATGCTGACGAAAGCTTCGCTATGATCACAGCTTTATTGTTGTTGTTGCTGTTGTTGTTGTTGTTGGTACGCACTCTAAAAACATCGCGCAGCCTAAGAGAGTTACATTTTAGAAGTGAGCAAACTCTGCTAAAAATGTTGCTAAGGTTCTCATTAGCCACAGCGGGGATTCCGTGTATTATGACGTCAGCAGCAATGGCATCACTCTCATGCGCTTCCAGTTGCGACATCAGCGTTCTCACTTCATCATTATGTATAGAGGAGAGCGGAGTATTTGCTTCAGCATTTGTTTTTTGTTTTTCAAATTGCATTTCCAGCTCTTTCATTCTCTCTTTTATCATATCTACTTCAGCAACTGCAGCTTCAACAACAGTAACTCTTTCTACCAGCTTTCTCATAGTGGTCTTCATGTTAGAGAGCTCAGCAGATACCTCACCAATCCTCTGCATCACCCTCTCTTCCGATGCAGCTATTGCTCCAGTAAGTTGCTCGACGATGCTTTCTCTTATGCAGTTCAATTGAGCACATAGACCTGCATCTGAAAGCCCTGGAGTAGTTGAAGTCGATGAGTCATACGATCTGTACGATCCAAGGGGGGTTACCGGGGCAGCAGTTTTACGACTGTTTGCAGCACTTCTTGTGTTTTTTATTGTTGTTGACATTTTATATTTTTGTTATTAAATTGTTTTCCGCGAAAATATTTTGTTTAAAAAGATGACAGTGTTAAATATTAAGATATTATTGACGGTACAATGTTTGCGCTTTAAAATAAAATTTTTATTAAACTTATACGTTAGTTATTTTGCGTTTAATAAAATAGCACCGAAAGAAACACGTCTACTCGTTTTCGTTGTTGCTGAGAAAATTGAAAGGAAAATTATGAAAGGAAAAATAAAACTTCTAGAAGTATACAGTTCCGTGCACATAATTAAGAATGATTTCATCGTATTCATTTTTTACCTGAATTGCAATTTAATTTAAACTAAACCTAACTCTTACTCTTACCACAATGTACCCAAGAGACGAAGTTTGAGGAAATATTATTTTGTTGTTGTCTAATGCACAAACAAATTCTCAGGAGATGTTTTTGCTAACATGTTGCTAATTTGAAGCGTGCACATAATTAAGAACGATCAGTATATTCAGTTGATAAGGTCATTTCAGTTGATTTAAATGTACTGCACGGCTATTAAAATATTGTAAACATTCAATTGATTTCAATAAAAGTTAAAAATAAGAAAAAAAATTTGGGAAAAAATAAGTCCTGTGACCCTGTGACTCGCGAGTTGATTGTAAAACTGTTTAATGAAAAAAAGTCGTATAGTGAAATCGACAATATTATAAAATGTTCAAAAACGATGGTTTTTAATGCTATTCGACATTTTCGAAAATATTTAACTCCAAAGAATGTGCCCCGAAAGCGTAAACAACGTAAAACGACTAAAATGGAGGATAAACTGATTGTTCGTGAGTCAAACAACTTTCCGCACAAATCAGCTAAACAGATTTTAGTAGATGTTTTTGGTGAAAATTCGTCTGGACCTTCCATGGATACAGTTAAACGTCGTTTGAGAGAAGCTGGTTTATTTGGAAGTGTTTGCAGGAAGACCCCTCCTTTAATGTCCAAGCAGAATCGTAAAAAAGAATTAATTTTTCTAAAAAATATGGGCACTGGACTGTTCAAGAGTGGAAAAAAAGTATTATTTTCTGATGAAACGAAGATTAATTGAGTATGGTCAGATAGCAGATCATATGTTAGACGCCCGGTACAAACTGAGTTTAGCCCAAGGTACACACTCCCAACACTTAAGCACGGCGGAGGTAACATAATGGTATGGGGTGGTATGTCATGGCGCGGCGTTGGTCCACTAGCAAAAATTTAGGGTTGTATGGACAAGTTCCAATACACAGACATCTTGCAGAACAACTTGATACCATATGCAGATGAAAACTTACCCGTGTGTTGGATACTACAACAAGATAATGACCCAAAACATACTGCTGGTCATACGAAGAAGTAGTTTACAGACAATAAGGTAACAGTATTGGATTGGCCATGGTGTAGTCCGGATCTCAATCCGATTGAGAACCTCTGGCAAGTGGTGAAGGAGAGAGTTGGTGCTCTAAAAATATCAAATTTCACACAACTTTATGCTGAAGTACAAAAGGCCTGGACAAGCATTCCCAAGCGAGTATGTGAAGATCTAGTGGGCTCAATGCCTCGGCGATGTGCAGCGGTTCTTAAAAGCAATGGATATCCAACCAAATATTAACTAAATAAAACTGAAATAAAATATTGTATGATAAAAAATCAAGTTCTTGTATATCGTTCTTAATTATGTGCACGTTTAATTCCTTTCTGATATCGTAAAAATATGCCCTACTTTTTAACAGATAAGCTACCGATAAAGATTTTGCAAAGCATATAATAATGGATTCTTCAACATTCGAATGGGTAAGAACCTCACCTTTCTTGATATGAAGGTTGAGGTTGTGATATAATGTGCCCAGTGGGCCACTTTTGGTAAGCAGAACTGGCGCTGTGGGATGAACCAAACGTAATGTTACGGTGCCCAAATTAACAACTCATACAGATACCATGAAAGGCGTTGGTTGCTTAAAACAGCAGGACGGTGGACATGGAAGTCGTAATCCGCTAAGGAGTGTGTAACAACTTTAAAAAGTTAATTGAAAAAGAAACAAATCAATCGTTCTTAATTGTGTGCACGGAACTGTATGTCAAAAACCTAATTGTTCAAGGGAAAATTTTACTAGAGGAATTTTTACTAGAGAACTTCCCTAAACTTGAAAAATTAGTCAACAAAATAGGTTTAAGCAACATAAAAATTGCATTAAATGATGACCTTTTTAAATATACAAGTGTATACAATTTTAAAGAAGTAGGCAACGAGTTATTAAAGAAAATGAAAATTGCGTTAACGCCAGAAATTAAAACAATAACGGATCCAAATGAAAAAACTTAAATTTTAATTAAATTCCACAATGATCCAAGCCTAGGTGGACATAGCGGAATTAACCGACTATTAACAAAAATTAGAAAATATTACACATGGAAAAATATAACCTATGATGTGCGTAAATTTGTGAAGAATTGCGAAAAATGCAAATTAAACAAGTCAGGCATAAAATCCAAAGAACCATTGGTAATTACTCAAACACCTCAAAAGCCTTTTGACAGAATACAAATTGATACAATAGGTCCATTACCAATATCGATCTTGGGTAATGAATACGCAGTAACAATCATGTGTGAACTTACAAAATATCTCATAGCAATTCCAGTTACAAACAAGTCAGCCAAAACTATAGCAAAAGCAATCGTCGACAATTGTATTTTGATATACGGCTCAGTTAAAGAAATACTCACGGATTTAGGAACTGAGTATAAAAATCAAATATTTGCAGAGATATGTAAACTTCTAAATATAAACCAAATTAATTCAACCCCTTATCACCATCAAACTTTAGGAATGGTCGAAAGGAGTCATAGAACCTTTAATGAGTAAATACGATCGTACCTTTCCCCTGATAAAGCCAATTGGGACGAATGGTTAACGTATTTTGTATATTGTTACAATACAACACCATCGTCAGTTCATGGCTACGCTCCGTTTGAGCTAGTATTTGGAAAAACACCACAGCCCTATAGCTTTATGAATAAGAAAACATCACCAATTTATAACTTTGAAGCATATGATAAAGAGCTGAAATTTAGACTTCAAGAAGCTCACAAGCGCGCTTTAAAACTTGTAGATCATGCAAAGCTAAAATCAAAGGAACTACATATATGACAGAAATTGTTCAGGGCAATCAATTCAACTAAATGATAAGGTCTATTTGTACGACGATGCTAGTCACAAACTAGACAACGTCTTCAAGGGTCCTTATCAAGTGATTGAAATGGATAACAGAGGAAATTGCAAAATTACAAACGGTTCAAAAACATTAACAGCCCTATTCTTGCAGCTTAACAAAGCTCACCACATTAACAAAATAGTTAATATTAACAAATTGTTAAGGTTTCGTATTCTGGTACAAATTTAAAAGCTCTTTTCTTTACTATTTTGTTAATGACAGAAAGTATCTTAACAACTGGTGAAATATAAGTTTTTAGCTCAAGATTTGTAGTGCAAATAAAAAATATAACATTTAAATATTAAAACAAGTGAAACATGGAAGAATATTTACTTCAACTTTTAAGTGTTGATAGCGAAGAAGATCACCGAAACCAAAAAATTGAGAGACGGCGCTATTTAAAGCGCCTTAGAAATGAAAATAGTTCATTCTCTTTAAGCGACAAGGAGTTTGTTAAGAATTTTAGACTAGGGAAGTCTCAATGCTGGCATCTTATTGAGGAACTATCTCAATACGACACACAGAACACAACTTTGACGCTTTCTGTGAGAGTTCTTACTGCGCTCTACTTCTTTGGACATGGATCCTACCAAAAATGTGTTGGCAATCATTGCGTCCAACCCATGAGCCAATCTTCAGTCTCCCGCACATTACATGAAATAACAAAATTAATCATTCGTGTAAAAAATAGTGAAGTGCGGTTTCCAACAACTCTTGAAGAGCAAGCAGCAATAAAAACAGGGTATTTTAAATTATATTCTTCTAATTTGTTTTTTTCTAATTTTAAATATTTTTTTCCATTTATTTAACTTTTAGATTCCATAGAAGCTTTGGAGTTAAAAGCACAATAGGTTGCATTGATTGCACTCATGTGGCTATTGTTTCTCCATCTGTAAATAATACAGAAACACCCCTAAATCTGTATATGAACAGAAAAGGATTTTATAGCATCAATGTTGAAGCGGTTCGTGATTTGCCTTTAATGCTCATAAGTTTCACAAATGAATATCAGAAATAAATGTATTTTTCCAATTCAGATATGCGATCACCGCTTAGTATTTACATCCGTAAATGCTAAATATCCTGGCTCTTGCCATGATTCGGGCATATGGACCACGTCACTCATAAGAACGCATTTAATGATAAACCACAGCTGCCAACGCGACACATGGCTCTTAGGTGATCAAGGATACCCTCTTGAACCTTGGCTTCTTACTCCACTAGCTGATCCCCATGGAGCTAAAGAAATAAAATTCAATAAGCTTCATATAAAAAGCCGAAATATTATTGAACGGGCATTTGGGGTCTTGAAGTCACGCTTCAGATGTTTGTCCAAGCATCGCGTACTACACTATTCTCATGAGAGAGCAGCAAATATAATAAACGCTTGTACAATTTTGCACAACATGGCGATGAAGGCAGGAGCACCTGCAGATATCGATGAAAACGAAGTGGATGAATATGTCGAGCATGATTTTCCACTGAGTTCTTCCAGCTCAAATGTCACCAACCACTTAAGGGATGGAGAAAGAATTCGTAGGAGATACGTGTCCACTCTTTAGAGCTAAAACTTTCCCTATTTACATTCATTCTAAAATTATCATTAATACTATATTTCATACATGTATGTACTTCAAGCCGTTTTTATTATAAAAAAGTTTTTATTTTTAGAAAATTTTTGTACATTATTTTAAAAAAAACGAAATTTCATTTTGAAATGCGTTCAATCGCAGCGGCAAGTTTTTCTAGGGCTTGCAAAGTCGCAAGTGACACTTGCAGGATCTGCTCCTCTCTGGCATCTCTTCTTTCGATGCTACGCATCACCACAGCGAACATGTCCTGCTGAGTCATAGCAGGAGAGTAGCGGCCGTGGGTCACAGCCGCTGGTGAACTGTGTCCCAGACTCCCTGGTGAGCTGTGTCCCAGACTCCCTGTTGATGTGCTACCCTCCAGATTTACGGCTGCTGTCAAATCAGGCCACATGTTCATCGCCCCAGGTGAGCCGCCTTGAAAATTACCGGCTGCCTGCGAACCAATAACCGGTGGTGAGCTGCCCTTAAAATTTTTGCCTGCTGGAGAACCAGACCAAGCAACAATTGCCGCTGATGTGCTTGGTGAATCTGTTACCATGGCTACAGGTGAGATCGGCCTAAAGAGTACGGCAGATGGCGAATCTGGGCTCAGGTTGATGGAGGCTGGTGACCCATCTCCGTGAGATTGTGAAGCTGCCTAAAAATTGGAAATATATACATATATAAATCATTATTAATATTTCATTGTTTTTATTTTACCTGCATTCCCAAGGTGGCGATACCTGGAACGCCCTCAACAGCAGCAGTACCGAATGTGCTCAATGCACGCATTTCGAAATCGGTCAGCTGCATTCGGCTGCTGCATGGACCGCCGCCAGTTAGCTGCTGCTCGCTTTTCTTTTTACGTGCTCGAGCACGCAGCTGACTCTTCCATACGCCTAAATTCTGTCAATAGCATTGACGTTATTAAATGCAGAAAATATAATATTTTTAACTTACCTCTTTCCATTTATCCGGTGTTCTTGTCGGCCCCCTCATTGCGTTTAGATTTGCGGCTATTTCTATCCACAAATCTTGAACGCTAACCGGCGAACGCGGACTATTTTTTCCGGCCAAAAGTTGTGGGTTTTGCCGGCAAAACTCTATATAAAAGAGCAGCTGCTCCTGCGTGGTTCGCTCGAACTTTGGCTTGCTGAAAAAGAGCTATTAATATTGGTTATAATAAAGAATATTTTGCAAACTTACTTCTTATTCGTTTCCATTCTTTTTTCTGAGTGAAAAGTAATAAAAATAACCAGCTGACGTTTGACAGTTATGACGTTTACATTTTCACCATTCGTGGTGAACTTTAAAAGCTTTTTAAAGCTTTCAAATTGTAAATGATTTGCCAGAATATGAACATTTACATTACATTACAAGAACATTAACAAGAGCTCCTTAACTATTCCTTGTTAAGTTAACAAGCAGAATAGAGCTGTAAATGTACACAAAAATAGATTAAAATTAGGATAATCATGAAAATTTCCATCTACATAATAATTATAAACATTTGAGCTCAAATTTACCAACATTACTGTATTTTTAATAATCTCAAATTTACCAACATTACTGTATTTTTAATAATCTCAAATTTACCAACATTACTGTATTTGTAATAATCTCAAATTTACCAACATTACTGTATTTTTAATAATCCCAACTTTAACTACATTAGTTCATTTTACTGTAGTATTAATAAAACAAAAAAAAATGTATATCCTGTATTCAAAAACATTAAATAAGAATTTTATTAAGTAAATATTAATATTTGTACTTAATTTCTTTATTCAACATTTTTAAAAATATAAATAACATAATTTGTCACTTAAAATTAATATAAAAAAAAAAAAAAAAAAAAAAATCTTCAAACTAATTTATAGTTATAAATGGTCTTTAAGTAAATTCGATATTTCTTCATTTACAAATTCAGACGCAGCAAGTGGATACGGGTATGATTTTGAATATACAGGATCCTGGTCTACTGTTCGAATGGTTGCAACCACTCTAGTTTTAATGTGGTAAAGCTTCAATTGGATCAGCGAAAACTCGCTTATGCTTATCTAGTAGTGAAATAAATTGTCTCAACACCTGTGGTGGGATATCTGCATCATCGGTTCTTATATTATTTACTTCTTTAGTGAACCAATACATAAACTTTTCCTTTCCACCATTATAATTTAATATTCCTTTACGCACATCTATTTGAGCATTAATGTCATTTAACAGATCAAACCCAATTATTCCATCAAATGTTTTTAGGTCTGGTAGCATAAAAAAATCAGAAGTTCTGTTGAAAATATTTACGAGGCATTTAGAAGTTATAGAGGTTTTCCCGTGGACAGATTTAACAGTAAAAGGATTTTCCACAGATTTAATGGATTTTAAGAAATTAAAATCTTTTATATAATTTTTTGAAGCTCCGGTATCGATAAGTAATTTTATATTGGTTCCCCCCAACGTTCTCTCTATATAAGGGAGGAGGGATTTATTTCTAAAAAATTAATCTCGTCTTCAGTTGGAACAAAGGGTGTATCATTGATAGGATTGGGTACTTCGAACTCCTGTTGGTATAAGTTATAGGTAGAGCAAACGTCAATGTCCTGTCCCTCAGGTAAGCTGTCTTCATGGTCTAAGTTATTAATCCTCTGCATTTTATTAGGAATAATTCTGCTGGATTCACGTGGTCTTTTATTGTTTTGGTCATAGTTCATGCGATAGCTACGATCAATTTCCATAGGCCCCGGGCGCTGTTGCTGCCTTGGAGCGTTGTTTGAGTTATGAACTTGATGTCCATAAGTAGCATGTGGAATTGATTAAATCGATTAAATTGATAATTTGGATGTTGTTGTTGGCTTTTATTAAATTGACCGAATTGGTTAGGAAGGGTTGGTTGGTTAAATTGACCCCTAGGTTTTTGATAGTGGGGAGAGTTATTGAAATTTCCATGGTGAACAAGTGGCAGTCTACTATTGTTATTATCGAAAACAGATGCAAAGTGGTACCGGGCCTGGTTTGTTTCTAGTTCTTGTGCTAATACTAGGGCAGATGGCATGTCTGCAGGCTTGCAAGAAAATATTATATCGCAGAGTGGCCTTCTCAGACCAGAGATAAAAACTCTAAGTCTATCCTGGCGGTATTTCTTGTTGTATGACTCGATCAGTGCTGCTTGTCCCTGGTACGACATCATTACTTTATTAATTATTTGAGTTAACTTTTATTCTACCTCATCATAAAAGTTGGTTATTGTTTTAGTACCTTGTTTCAAGGTAGAAAGTTCTTGTTCTAGGGTATAAATGGATTTCTTGTCAGCGTACGCAAAGTGTAATCGTGATAATATAGCATGAAAGTTTAGAACCGTATTATAAGAACTCAACATAGTATCAGCGCTTACAACTATTTTGTTTCTAATTATAGCTATGGCCTGATAGTAACGCGAACTTCCTTCATAAATCTCAAACAGCTTGTGCGCTGTTAATGCTGCCTGACGCCAAGAAACGTATCGCTTTGCGTCGCCTGTAAACTCAGGTATTGATTTAACAATTTCTAATGATTCGTTACATTCTATACCATCTCTAATCTCTATGCCCTTATACTCTTCTACCTGTAATGGTGCTTCAAGAATAGCTAGTCGTTTAGTTAATTCATCAATTTTTGTCCTAAACTCATCCCTAGCTTGTTCAGTTGCTTGTCTTAGAGCAACGTCCATCATGGCTTTCATTGTACCAACGTCCATGGTTTTATCTTTCCTTGCACAATTTAGTTCTTCTGTTGTAATACCTAAGTCTTCTATTTCCTGCACGCTTAAGTTTAAACTAGCTAAGCTATCTATTACTTTTTCGAGACTCATAAAATTATTTTTTAAGAATTATTTATTTTTACATAAATTGTAATTATAACAATTAATTTTAGTTATTCTAGTTATTCTAATACTATCTTACATTATAACTATAGCAGCAACCGGCATTGTTGTAGTTTGTTGAAGTTGAATTTTGTTGAATCTTTTGTTATAGTTGAATTTTTAGTTTGTAAGTGTTTTTTTCTTTAAGTTTTTTATTAATAAAATGTTTCTGTATTAAAATTTTTCACTTTTCCTTTCACTATGTGAAGTTCTTTCAGTGTTTCCAAAACAAGGTTTTCTTACTTTTTTACTATAAAATGTTTCTTAAAAAAAAAATTTTTTGCTGTATTTTCACTATGTGGAATTCTTTAAAGTTGGCACGTTTTTTCTTACTGTAAAATGTTTCTTCAGAAACTTTTTTACTTTATTTATCTTTTTCCACTATGTGGAATTTTTTAAGTTCACTTGTGGATTCGTAGGCACTGTAAGATGTTTCTTCAGAATTTATTGATCTTTTTCCACTATGTCGAATTTTTTCAAGTTCATTTGTGAATTCGTAGGCACTGTAAAATGTTTCTTCAAAATAAATTTATCTCTTTCCAATATTTGGAATTTTTCAAGTTCACTTGTGGATTCGTAGGCACGCTATTTAAACCGCGGGCCCCACGTTGGGCGCCAATTAATAAGAATGGTTTGTTTGGTATTTAATTATTAATAAGAATGGTTTGTTTGGTGGTTAATTATTTTTTATTGCTGGCACTATGTGCCAGTTTTAAATCCTTCGCTATCCAGTACAATACTAACTCTACAATAACTCTATCATAACTTATTATAGTTTAGCCGCTGTCGCTGTTGTCATTGTGGCCGTTGTAGCTGCTGCTGTTATTGCAGTCGCTGTTGCTATTGTTGTTGCTGTCGCTGCTGTTGTTCTTGCTGCTGTTGTTTTTGCTACTGTTTATGTTCCTGGTACCGTTCCTAAGCAGACGCTTAGGTTGCAAAAAATAATTCAAGCGGATGCGCGTGTGGAACTTTGTTGTTGTCGAGTGCAAGCTAAGCCGAATCGTAGAGGCAGATGCTTAGGTTGCAAAAATTTATTATGCAGCAGTTAGCTGTGTTAATTTGTACAACCCTGACGGACAACAAACAAGGAACAACAGACAATGAACTGAAAAGAAAGAAGCTTAGTCAGTCGCAGAATGACGCTTAGCTGTACGCACGAAAAAAAAATCTTTAAATGTAACTTAAACCTAAGTGAATATATAAAAAAGTTACAATGTTACTTAAGGGAGTAGTACCAATCTATTGGTAGAAAAGAACATACATTTTTAATATTGTTTTTTTTAATCATATTTATTAAATATCAATTTTAAACTTTTTGTGACATATTTATAAATGTTTGAAGATAACAAAAAAAATTTTTTTTTATTACTTCTTCAGCCGGTAGAGGGCGATGAAATCAAGCACTAAAAAAAAAAGGTTGTCCCACTGCTGCAACTTAATGTTAGGAACGGCTAATCTGAAACAAAAATAATCAAATTTTCTATTATTGGTGATAACCTCTTACGTGGAAATTAACCACATTTAGGGAAAGGATATAACCTCAACTAAAAGGATATACTTAATTGCTTAAACCTAAAAAAAGTGTGGTTTTAAATAAATTCAAGATTATTTTTTACCATTTTAAAATGTTTTTTATTGAAAGAATTAATTTGTTACATTCAAAACAAAACATAAAGCAGGGTTATATAAAAAAGAGTTAACCAGTTTTCAGTGACTTTATGAGTACATGAATTAAAAAAACATTTTACGTAACTTATGTAAAAATTAAAAGGGAAATATAAAATTTTTGACTCACATTTTTGGATTAAATGACTTACTACATAATCTCCGGGTTTGAAAAATCTAATCCCAACACGAAATATTATCTCTGCTTCCGTGTTTTGGCATATCTATCGATGACTTGATCCACAATCACATTAATGTCATAATGAATATTCAATAAAGCAAGTCCGTTTAATCTTTCTTCTGTTGTCGTAGATCTCAAATAGGTTGTAATTCTATTCAATATAGAAAATGATCTTTCACCAGTTGCTCCACTTGAAGGCAAAATTTTAAAAAGAGTATGAATAAGAGGATATACTTCAGCATCACAGCAGTGTAATAGTTGCATTGCATTAGTACTTGAATCATACTTTTCTCTTTCAAATTGCAAGTGCCACATCTTCAACTCATTAATCAAAGATCTTTCTAAAACCTCTGAAGATTCTTTGAAGAAAATGTAATCTATTTTACAAAGTTTTCTCACAGCTTGTATAGACAATGCAATGCTTTTCAAGGTAATGGAATAAGGAAACATATGGTAATGGAAACTACTACAAATCCAAAGTAGTTGTTGAAAATCGACTTTTTCTCTTTGACACACAATCTTGATCTTTTACCATCCCTGCATTATTTTAAACTTTTTTATTTGATGCTATGTGGGATGAAATAGTTTAAAAAAAATAAACGAGTACAAAATTAATTTTTACAAATCTCTCAAATGTCTAAAAATCAACAGACCCATTACCAGAGAAAAACTAGACAAGCATATAAAGATTTTTATATTTAATTTTAATGGCATTCGAAGCCTGTTAAATGTTCATTTCACAAAGTTTACACATGACCACAAAACAAAAGCACAAAAAATTTTCTGGAAATTTAGGGATAATTTGCTTAAAATTAGCACCCAAAGGCAAATTGAACTAAATATTCCAGTATCATTAGATACAGAAGTGCATCCATATTATACATTCATATCTTCATCAGACACAGACGAAGACCAAACAATAACAATGCCACAATCGGTGGTTGAATTTTTAAATACCGCCACCAAACTCATTCCAGAGTTTGATGGTAAACATGAAAATTTAAGAAGTTTCATTGACTCACTACAGTTATTGAACTCAATAAAAGAGAATCATGAAACAACTGCCGTTCACTTAGTCAAAACAAAACTAAAGGGAACGGCTAGAAACCTTATAAGTAATGAAAACACTTTAGCAGCTTTAATTGCAAAATTAGAATCAACTGTCAAGGGTTAATGCTTCAAAATCTGCACATACTACTTTCACAATGCGAAAAGGTGACTGTCCTCAGGTGACTATTAACGGTTTAATAATCCCAAAGGCCAACATCATAAAATATTTAGGAATGCACTTAGATCGGCGCCTCACTTGGAAGGAACACATAAAGGCAAAACGCAAGCAATTAAATAACAAAACCAAACGACTTCATTGGCTACTTGGTTCTAGATCTGAGTTAAACCTTGAAAATAAAATTCGACTCTATAAAGCGATTTTAAGGCCAGTTTGGACCTACGGAGTCCAACTTTGGGGTACTGCTAGTAAGTCAAATATTAATATCCTACAACAATATCAATCCAAGACTTTAAGGATGATTTTAAACGCCCCTTGGTTTGTAAGAAATGACTTAATACATAAGGACTTAAACATTCTAACAGTTCAAGATGAGATCCGAAAACTCTGTGAAAGATACCTCAAACGGCTTAGCAACCATACCAACACATTAGCAATCTGCCTTCTGGATGAAACCAACGAAACAAGGCGACTCCAGCGATTTCATGTTTTAGATCTTCCATTTAGATTATTATAAGTATAGAGAAACACCTGTTTGTAAACTATGTTGTCTGTTAATTAAGTATTTGAAATAATTCTTTGAATGTCTTAAACAATGTTTGATTATCTTTTGTAGTGATTGTATTCAATGGAATGCAATACTCTCTGTTATGTTATACATCATTTCGCAAATTTGTTTATTATCATTTTGATAGATTACAAATAAAAACTATAAAAAAAAAAAAAAAAAAAAAAAAAAACTGTCAAGGGTGAATCAGTAGCAGTGTTAGCTGCAAAAATTAATAATGTGAAACAAAACACAAAGTCAACTAATTGCTATACTAAAGAGATAGAAGAGCTGACAAAGTCGCTGGAAAATGCGTACATCTACGATGGATTAACACCAGAGTTGGCTAACAAGTACTCGACAGAAGTTGCAGTCAAAGCAATGACAAACAACTGCAACATCAGCGAAGTAAAACTTATTATGAAAGCGGGGACATTCATCAATATGAATGATGCAGTGTCAAAATTTGTCGCGAGCTGCACTGAAGCAACAGGGCAGCAGAACGCAATTCTAAACTTAAAAGGTAGAAATTTCTCGGGCTATAATTTTCGTGGACGATCCCGTGGTCAATGGAATTATCAAAGCCGAGAACGCGGGCGCGGTAACTACAATAACAGGGGTCAACATTTTCACTATAATAACCGCAGACAACAAAACGCCCATGTCAATAACAGTAGGCGATATGTGCGTGTAGCACACGATGACGCGGAAAACGCACAGTCCCCCAGTACTCCATAGAAAGCAAAACAAATACCAGGAAAATCTTCAACATCAATTTAAATTTAACATCCTATATCTCAATACGAACATCATTTAACGAGGATGTACAATAACTGTACAACAACAACAACATAGGCAAAACAAATTGCAGCTACAGCACAGGGAAACGCACGCTTGTTGACCTACTTTTATTTATTATTATGTATGTTGTTTTCATTTTATATATTGTGAATTTTGCATGTTTTTTAATTGTTTAAATTATTAATACCAAATAAGCAATATTTATCATGAATTTAGGTTTTGTCATTTATTGAAGTTAATGTTAAGTAATCAATATTTAATTTGTTTAACTAAGCAATATGTTTTATATTTAAACAGGTACAAGGAAATAATAAAGTTAGTTATTTATTTTACACTAATCAGCAAGTGTCTTTTTTAACTCTCTACATAAACAATCCAGGTTCAAGTGCCTGTGTTTGTTAAGTGTTCAATCCAGAGCAATCCAAGTTCAAGTGCTTGTGTTTGCGCCACTGGAACGAAACATTTTGGTGACCCCGACAGCTATACAACGCACGGAGGAATCAATTTGGTGACCCAGACAACTACACAACGCACGGAGGAATCATTTGGTGACCACGACAGCTACACAACGCACGGAGGAATCAATTTGGTGACCCCGACAACTACACAACGCACGGAGGAATCAATTTGGTTACCCCGACAACTACACAACGCACGGAAAGGTGCCACAAGGACACGTCACATCGATCGCCGCAATCATGGGTGCCACAAGGACACACCACATCGATCGCCGCAATCAAGAGTGCCACAAGGACACGCCACAGCGACCGCCGCATTCAAGGGTGCCATAAGGACACGCCACAGCGACCGCCGCAATCAAAAGTGCCACAAGGACACGCCACAGCGATCGTCGCAATCAAAAGTACGACTAAAGTGCCACAAGAGGCACACTACAGCAAAAAATGGCAACATTCAACGCGTTATTGGAATTACAAATCAAGACTGGCGAGGAAATACAGCGGATTGTAACAAATTTCAAAAAGGATTCGGTTGGAAGAAAGTCGAACGCCACATATAACAAAGAGCGGTTGCGTCAGCTCAACTTGGTTTGGGATGAATACGAAAAACGAGACAGCGAGTTGAGATGCAAGATCGACCAGCCAATGAATCACGAGTATTTCACAGATCACTATGATAAAATACGTAAAATAGCTGAATACCACATCCAGCTATTCAACACGAAAATCATACGATTTGAATCACAAGAGGCATCAGGACTAAATACTGGTGCCAACAAATCTGGACCAAACCATGGGGCTAGTACAAAATCAGAGCAACAGCAACATGATACGACAACTACTCAACATCAAGGCCTAATTCGAAAGATTGCAGAACGCATGACAGCTTTACGGCGATTGCTCAATTCACTAGCAGCTGCACAAGAGAGGAGACATCCCAATTCTACAAGGTCAATATCAGCACCATAAATAAATTATGGAATCAACTTGAAGGACTTCAGGATGAAGCATTGGAAAAACTGGAGGACCAAGCACCATTAGGTTTCGATCAAACTGAATTCAACGAATTAGGAGACATGGTGAGGCAACAACTGGTCAAACTCTCCATTAAGGAAGATCAGCTTCAATCAAGAAATACACCATTATCAACTTCAGGAAGATATCATCCTGCACAGACTACACTACCATTGCCAAAGGTGACAATTCCGAATTTCAACGGCGATTACCTAAAATGGCAAGAGTTCTACAATATATTTAATCAAATGATAGACAAAGAACCATTACCACTAGTCCAAAAAATGTGGTATCTAAAATCAAATGTTTCGGGAGAAGCCGCAAAGCTCATCAGTCATTTATCACTGACTGAAGAAAGCTACAATGCAGCTTGGACGCTGTTGCAAGATCGATATAACAACAAACGAATCCAGGTTGGAGCCTTGGTCCAAAAATTACTATAGCAACCTCTCGGTACATCAACAGCTGGTTCGGTAAAAAATTTACATGACACAGCAAGAGAATGTTTGTTAGCTTTAAACAATCTCGAAGTGGAAACAACTTCATGTGACCCACTCCTGTTGCACATACTGATTAAAAACTTAGATAGAGCAATGCACATTAGATTTGAGCAATCATTAGCAAGACCAAAGGAGCTATTGAAAATCAATGAATTTTTGTCATTTTTGGAACTACAATTCCAATCAATGGAGTCGATCGGTTCCAAAGATAAATCGTCATGTACACAGGTAACGACTAGATCATTCACTACAGTTGCAACCACACAAAGGAACATAAATACTTGCAGATTATGCAACATCAGCTATCATCCATTGTATTTCTGCAAAAAATGTCTGCAATTATCTACACCAGAGAGACTGAATTGGGTGCAAAAAAATAAACTTAGTGTCAACTGTTTCAAGCTAGATCATACAGCAAAGAACTGCCCATCACGAACCTGCACTAAGTGTGACAAGAAACACAATTCACTGGTGCATCTAGAAAGAAGAAGCGATGTCTCAAATGCAACAAAGGCAACTGCTTCAAGAATAGCAGTCACATCAGCTGCAGCCCACACGATGACAGCACGTAAAGGTTATGTCTTACTAGCAACAGTGAAAATAAAAATAACTGCGGCTAATGGAAGATCAGGTGAATTTAGAGCAATTTTAGACTCTGGTTCACAAATAAACATTATCTCTGAGCGACTCATCAGAAGGTTGTCCATCATTCCAAACGACGCATCACTCTGCATTGAGGGTATCGGAAAAGCAAAAAGCAGAGCCACACAATGGGTCAATGTCATGCTGCAATCTTTGGACAACAATTTTTCAACTCATTTGGAGGCATTCGTACTTCCAAACATCATTCCTTGTCAACCAAACAATAATCTTGATATTTCTAAATGGCCAATTCCTACCAACATTCAATTGGCGGATCCAGAATTTCATCAACCAGGAAAAATTGATATTATGCTTGGTGCCGAGTTCTATTTCAAGCTAATATCCTCAGGACAAATCACGCTGTCACCTGACCTCCCAGTCCTACAAAATACAGTTCTTGGTTGGATCGTTAGTGGAAAGATTGGTAACAACTCTGAAGCATCGGACACATTGACTTGTGCTGTTGGTGGTCAAGATACCAGTGATATAAATTTCTCATTGGAGGAAATGGTGGAGCAGCTGTGGAAAATGGATGAAGTAGAATCAAATGAAAAGGGCTTATCCCCGGTGGAGCAGCGATGCGAGGCACACTTTACTCAAAATGTTCGCATCAATGAAGAAAATCGTTTTGTCGTTAGACTACCGTTTCTTCAAACTACATCAGCCTTGAGAGAATCGAAGGAAATGGCTTACAACAGATTCTTAAGCCTAGAACGTCGACTTCTTAAAAATGATATGGTTCGAAAACAGTATGTCCAATTCATGGAAGAGTACAAGCGATTGGGGCATATGAAGGAAGTTAATCTTGATTCTGTACTGACGCCTAATTATTTCATACCTCATCATTGTGTACTAAAGCCAGACAGCACAACAACCAAACTACGAGTGGTATTTGATGCATCAGCCAAAACTATGTCTGGCTATTCCTTAAATGATTTAATGTTCACAGGTCCAACAGTCCAAAGTGAATTATTCCCCATACTTCTTCGCTTTCATTGGTCACGCTTTTTTTACTACGGACATTGAAAAAATGTATAGACAAATTTTAATACATCCAAAAGATCAGCAATACCAAATCATTATGTGGAGAGCTCATCCAACGACACCTGCAAGCTACTACGAACTCAACACGGTTACCTATGGGACTCGAGCAGCACCATATCTTGCCACAAAATGCTTGCAACGCATCGCAAATGAAAATATTATTAGTTTTCCACTATGATCTCAGATTTTGCAAAACAATTTCTACGTTGATGATGAGCTTGGTGGATCAGACAGTTTAATAACAGCTATCGAAGCTCAACAGCAGCTCATACACATCTTGAAAAATCATGGTTGCAATTTGCGCAAATGGTGTGCAAATCATCCAGCGCCCCTTCAGAACATTCCTCAAGATGACCAGGAAGTCAAATTAGATTTCAACAATACTTACAACGATTCAATTAAGATACTTGGATTATTATGGCTACCAAAAACTGACCAATTTTGTTTTAAAGTAAGACTGGATCCAGTAAAGGTTGTCCCAAAACGAGCGATTACATCTGATTTAGCTAGGCTGTTTGACCCATTATGAATCGTTGCTCCAGTGATAGTTACTGCGAAGATGTTTGTTTAGGAACTGTGGCAATTAAAAATTAAATGGGATGATGCCTTACCAGCTGAATTACATGCAAAATGGATAAAATTTTGCAGTGGCTTAAGTGATTTAGACGATTTGAAATTTTCACGTCACATTTTTAAAGGAGACATTCCAAGGACAATCCAAATTCACGCATTTTCGGATGCATCAGAGAAGGCGTTTGGCACTGCAGTGTATATTCATTCAGAATTTAGGGATGGGAGAATAATAGTGAAGCTTTTGTGTTCTAAATCACGAGTAGCACCACTTAAAATACAAACACTGCCTAGACTCGAACTATGTGCTTCAGTGCTAACTGCTCAACTGGTAAACCGAGTAAAGAACGACCTTAATCTCAAGGAACATCAAACATTTCTCTGGACAGACAGCTGACATCCTGTCTAGAGGTCTGCAACCAAGTACTTTAGCCAATTGCAATCTTTGGTTTTATGGACCACTATTTTTACATGGAAAAGAAATTATGTGGCCACCAAGATTCAACTCCGCATTGGCGATTTCAACCAACATGGAAAAGACACGGAAACCTTCACCAGTAGCCAGCAAAAACATGGTGTTCACATTGACCAAAAACGACGGGCTACTTAATTTGTGTATAAAATTAACCATAGAAATTCATTCCGCACACTTCAAAGAATTATGGGATACGTTCTACGGTTCATAAATCACACCAGATGCAAAAGAGAGCTAAGACAAACCCAAACGGTACTTACTCCCACCGAGCTTGATCATGCATTAACTAACATTGTAAGAGCAATACAGACTTCTGATTTCAAGGATGAAATAACACATTTGAAAAAATACGCGGAATTCAAAAAGACAAGTCCATTTAGTAGTTTGTCACCATTTTTAGACGAAATGAACATTCTGAGAGTTGGTGGACGCTTAGAGGCATCGACATTACCATTCGATGCTAAGCATCAAATGCTGCTGCCATATAACGACCCTATAACAAAACTAATTTTGGTTATGTTACATTACGATAATATGCACTGCGGTCCACAGACCTTGCAAGCATTATCTAGGCAGCGATTTTGGATAATCAAAGGAAAATCAATGGCAAGGAATGTCGTACAAGGTTGTGTTCGCTGTTCCAGAGCAAAACCAAGACTTTTTCAACAAATTATGGGCAATCTTCCAGCGTCCAGAATAACTCAAGCACGACCATTTCTTAAAACTGGAGTAGACTTTTGTGGACCCTTCGGGATAAATTACAAAATTCGTGGTAAGAAACCGCATAAAGCATATATTGCCATATTCTGCTGTTTCGCTATAAAGGCTGTGCATCTAGTCAACGATTTGACAACCGAAGCCTTTATAGGATCACTAAAGCGTTTTACATCTCGACGTGGGCGCTGCGATAATGCCACCAACTTTGTCGGAGCCAAAAATAAATTGAAGGAATTAAACGACGCCATATTTGTAAATACTTCTCAGAAGAAAATCACCAAAACATGCAGCGACCGTGGAATCGACTTCAAGTTCATACCACCTCGGGCCCCACACTTTGGCGGACTATGGGAGGCGGCCGTGAAATCAGCAAAACATTTATTACTGCGAAGCGTGTCAACCGAATCCCTTACATACGAAGAGCTTGAAACTGTGATCATTGAGATTGAAGCCATCTTAAATTCTCGACCAATAACACAAATGTCCACAGATCCAAATGATTTAACTGCTCTGACAGCAGGACATTTCTTGATTGGTGAACCACTAACTGTACAAGTCGATAGAAGATCACCACAGTCCAAAATATCATTGGCAACAAGATGGAAGCTAGTATCGCAGGTTAAACATGAATTCTGGAGAAGATGGAATCTCGAATACCTCAACCAATTACAAGAAAAATGAAAATGGAAGAATCATTCACAAAATGTTCGAGAGAATGAATTGGTTATTATCAAGGAAGAATATGTTCCTGTCATGCAGTGGCCTCTTGGCCGAATAGTAGAGGTACATACTGGACCTGATGGAGCAGTGCGTGTTGTTGACGTAAAAACAGCAACAGGAATATGGAAACGAGCAATCCACCGACTAGCACCACTTCCTGTAGAGTCTGACCCAACATCTGATCCAACATCGCCATCTCAACAGAATCATGAAGAAGAAGAAGAAGAAAGGAGTGAAATTCTAACTAAACGAAAGAAATTCTCCAACAATTCACTGATCACAACTCTTGTAGTATCGTTACTGCTACTACCAATGATACTAGCAAATCCTGTCGACATTAAATAATTTTAAAATGGTCCTGGAATCTATTTTGAAGATGTTGGTACAGCACATTTGGCGACTGCCGAATGGAAAATTGTTGCATACTATGACCTTATTCCGTTCTGGGTTGAACTCGAAGCTTTCACTAATGTAACATTAGCCTATCAACAGCTATGCAACCAATCACGCCAAGGTTCAGGCTGCACTGCACTTGCCAACCATTCCCTGCACACAAGAAAGAAATTACAATTGGACAGCGAATTGTTAATAAGGCGACGCAAGACTAGAGCTGCTTTAGACATTGTCGGAAACATAGCCAATACACTGTTTGGTGTTCTTGATTCTGATTATGCCAAGGAAATGTCAAAAACAATTAGCCAACTACAGAATAACGAAGAGCAGATGGTCAACATTCTTAAGAAGCACACCTC
Organism: Pherbina coryleti; assembly: GCA_943735915.1. Taxonomy (NCBI): domain Eukaryota; kingdom Metazoa; phylum Arthropoda; class Insecta; order Diptera; family Sciomyzidae; genus Pherbina; species Pherbina coryleti. Next base: position 133,925,371 of record OX030948.1, read on the forward strand.
CATTATTGATTCGACAATTAATATAATAAAGCAAAACGAAGTCAGCACAAACACAAGAGTAAATATGATACAGAAGGAACTAGCTACACTTGAAAATGCAATCAACAAGGAAACTGAGACACAACGAAGATGCCAAGTTCTTATGTCATTAGGACTACAGTTGTCTCTCATAGCTACAAACTTACAACAGATCCAAACTGCCATTCTAAATGTTCTCACCGCTAACCATCACGGCAAAATAAGCCCATTGCTATTATCTCCTCAACAACTAAGCGATGAGATAATCAACATAAAAAACAACTTGCCACCATCAAAACAGTTGCCAATCGGAAAAGATGAGCTGTTGCATTTTTACAAATTAATGACATCAGAAGGAGGAATATCAAATAATCACGTTATATTTGTGATAAAATTCCCACTTATGGATCAGAAACGTTTCAACATTTTTCGAGTTATACCAATTCCTACCACAATCAACAATACTTTGATAGCAATTAAGGCAGATACCGAACTTATGGGCACAAATATTCACAGGGACCATTACTTCCCGATGAGTTTCACTCAAATCGAAGCATGCCTTGTAATAACTGCATCAACTTATCTTTGTTCAAATAAACAATCCATGTTTAACAAGGGATCAAATGCCTTCTCTTGCGAATTCAATTTGTTAAACAATAGAACATCGGCAGATTGTAAACTCACCAATTTACATGATGATTTTGTATGCACTCAACTGAACCACAAAAATCAATGGATCTACGGGACTAAGGAAACTAATCAAATGAGCGCTGTATGCGGAACCAATGCTTTTCAAATAAAAATAGAGGGATCTGGACTACTATCACTAGATTCAGAGTGCATAATAAAACATAACGTCATAACCATTCAAGGACATTTTGTCATCAAAAGCACCATTCATTCATCTTACGCAAAACATGGCAATCTAACAGCAGTCGCGTTTCCCAGCGAAATTAGGAAGATCTTCAACTCTTCTTCCGATTCTACAACAAAAACCCTGGAACAACTTACAGCTCTACAAAATGTCTTGAAGTCAGGAAAGAGTTCGGAGCTTCCAGAACTGTCGCTGTCTACCAACATTCATCATTACGCAATCAGCTATACAGCCCTTATTATATCAATTATAATAGCAAGCTGTATTATCTGGCAAATAAAAACTGGTGCGTTTAAAAAGGAACAACCCATCATCATAAAGCCAATACCAAGGCCAAGACGACACCTGTCCGAATGCGAGCATTCAACGCGCGGGAGAATGTACAATAACTGTACAACAACAACAACTTAGGCAAAACAAATTGCAGCTACAGCACAGGGCAAGCACGCTTGTTGACCTACTTTTATTTATTATTAGGTTTGTTGTTTTCATTTTATATATTGTGAATTTTGCATATTTTTTAATTGTTTAAATTATTAATACCAAATAAGCAATATTTATCATGAATTTAGGTTTTGTCATTTATTGAAGTTAATGTTTAGACCGTGTGCTATTCGGAAACTTTTCACTCGTGGTAGGAGAGAATTTACTGAGTTGAATACAATTTCTGTCTGTTGAAATAAAATTGTAATTTTTGCTGTGCCAAAAGGAAGATGAAATTTTGACAACTAGAAATGTTGACGTTTTCGATTTTGGTAGTGCATTAGCACAAGAATTTAATTTAATTTGCGAAATTGTCGATATATATTGAAAATTAGGGATTCTGGTTGCTATGCTGTCGGAAACACAAAATTTTTAACTGCTTTACGACTCACAAACTCACAAGTGTTTTTTTTTTTCATTTTTGCTTGTGTCAAAAATTCTCTTTCCGATTGTCAAAAATTATACTAGCCCCTGGGGCTACATGAATTTTTGACAATCATATTCACCTCACAAGTGCCAAATATTCTCTTTCAGACTGTCAAAATTTCATCATCCGAGTGAAAAGTTTCCGAATAGCACACGGCCTTAGTAATCAATATTTAATTTGTTTAACTAAGCAATATGTTTTATATTTAAGCAGATACAAGGAAATAATAAAGTTAGTTATTTATTTTACACTAATCATCAAGTGTCTTTTTTTAACTCTCTACATAAACAATCCAGGTTCAAGTGCCTGTGTTTGTTAAGTGTTCAATCCAGAGCAATCCAAGTTCAAGTGCTTGTGTTTGCGCCACTGGAACGAAACAGAGGATGTGTCAACATTCTTAGTTGATACAGGGGCAGATATTTCTGTAGTTAAAGAAGAACAAATAAAATCTGAAATAATAGACAAATTTTCAAAAACTAGCCTACACGGTATAGGCAATGACATAACATTCACAATAGGTAAAGTAGCAGCAGATTTAAAAATTAAAAACCTACTGGTTCCACAAGAATTTCACGTCGTTAGTGACGAATTCCCAATTCCATCTGATGGAATAATTGGTCTCGATTTTGTCAAGAAATACAATTGTATATTTGACTACCAACAAAGTCAAGACCTATTAATCTTAAGACCAAATAACTTTGCTGAGATTTCAGTACCAATGCGAAACTCGCCAAGTGTTAATGCAATATCGATATCAGCAAAGTCTGAGGCAATCAGACAAATATTCATACAAAGTATGGAAAAAGAAGTGTTAATACCAAATCAAAAAATTCAAGATGGTATATATATTGCAAATACAATTGCAAATAGCAAAACAGCGTTCATTCGAGTGATAAATACAACAAATAAAAACGCATTAATACTAAATTTACATATTAATACTGAAAGTCTAAACGACTATGAAATTGCTTCAATTAATAACAGTGACATAAAGTTGAAAAAATTGTCCAAAAATTTTCCAGATTTTATAAAATCAGATTTATACAAACTCTGTTCTGAGTTTGTTGATGTATTTGCGCTCGGAACAGATAAAATTACAACAAATAACTTCTACAAGCAAAAATTGCGTTTAAAAACTGATGAGCCAACATATATAAAAAACTACAGAATTTCGCATACCCATAAAGCAGAAATAACCAAACAGGTCGACAAATTGGTCAAAGATGAAATAATAGAACCATCAGCTTCTGAGTACAATAGTCCTATACTATTGGTACCGAAAAAATCCCTTCCGGGTAATTCTCAGAAAAGATGGAGACTAGTTGTAGATTATAGGGGGATTAACAAAAAATTAACAGCAGGCAAATTTCCGTTGCCAAGAATTGATGATATTCTTGACCAAGAAGGCAGAGCAAAATATTTTTCTTGCCATGACTTAACGTCTGGTTTTCATCAAATAGAACCAGATGAAGACTCTCGGGACATCACTTCTTTTTCGACGGATAAAGGGTCATTCCGTTTTAAACGCTTGCCATATGGTCTCAAAATTGCTCCAAATTCATTCCAACGAATGATGACGATAGCATTTTCTGGTTTAACTCCAGCACAAGCTTTTCTGTACATGGATGACTTAGTTGTACTAGGACGGTCTCAGAAACATATGTTAGATAACCTAACAGAAGTGTTCACAACGTGTCGAAAATACAACCTTAAACTTCTCTTGAGAAGTGCTCATTTTTTAGAACCGAGGTTACATATTTGGGTCATAAGTGTACCGACAAAGGCATTCTTCCTGATAATAGTAAATTCCAAATAATTTTAGATTACCAAACTCCCAAAAATGCCGATGAAACCAAAAGATTCGTTGCTTTCTGCAACTATTATAGACGATTTGTTCCAAACTTTGCTGAACATTCCAGGCTCTTAACGAGACTTTGTAAAAATGTTATGTAGAACTCATGATACAATTCAAACATCAGGTTTTAGTGCTCAGTTATGACTACACTTTATTTTCTGTTTTCTTATGCTGCTTAGTTACTGCACAGCGCAGCCATGCACACACACACAGACACATCCAATGTACGCAAGTCAGGTGAGATATGCTAAGGCAGCATATTCCCACGGCGACTTAGACACTTGGTATTGTGCATGCAATGTAAGCGATATAGGTTACACTGTGCAACCATACTTATGCTACACCTCCCTTTTTGGAGGAATGAATTTACAATTTTTTTTTTTAAAAATATAAAATTTAAAAATAATTTGAGTTTATTCTTATATTCTTAATTCTTATATTCTTTTGTTTTCTAATTTTTGTTTTTATTACATATTTGTTTTTTTTTTGTTATACATATGTATTATATTATTTGTACCTATTAATTATAATGTATTTTAATTATTTATGTTTAATTTATAATTAATACTATGCTTAGATTGAATTATTATTTATTTTATTACAAACCAAAAATTTAAATTTATTCTTATAATTAGATTTAATTTTTATTTTTCATTCATTCAAAAGATTATATAATCTGATATTATAATAGGAACTAGAAAATAGAAATAGAAATTTAAAAATTTTTATTACAATTGTATATATTTCCTTAATCTGTCAGTGTGTACTGTACTGATCTTGTTATTGTCGTCTGCGATAACCGCATTATTTTTATTGTCGAGCCTAACAACTTTAAATGGACCTTTGTACAAACTTTCTAGCTTATGGCTCTCTTGTTTAAGCAGTACTAATTCTCCTACTGATAGGTCTACACTATTAATTCTGTCATAAGGAATCTTTTCCTTTTCCTTTCTTTTTTGAATTATTTCTTTAGCTCTTTTATGGGCATTTTGCATGCGAAATTTGATTTCCTTGTCGTATGTATCAACATTGTAGATTATTGTATCTACTTGTGGGCACGAAAAAAAATTATAATTATTTGGAGATTTGCCGAATATTAGTTCGAATGGGCAGTAATCGTGCGCTACTGATGGTGTAGTGCTGTAGCAATACGTATAGTACTTTAGCCATTCGTCCCAATCATCTTTGTCTACTACAATGTATGATCGAACATACTCGTTAAATGTTCGGTGGTTTCTTTCCACCGTACCCGGTGTTTGACGGTGGTAAGCCGTGGAAGTAACATTTTCCACTTTTAGCAGTTTACAAATCTCGTCAAATAGTTGGTTTTTATACTCGGTACCCATGTCCGTGATTATTTTTCTCATAGGACCGTACACCAGTATAAAATTGTCAAAAATTGCTTTTGCGACGGATTTCGCATTTTTGTCTGCAATTGGTACTGAAACTAAATATTTTGTTAAATCACATATTATTGTGACGGCATAAACGTTTCCAATTACCGATCTTGGTAATAGGCCAACTGTATCTATCAGAACTATATCAAATGCAGTTGCTGGGGTATCAGTAATTACCATCTGCTCTTTGATGTTTTTGTGCGCTTTATTTCTTTGACATTCGAAACATTTTTTAACATATTTACATCTTGTGTCATATTTTTCCAGGAATACGCTTGTTTAATTTTTTTCAGTGTACGTGTGATCCCACTGTGGCCACCAGTGATTGAATCATCATGAAACTTTTGTAATATTTTGTGTATTTCACCTGTTGTTGTTATTTTAATTAATTGTGGCGTCAGTGCTATTTTCAATTTTTTCAGTAGTTCATTTCCTTTCGTTTTGTATTCTGCAACCCGGGTTTTTTCAAATATATCATCACTTGTTGACTGCTGCAGCTTTTTTAATCCGTTATCACTTGCTAATTTTTCAAGCAGTGGAAATAATTGATCTATGTCGATTTTTCCATTAGTGAGAAGATCGTTTATGTTCTTGGTGATCACCTTTTTATTTCTTTTTATTTTTATACAGTAGCCTTTAATTGCTAGCTTTGCGCTGTTTTTTCTATTTTAGCTACTGAACGCTTCATATACTTTCATTCCTTCTGACAACTTTCTATTATTTAATTCCTGTTGTTTATGCAGTTGCCGCGATTGATGCCTAGTTGTTACTTTTAATATTCGACTGGCTGTATGTTTTTTGGAGCGAGCGAGCGAAGCTCCCATGGAACAACTTGCATGAAGAATGTTTAAAGGAGCAGAACTCTGAAATGGGTTGACCGATTTTAATATTTCTTTTTCTAAACTGTTCTACTGATCTTAACTTAGGTGCCTGCGAAGCCCAAATTTGGAAATTCTGTTTAGTTTAGAAATTTATTGAAAAAAATATTTCCATATCTTTCTTTGTTGATACATATTCGCTTAATTCAGTTTGCTGCTTGCCTGCTTCTGTATGTATACGTAGTTCGCTTCGCTCGCTCGCTATAAATAACCGAACAGCATGGAACAACAACAACAACAAAAACATTAAAGCAAATGTTGTTCGCTGCAACAGCTGTTTATTACTAACTAAAATAAATAACTGCTATGCTGAAGTTTGTAAATGGATGCAAATACATTCAAATTAAATTGTTTAATATTTTTACTATCATGTGTTGGTAACCCCTGTAAAATAAAAGAAATTTGCAATTTTTTTTAATTTTTTATTATTTGGTGACTGGTAGGCTTATTAGATTTCATTGCTTCCCGTCAGAATGTGCTGATTTTAACACCAACTCATCAAACCATTATCAGATTCTATCAATTCATGACTATAACTTATGGTGTTTTCGTTTCTACCAGAAAATGTTCCCTTTTCATTGCCCTCTTCTTTTTTCGTGTTCGATTGTTAAATAAGTGCAAACGGGTGAAAAAAATCTGTGTTCGTTTCTTAAAATTTTACATTTATATAGGGCAAAAATGGCACATTTCTTGCCCTGCGAAATTTTTTGAGGGGAGAATGTTGCCCTGAATAACTGTCTACAAATCAAATTTTTAATCAACAATCAGCGTTCATCTTTTTTTTACACTGGACCCCCGGTAATCCGGCCCCTGACTCATTCGGCACCCCCTGTAATCCAATATTTCCATTATTATTGAATATTTTTTTGACAATCTTCGCTAATGTAGATAATGCATTATTGAACAGGTTACTTACTTGTACTTGTATTGATTGATATATATTATGATTTATTCATAATTTTTGATTATTTTAGTATGTACATTTATTTGTACACAATTATTTCCTAATGTAAAGTTATTATTTTTTGTAAATTCTATAGCATTAATAACGTCAATTTTATAATAAAACGTAAGCTTTCTATTGTATTGTTTAATATACTTAATTTGACACACATAATGGAATATGATTTGTACTTCAGAGTATAACATACATAACCTTATCATTTTTTTTAAGCTTTGAACCAAGGTTTTAGGTGTAATACCTATTCAGTCAAGTCTGCTTTGGTTCGAAATGGGGTGGTAGATTAGTGTGAGCGAAGGGTGCATCAATTCAATTCAAGTAATAAGGCAATCTCATCCACAAACTACGACTCCAAGTCGTAAATATTGATGAGTTTTCAATTTCAGCTGATTACTTAATGAAAGAAAATTGCAAACGCGAAAGGTCAAAGCGTAGGATCATGTCCTAGCTGGGATTCGAACCCGGGACCTCTGGGGTGGCAGTTGATCACGTTTGACGCACATTTACCGCATTTGTTACCATTTGCGTTAACGCATGTTACCATTTGCGTTATCAATGTTTGTCACTTTGTGGCCAAATTGTATGTAAACGGTGAACTTCCGGTACATTTTTAGACACATTTTTGAAAATTTTTAACGTGAATAATCACAAAAAGCGCTGAAATTGAAGAATACAACATTAAGAAGCTGAAAAATGTTGGCAATGCTGTGACAATCATCAATGCTTTACACACCTACGAGCGTTGTTAGACTCCTTCGACGATGCAAGAGGTTTAAGCCAAAAATTGAGACTTAAATTAATGAGTCAAAATCTTTTTCTATTAGTGGGACTGTGCAATGGGCCACAGTTGAGGTTGTTGAAATTTTCTATAACAATTTTGAAAGTGGCCGATTTATAGAAGAATTTCCTTTGTGCATTATGATCAAGTTTCCCAATTATTCTGGACCAAAATACAACAATTTAAATGTTCTACTTATTTATTCCGTAGTGGTATCATTAAAAAAAGGAGCAACCAATTTTACTCGCAAGAAATTTTCACTACAACTTGCGTATGCCATTAATATTAAAAATTGCAAAGATTAATTCTCAATCAAGCAGTTTTCGATATAAGAGAAAGGGAATTCAGGTTATATTCCTTATGATAGGTTATTCCTTATGATAAGAAAATAAATAAAAAGAAAGGATTGGTTCAAAAACGCCAAGAATACAATAAAATATTGTATTTCAACTAAAATATATTAACATTTTTTTGTAATTCAATGTTTGAGATCTGGTAATTTTATTGACAAAAAGTAGAATCCCCATTTAATTGAAATAACAAAACCTATTTAATATCTTTGCTTATATAGTTTTTAGAAAAATCTATTGGAGCTAGCAGCTCAACTAAATTGCCTCCACAACGTACCAATTTATGTGGCTAGCTAGCAAACGCGTAAGTGTTTGCTAAGCGACTGCTACGACCTAGTATTTTGTATGTCTTTAAACTCAATTCGCGACAATGCGTCTGCGACATAGTTTTCTTTTCCCCTCAGGTACTCCTCAGTAAAATCGTATTCTTCGAGTTCTAATCTCATTCTCTTTAATTTTGAGGATGGATTCTTCATAGCAAACAGGTACGACAAAGGTCTGTGGTCACTTTTGACTAAGAATTTAGTACCGTAAATATAGGGCCTAAAGTAGACAATGGCCCAATGAATAGCTGCTAGTTCTTGTTCTATGGTGGATTTATTTGTTTCGCCTTTTGTGAAAGATCTTGAGGAGTATGCAATTGGCAGTTGATATCCATTGTATTCTTGACTAAGCACTGCACTACATGCGTATTTACTTGCGTCTGTTGTTATACAGAATAGCTTGTCAAAATCCGGATACATTAATATATTTGGGCTTAAAAGTGATTGTTTTAAATATTGAAAAGCATTTTCGCACTCTATGGTCCATTCGAAGGTTACATTTTTGAAGCGAAGCTTTTTACGCCTCGTTCTGCGATTTGCTAGAGTGAAATCAGAAAAAACGACACTTTTTTTCCGACACCTTTTTTCTTAGAATTGATATTGTTTTCTGCTTGCATCAATTGAACCAGAAAATGTTAAATTAAAAATAATTTCTTGCCCGCTGCAGGAATTGAACCCACAACTTACAGTTCTAACGTTTGTTGGTACTTTCCTCTAACCATTACGCTAAAACCCTTTCTTTTATAATTTTGTTGATTCAGTAATAAACATTAGCTAAAGCTATGTTTCAGCAGATCACTATAATATATTACTTTAAGAAAGGATTGTGTGTTGACTTTTCTTCAAAGGATTGTGTCTTGGCTAGCCAAACAACAAAAGTAGCAAAAAACAGAACTGTTGCTTCTTCTATTCCACACTGTCATCAACAGCGTTCAGTAGTTTGGGTTATTGTTTGGGCATTTTTTTTTTATTTTTTTTTTTTTATTTTTGCATAGCGCGAAGGAAAAATTAACAATTGACCAAAAGTGCGTTGACAAGTGCTTTTCTAAGTGACAGAAAAAAAAATAATAATGATATATAATAAAACTTACTGGTGTGAAGATAAACGTGTGTTTTTTTAGTTTACTTTGTTATTTTCAAGTTTTGAATTTAAAAATTATTCGAATCGAAAAAAAGCCATTAAATTATCAAATCTATGAAATTGTGAATATGCTTCGCTTCTGTCGTGTGTCCAGTGACGCACCTGTGTTTTTTTTTTACAAAGTCTCGCTAAGAGCCTGGAATGTTCAGCAAAGTTTGGAACAAATCATCTATAATAGTTGCAGAAAGCAACGAATCTTTTGGTTTCATCGGCATTTTTGGGAGTTGGGTAATCTAAAATTATTTGGAATTTACTATTATCAGGAAGAATGCCTTTGTCGGTACACTTATGACCCAAATATGTAACCTCGGTTCTAAAAAATGAGCACTTCTCAAGAGAAGTTTAAGGTTGTATTTTCGACACGTTGTGAACACTTCTGTTAGGTTATCTAACATATGTTTCTGAGACCGTCCTAGTACAACTAAGTCATCCATGTACAGAAAAGCTTGTGCTGGAGTTAAACCAGAAAATGCTATCGTCATCATTCGTTGGAATGAATTTGGAGCAATTTTGAGACCATATGGCAAGCGTTTAAAACGGAATGACCCTTTATCCGTCGAAAAAGAAGTGATGTCCCGAGAGTCTTCATCTGGTTCTATTTGATGAAAACCAGACGTTAAGTCATGGCAAGAAAAATATTTTGCTCTGCCTACTTGGTCAAGAATATCATCAATTCTTGGCAACGGAAATTTGCCTGCTGTTAATTTTTTGTTAATCCCCCTATAATCTACAACTAGTCTCCATCTTTTCTGAGAATTACCCGGAAGGGATTTTTTCGGTACCAATAGTATAGGACTATTGTACTCAGAAGCTGATGGTTCTATTATTTCATCTTTGACCAATTTGTCGACCTGTTTGGTTATTTCTGCTTTATGGGTATGCGAAATACTGTAGTTTTTTATATCAGTTTTTAAACGCAATTTTTGCTTGTAGAAGTTATTTGTTGTAATTTTATCTGTTTCGAGCGCAAATACATCAACAAACTCAGAACAGAGTTTGTATAAATCTGATTTTATAAAATCTGGAAAATTTTTGGACAATTTTTTCAACTTTATGTCACTGTTATTAATTGAAGCAATTTCATAGTCGTTTAGACTTTCAGTATTAATATGTAAATTTAGTATTAATGCGTTTTTATTTGTTGTATTTATCACTCGAATGAACGCTGTTTTGCTATTTGCAATTGTATTTGCAATATATATACCATCTTGAATTTTTTGATTTGGTATTAACACTTCTTTTTCCATACTTTGTATGAATATTTGTCTGATTACCTCAGACTTTGCTGATATCGATATTGCATTAACACTTGGCGAGTTTCGCATTGGTACTGAAATCTCAGCAAAGTTATTTGGTCTAAAGATTAATAGGTCTTGACTTTGTTGGTAGTCAAGTATACAATTGTATTTCTTGACAAAATCGAGACCAATTATTCCATCAGATGGAATTGGGAATTCGTCACTAACGACGTGAAATTCTTGTGGAACCAGTAGGTTTTTAATTTTTAAATCTGCTGCTACTTTACCTATTGTGAATGTTATGTCATTGCCTATACCGTGTAGGCTAGTTTTTGAAAATTTGTCTATTATTTTAGATTTTATTTGTTCTTCTTTAACTACAGAAATATCCGCCCCTGTATCAACTAAGAATGTTGACACATCCTCTGTTTCGTTCCAGTGGCGCAAACACAAGCACTTGAACTTGGATTGCTCTGGATTGAACACTTAACAAACACAGGCACTTGAACCTGGATTGTTTATGTAGAGAGTTAAAAAAAGACACTTGATGATTAGTGTAAAATAAATAACTAACTTTATTATTTCCTTGTACCTGCTTAAATATAAAACATATTGCTCAGTTAAACAAATTAAATATTAATGATATTCATGCAAATGGGCAAAGCCCTTATAAATGGTATAAACAAGATAACTTTATCCCCTTTATAAATGAACTGTCAAAATTTGTACAGAGAAGCTTTTGCACAAACCAGATATATTTGCTCTTCGATTTAGGTGAGCAAACGAGGTGGCAAACTTAAAACAGCAATCAGCAATTACTATTCACAAGTTAACAGCTGACATATCTCGGAAAATGCACAATCGGTTTTAGGGGACGTTTACACAATCTACCTGATAAAAATAACTAATTGCCCAAAATATAATCTTGCCGCTTTGCATGAATACCATTATTAATGGTATTCATGCAAATGGGCAAAGCCCTTATAAATGGTATAAACAAGATAACTTTATCACCCTTATAAGTGAACTGTCAAAATTTGTACAGAGAAGCTTTTGCACAAACCAGATATATTTGCTCTTCGATTTAGGAGAGCAAACGAGGTAGCAAACTTATAACAGCAATCAGCAATTACTATTCACAAGTTAACAGCTGACATATCTCTGAAAATGCACAATCGGTTTTAGGGGACGTTCACACAATCTACCTGATAAAAATAACTAATTGCCCTTAATATAACTTTGCCGCTTTGCATGAATACCATTATTGATTACTTAACATTAACTTCAATAAATGACAAAACCTAAATTCATGATAAATATTGCTTACTTGGTATTAATAATTTAAACAATTAAAAAACATGCAAAATTCACAATATATAAAATGAAAACAACAAACTTAATAATAAATAAAAGTAGGTCAACAAGCGTGCGTTGCCCTGTGCTGTAGCTGCAATTTGTTTTGCCTATGTTGTTGTTGTTGTACAGTTATTGTACATCCTCGTTAAATGATGTACGTATTGAGATATAGGATGTTAAATTTAAATTGATGTTAAAGATTTTACTGGTATATGTTTTGCTTTCTATGGAGTACTGGGGGACTGTGCGTTTTCCGCGTCATCGTGTGCTACACGCACATATTGCCTACTGTTATTTACATGGGCGTTTTGTTGTCTGCGGTTATTATAGTGAAAATGTTGACCCCTGTTATTGTAGTTACCGCGCCCGCGTTCTCGGCTTTGATAATTCCATTGACCACGGGATCGTCCACGAAAATTGTAGCCCGAGAAATTTCTACCTCTTAAGTTTAGAATTGCGTTCTGCTGCCCTGTTGCTTCAGTGCAGCTCGCGACAAATTTTGACACTGCATCATTCATATTGATGAATGTCCCCGCTTTCATAATAAGTTTTACTTCGCTGATGTTGCAGTTGTTTGTCATTGCTTTGACTGCAACTTCTGTCGAGTACTTGTTAGCCAACTCTGGTGTTAATCCATCGTAGATGTACGCATTTTCCAGCGACTTTGTCAGCTCTTCTATCTCTTTAGTATAGCAATTAGTTGACTTTGTGTTTTGTTTCACATTATTAATTTTTGCAGCTAACACTGCTACTGATTCACCCTTGACAGTTGATTCTAATTTTGCAATTAAAGCTGCTAAAGTGTTTTCATTACTTATAATGTTTCTAGCCGTTCCCTTTAGTTTTGTTTTGACTAAGTGAACAGCAGTTGTTTCATGATTCTCTTTTATTGAGTTCAATAACTGTAGTGAGTCAATGAAACTTCTTAAATTTTCATGTTTACCATCAAACTCTGGAATGAGTTTGGTGGCGGTATTTAAAAATTCAACCACCGATTGTGGCATTGTTATTGTTTGGTCTTCGTCTGTGTCTGATGAAGATATGAATGTATAATATGGATGCACTTCTGTATCTAATGATACTGGAATATTTAGTTCAATTTGCCTTTGGGTGCTAATTTTAAGCAAATTATCCCTAAATTTCCAGAAAATTTTTTGTGCTTTTGTTTTGTGGTCATGTGTAAACTTTGTGAAATGAACATTTAACAGGCTTCGAATGCCATTAAAATTAAATATAAAAATCTTTATATGCTTGTCTAGTTTTTCTCTGGTAATGGGTCTGTTGATTTTTAGACATTTGAGAGATTTGTCAAAATTAATTTTGTACTCGTTTATTTTTTCAACTATTTCATCCCACTTCATTGTTGTTTTCCATATTACAATTAGAAACAACTTAGTTTAACGAAAGTGAGATAAAGTAAAGAAACCTCTTCACGCATTAAAAAAAATGAAATTGTGTATTGATATATATACCTATATATAAGTATTTATATATTTGATTCTCTTTCTTTAATCATAATCATTCAAGTAATTGTTTTACAATGAATTGTCAGTGTTTAAATCGTTTCTATAATATAATTACTTATTACTCCAAATATTGTTGTTTTCTTTCTTCTTTGGGTCTTGTTTTTGTTGTTGTTAATGTTCTATTTGTACATCGATGTTGAATTCGTTGTTGTTGCTTATACTTGTAGATCGATGTTAAATTCTGTTTTGCTCGCGTGCAATGCCATTGAGTCCTTTTTTTATCGTTCCCCGTACCAATTTAATGATGTATATTATTAATATCATTATTGATATTCCTAGAAGTATGATTTCCACTAAGTTAATTTCGTCACTCTTAGTTGAAGTTTGTTCATTGTTTATTTTTTTTCTTTTCAATGTTTAATGTTTATATTATTTCGTCATTGTCTTTTTCTTCCACAGTTTTGCCCACTTCATAACCGACAAAGACTAATTGAATAGTGGAATGAATTTTTTTCCACCACGTCATTTTTTTTTTTAATATGTAAATCACTTAACAATACACTTGTTTCGCGATTCTTGCGTTGAAGGCTTTCTTAATTGTTTAAAGTTTTTAAGTATGTAAATCACTTGAGTTTTAACAATACACATGTTTCGCGATTCCTTGCTTTGAAGGTTTTCTTAATTGTTTAAAGTTTTTACATATGTAAATCACTTATAATTCTTCGCTTATAATTGTTGTTACACGGGCAGGATTCCTATGTTATGTAGAACTCATTAAACAATTCAAACATCAGGTTTTAGTGCTCAGTTATGACTAAACTTTATTTTCTGTTTTCTTATGCTGCTTAGTTACTGCACAGCGCAGCCATGCACACACACACAGACACATCCAATGTACGCAAGTCAGGTGAGATATGCTAAGGCAGCATATTCCCACCAGAGATCTGCAACAAGTCAATTGAAAATCAAGTAACTTGAAAATAATCAAGCTTCGACTTGACTTGTAGAAACTTGATATGTTTCTACCCTACAAGCCTCGACTTGCTTCTGAAAAACGAATCATAAGTCAGACTTGATTCTATTTGTTTTCTACCCTACATTAATTGGTAGAAAAAACCAAGCTTTCTACTTTTCAAGTCTGTTTTCAAGTCTATGCGACTGCGCTGCCGCAGAAAGCCACTGACGAGCGTTGGATTGTTTTTCGTTCGTTTTATTTATGATGCGGATCGTAAACAGTTATTGCGTTGTGGTTTTTTGTTTGTTTTTTTTTTTTTTTTTGCTGTTTATGTACATACATAGATGCGTTGTGCTCTTGTGCTATGTATGGGGCATTGTTTTGATCGTGAAAAATGCAGCATCTCGGTTAAAATAAATAATGGAGCAATGAAATTAAGTGCTTGCGATTGGACAAAGCACAGTGGTGTAGATAGGATATTTCAAATTTAATTTAATGGTGTGTAGGAAAATGTGACTGCAATCGAAAAACGGGAAGGAGAGATGTTAAGACTACATATGGTAAAAAAATAACTTCAAATATTTTTAGAATGCTTTAATATTAAACATAAATTTTAGAAAATCATATAATTGACACATTGAAGCTTATTTAATTTAACTCCTTCTAAGGAGTTTGAGCTTGTCATGTTGACTTATGCTTAAGCGCGTAAGCCCTGGTATAATAATACCAGGTAGCATTGACAACTGCTTATTTTCTTTTCTACAAGAAAACATCTCCTGTCAAAAACAGCTGTTGTTTTTTTACTTCAGCGTTTTTAAGATTATTCGGCTTTTCAATGACTGATTGAGAGCGCTCGCTTTTTAAGTATAGTTTCGACAAGAAATTTAACTCTCAAGCTGTTAAATTTTTATTTGGCCTCTCTTTTTCTTCAGATGGCCACCATATTGTTTTTTTTTTTTGGTGGAATAAAATTATCCTAGTTCAGGCGATAGCCACTTAAACAAGGATTAATTTGGTTTTCTTTTTTTTTCTCGAATGTTCCAGACTGGTGATATCCTGCACACCGTCAATTTTTTTGCATTTTTTCAAAAAAAAAACATCAAATAACGTCAAAAACCATTTAAAAAATTTTGAGACAAATATTTTTTATTCTTTAAATGTTAGTTAATAAATGTGCAAAATTTGAAAAGATTTCTTTTTTCCTTCTATGAAAAAAAATTCCCTAAAAACATTTTGTTTTGAAAAAATTTGTAACCTATATGCCCCCTTAGGTAAATTATATGATAAAAACAATGTAATAATTATTATTTATAAATTACGAATACAAATAATTCGACTTACATTTTTTCCTGGTCAGACATAGTTTTAATGAATTTTTTAATACATATATATATATATATATATATATATATATACATACATATCTATGTATGCAAATATGTATATAAATTAACTTATTTTGTGCTAAAAAGTTAAAAAAAAATATTGGTTGTGGATTTAACCACAACCGCCTTTATTATTATTCAAAATAGGACTAAAGTTCTTAAACCAAAACTAAGCTTATTATAGTCTAAAAATATCTTAGCTTGCTATTCTCAACACGCGCCGACGTCGCTAGCTGTTGTTGTCGAAATTAGTTCACACGGGAAGTGCACTAGACGCGTTGTCAGCATTTATTTAGGTAGCGTTAATGTTTCTGGCATTAACTTATATCCTGCAAGAACTCGTTCTTCTTGTGACACATGCATTGTGCCTTAACGTTTAAAAAAAAACTTCACTGTGCACACCACCACAACTCAAAACGCATCGTTTAACACAACACTCACATACTCCACTGTACTCGTAGCCCTGAAGTCTTATAACAACAACCAAGAAATCTGTTTCAAAACAAAACACACCTAAAAACAAAAAAACAAAAACAACAACAAAAACAACAACAAAAACAAACACTTCAATCCAATGCTTTAAAGTTAAACTGTTTTCTCAGCTCAGGAGACGAACTTGCGAAACGAAGTTTGCACTGACAACACGAAGTTAATTCTATGAACTTCGTAAACAGACTTGAAAATAAACGATTTGTAGGCAAAATAATTGCTTTTTCCCTACATTTCAAGTTTCTACATTTCAAGTTTTCTACATATCAAGTTTCTACATATCATGTTTTCTACATTTGGCGACTTGATTTTTGCTGCCTATGATTTGCGCAAACTTGTTGTTTGCCTGCCTCGACTTGCAGGGAGTTGAAAAATTAAAGGAACTTGAAACAGCAAATGAATCCATTCATGCAGATCTCTGATTCCCACGGCGACTTAGACACTTGGTATTGTGCATGCAATGTAAGCGTGATAGGTTACACTGTCGTAATTTTAAAAGCTTTGTACACATAAATATTCTCACTATACTGGTTTGGGTGAGCTTGAAAAGCTCATATTGAATATGACATAGTGTGTAACAGCTGAACAAATAATGCATGGAACATATTGGCTACATTCAGCGTACTCAACAATTGCCATCTGAAAGAAAAACATCGCTAAAAATCTTTTATATTCCCAAGTTAGTAATATTTGTATGATAATAAAGCAAATTATAAAAATTTAAAATAAAAACATTTCGACTTAGTAAGATAAGCGCCTACTTCAAATCTGTTATGTACATAAACAAAAAAAAAAAAAAAAACACAGGTGCGTCACTGAACACACGAGAGAAGCGAAGCATTTTCGCAAATTCATAGATTTGATAATTTAATAGCGTTTTTTCGATTAAAATAATTTTTAAATTCAAAACTTTAAAATAACAAAGTATATATATAGCATATACATTAACCCTCTTCGGCCCTCCCTTAAAGCCCCTGTTTAGTTGTAGGAAATAAATATACAAAAATCATTAATTTTGTTACAATTTAATCAACTTACAGGTTGTTTATTTTTAACGATATTTATAACGACCTTTAGTAGGAAGTAGAAACAATTTCTAATACACAATCCTTAGTGAATATTTCTTTTAGTTCGTTCGTTCTTTTAGTTCGTTCCTTCTTTTAGTTCGTTAGGTCTTTTAGTTCGCATGGACAAACCGAAGATTCAAACCATAGCTCGGTAAATTTAGTTATCTTTGCTCTAGTTCGTTTTGTTTGCTACTTTTGTCGGTTGGCTAGCCAATACACAGTCCTAGAATAGCCAACACACAATCCTTTCTTAAAGTAATAGATTATAGTGATCTGCTGAAACATAGCTTTAGCTAATGTTTATCACTGAATCAACAAAGTTATGAAGGAAAGGGTTTTATCGTAATGGTTAGAGGAAAGTACCAACAAACGATAGAACTGTGAGTTGTGGGTTCAATTCCTACAGCGGGCAATAAATTATTTTTAATTTAACATTTTCTGGTTCAATTGATGCAAGCAAAAAACAATATCAATTCTAAGAAAAAAGGTGTCGGAAAAAGTGTCGTTTTTTCTGATTTCACTCTAGCAAATCGCAGATCGAGGCGTAAAAAGCTTCGCTTCAATAAAAAAAAAAAAAAAAAAATGATAAGATTTCCAATATTATAATACATGTAAATAACTTTTAAAATTTGATCAAGAAATTAATGGGAAGAGTTATTTAAAATTATTTTTTACTTTGTAGTGATTTTGAAGTCGGTTTTTTTTTTTTGTTAAAAAGTTTTTTTGTATTAAGCGTGAACGAAAGAGCAATATAACATTATTCAAAACAAATATGCAAACAATATTAGGATTCTGAAAAATATATTTTGTCAATACATATTCTTCAGTGATCACTTTCTCGTGTTTTATTTGTTTTTTTCTTTTTGTTTTTACCTAAAAACAGAGTTAAAAGATCAGGGACAAAAGAAGAGCATTTTGTATGCAATTGACCCATGTATGAAACTTTAATTTGAAGTTGACGTGTCGATATCGGAAAGAACTGATGATTACCATTATAACTAAAGTTTGGCAGCACCTAGAAAAAAAACACAGGTGCGTCACTGGACACACGACGGAAGCGAAGCATTTTCACAATTTCATAGATTTGATAATTTAATGGCTTTTTTTCGATTCGAATAATTTTTAAATTCAAAACTTGAAAATAACAAAGTAAACTAAAAAACACACGTTTATCTTCACACCAATAAGTTTTATTATATATCATTATTATTTTTTTTTCTGTCACTTAGAAAAGCACTTGCCAACGCACTTTTGGTCAATTGTTAATTTTTCCTTCGCGCTATGCAAAAATAAAAAAAAAATGCCCAAACAATAACCCAAACTACTGAACGCTGTTGATGACAGTGTGGAATAGAAGAAGCAACAGTTTTGTTTTTTGCTACTTTTGTTGTTTGGCTAGCCAAGACACAATCCTTTGAAGAATAGTCAACACACAATCCTTTCTTAAATTAATAGATTATAGTGATCTGCTGAAACATATAGCCCGAACACAATACGCGCGACGAGTGGCAGCGCCAATTGTCACTTTTTTTTTACATGTATTTCTTATGGGACGTATTTTGGAGACTTGTTGCTCAACATTGTCGCGCGACACTGCCGTCGGCTTCAATTTAATTTTAATTTGACAGGCAGCAAAAGCAAGTTTCCGCCATTGTTTACATTGGTTATTACTGGTCGTATGCAGCAAACTAAACTGTTGTGAAATTTATGCTAGCGATGGTAGTGAGGGATGTTTTGCTTGAACTCTATTCAGAGTTGTTGAGTCTGCATTCATATTCAGAATAAGTACAACTGAATAACGACATAAAAATCCATAAATTAATGCAAAATTGATTTATAAATAAAATTTTAATTCACATTTAATTTTAAAAACTTGATTAATTATTCATTTCAATAAATCATTTTTGTTGTCAATTCTTCAATTTTTCATTCATATGAAAACTATACACAAAGAATGCAATTCAAAAAGAATTTTAGAATTTGCAATTGTTTTTTAATATAATTATATTTTAATCGTTATTCATTTTTTTATTCATTGTTCATTTGTTATTCATTATTCATTTGTTATTCATTACTAATTTCTTAGTTATTATTGATTTTTTATTCATTAATTGATATAAATGTAACGAATAATTAATAAATTTTTTAAATTTGAATGTGAAATAACATTTTTATTCATAAAAGAATTTTGCATTCATTGAATAGATTCTTATTTTGTTATTCACTCATTCAACTTTTTGAAAATAAAATGAAATTGAATGGATTTCTTTTTCAGCTCTGATTGTGTTGTTATTCTAAACGGCAACTGTTGAGTCGGCTGAAAACAGCCATTGTTTTTTGTGTACTATACATGCTGCTGAAGTTTGCTGGTGTCGCGTGTATTATAATCAAGTCGCTCAACATTTCTCTACAACGACAGATTGGAGACGTGTTGCTCGCCGTTCGTCGCGCGTATTGTGTTCGGGCTAATAGCTTTAGCTAATTTTTATCACTGAATCAACAAAATTATAAAAGAAAGGGTTTTAGCGTAATGGTTAGAGGAAAGTACCAACAAACGATAGATTTTTGGTTCAATTGATGCAAGCAAAAAACAATATCAATTCTAAGAAAAAAGGTGTCGGAAAAAAGTGTCGTTTTTTCTGATTTCACTCTAGCAAATCGCAGAACGAGGCGTAAAAAGCTTCGCTTCAAAAATCAAAAATAATATGAGTATAGTTATCGTGTGAACTAAAATTTTTAAGTTTGGCAAAAAATAAAAAGATTATGAAGATTTGAAAAAAAATCGTAAAAAACGCAAATTTTTTTTTTGGATTTTGTGCAAAAAAATATAGAAAAAATAAAAATATTTGCAATATTTTAGTTCAGACAGAAACTACACATGTGGAAAGTATGCGGTTAAAATTTGGAGATAATCGGACAAGGTAATTTTGTGTAACGATGGCTACCAGGTATAAAAATGTAAAAAACTTCAAATTAAAGTTTCATGCCTAAAAAGTGTTAAAAATTATTAGAAATATTTTTTAGTGTGCTAACCCACCCCAAAAAATTTTACCATTATCTTTTACCGTTTTCCTGTAAAAAAATTTTAAATTTTCACTCGAATACCGATCGCGCCAAGTAGGAACATACCTTAAAATTTGTTAACTGTAATAGTCATTGTTCTTACGCATTTTTTTTTTTGTGTTGGGTTAACCGTTATTTTAATTTAATTTAATTTATTAGAAAAAATAATGTTCACAAAGTCTTTTAAATGCAGTAAGAATTAAGAAAATAACAACAAGTAATAATCAACAATCCATATTCTAATAGCATTGACAAAAAAAAGTCTACTTGAGATCAGAAGATTATATACTGCTTTGATAAGATTCATGTTTCTAGTCGATCTTCACAATTGAAAATTTTTCATCTATGTAAATAATTTGGGGTTTGCGTGTTGTGACGACTAAAATATCGCAGGCGATTTTTTTAGCCGCACAACAGCCAAGGTGCGAGACGGATACTTGGTGAACACCACCAGTGTTGTTTATTTACAGCCCTCTTCTGGCAGCTTAACTAAGCTCACCACATTAACAAATTGTTAAGGTTTCATATTCTAGTGATAATTTGAAAGCTCCTTTCTTTTCTGTTTTGTTAATGACAGAAAACAACTTAACAACGAAAGATAGTTCAGTATTAACTATGCTGTGTACATAAAATAAAATAAAAAAAATGGATGAATTCTTACTTTTTACTTCTTTTTAGCATTGATACTGAAGAAGATCAAAGAAAAACATTTTCCATCTTACTTGTAGAAAAACAAACATAAGCAATCAAAATAAGCAAAAAAAGAGCAATATAAAAACAGCTGACGCTTTATATCTAATAGCCCGAACACAATACGCGCGACGAGCGGCAGCGCCAATTGTCACGTTTTTTTTACATATATTTCTTATGGGACGTATTTTGGAGACTTATTCATTACTAATTTCTTAGTTATTATTGATTTTTTATTCATTAATTGATATAAATGGATGGAATAATTAATATATTTTTTAAATTTGAATGTGAAATAATATTTTTATTTATAAATGAATTTTGCATTCATTGAATAGATTCTTATTTCGTTATTCACTCATTCAACTTTTTGAAAATAAAATGAAATTGAATGGATTTCTTTTTCAGCTCTGATTGTGTTGTTATTCTAAACGGCAACTGTTGAGTCGGCTGAAAACAGGCATTGTTTTTTGTGTACTATACATGCTGCTGAAGTTTGCTGGTGTCGCGTGTATTATAATCAAGTCGCTCAACATTTCTCTACAACGACAGATTGGAGACGTGCTGCTCGCCGCTCGTCGCAAATATTGTGTTCGGGCTAATACAAAAGCAATTTGACTACACAAATACACACACAACTTTCAGCTTTGACACAACGAAATAACACAGTAACAAATTTTAAAGACAAATGTAACAAGACGCCATCACTGTAGTATACCATCACTGTATTATTTATACGCCATCTAGGTATCATTAGTTTACGCCATCTTAAGATTCTAATTTGTTCTAATGTTTTGTACCTAACTTCACTTTCACATATAGTACTTTCTTCTTCATCTTATTATAATTCATTTACGTGTATAAAAAGGGAGCACAAACAATAATTTGCATCATTTGGAATAAGCAGGCGACTAGGTAAGTTCTTAAAAATAACTAGAAAACCATGATGCTGCACTGTTTGTTGGACGACGATGGTCGGCCGCTCACAGTGCAGTCGCTGTTTGTTTAAACATACGTACGTTCATACATACTGCTGTACTGTTTGTTGGACAACGATGGTTGGCCGCTCACAGTGCAGTTGTTGTTGTTGTTGTTGTTGTTTGAGCATGAATGCTGCTCTGCTTGCTCTGTACCGCTCGTAGCTTAACTATGTTTGTGTGTATCGTGTGTGTAGAATGGACGCTGTGCTTTTTGTTGAACAACGATTCGTTGGTCGCATGAAGTACAGTGTTCGAAATGTTTGTAATGCCATGCTTCAATTGTGCGACACTGCTTGCTGAACAGCGATGGCCGGTCACATGCAGTGCGTCACAATTGTTGTTAAATTGTTAATAGCATTGTTTGTGGTCTCTTTAATTTAATTATTTTCAGAATACGCAAAACTGTTTAAAGTTTATCTTCGTACAAATAAACAAATAATAATAAAGAGTACATATAATTAAACAATAAACTTTACACAAACTATTAAATATAACGTCTGAACTGAATAATTTACAGATTAGCGACTTGAGAACAGAAGCTAATGATGAACAAAGAAATTTGATAATGAATATAAATGAATCTTATGCACTTACAATTTTTAAGAACGGACTAAATGACGACCTTAAAAATACAATATTTGCAGCACAACCAAAGACATTAACTGAAGCAACAAATTTAGTTTTAGAACTCGAAAAAAATATAAAAACGAACAACCACCTGATATATTTCAGAACAAACAACAGACAAGGAAATACAAATTTAAACAATTCATACAGGGGACAACAAAATAATAGAACAAACAACTATAACACCAGACCACAGTATTACAGAAGTAATAACAACAACTACAACGCTCGACAACATAAAACCCATTTCATGCAACGCACAGCTCAGAATAATAACCAAAACAATTATTACAACCACAATAATAACAGAAATAACAATGACAATAGGTTTGTTCACGTACTTTACTTTTAAAAACTTGCAGGGAGAGAGTAAAAGAAGAATTGAGATAAAAATATTTACAAAGAGAAAAATAGCAGAAAAAGTACGTGAACAGAAAACTAGTAGAAACTTGCAAGTTAACAGCTGATCAAACGTATTGACATCATATGCTGTTTTTTCTGCTATAATAAATGGTTATAAATTATTGAAATCATTTCTTGGGTCTCACCAACATTAACATTATTACTTACATTTTCCTCAGCATCACAAATGTTTCTTTTTCCATCCATTTTAATACGAAATCAACAAGAAATAACTTTTGACAGCTTGTTTTTTTTTTTGACAAACAGTTTTTTTCGGTAGTTGCAAGTTTTTGCGAGTAGAAATTTTGCTAGCAGAAACTTGTAGCTACTTTTTTCTCTCTCACTATTTTATGCTCTCGTTGTCCTCTTTCGTTGCAAGTTTTTCGAGTACGTGAACGCTTTACTGGTAAAAACTTGTAACAATTTGTACAAATTTTTTGTTAGTGAACAAACCTAATAATAAAAGAAATAATAACTTCAATAGAAACACATACAGACAAAATTTTAACGATAGCAATACATATAGAAATCGCAGCCATAGGAATACTAACAGAATGTATGTTTTTAGCAATGATGATCAGGGAAACGACAATCGCTCGGAGATCATCAGAGAAGATCATCTGGGACAGCGAAATTAAAAATATACAATACATCGGATAATAATACAAACTACATAATTGTCAAATGCAGAAACTCGAATAAAAATATAAAATTTTTGATCGATACAGATGCAGATATTTCAATCTGTAAGCTCGAAAGCATACATGACACAGAATTGATGATGGAACACAAATGCAAATTAACAGGAATAACAAAGGATGAAACTTTAACATTAGGATCCGTAAAACTAAAAATATATTTTCAACCCGCTACTATAGAACACTTTTTCCACGCAGTCGAAAATTATTTTCCAATTGATACTGACGGAATAATAGGAAGATACTTTTTATCTATGTAGGTATATGTGTAAAAAAGACTACGAAACACAGACACTAACTATAGTGCTAGGAAACACAGACGTAGTAACATCTTTATACTTCAAAAAGGATGCACATGACACAATACGAATACTGCAAAGAACAGAAGTAATTCACCCAATAAACTTGAAGTTAGAACAAGATAGTGTTGTACTAAATAAGGAACTTCTAACAGGTGTATTTTTAGCAAATTCTATAATTCCAGCAAATGGAAAATGTCACATAAAAATCTTGAATACAACTGACTCAGAAGTAAAACTCCATAAAATAACTCCAAAATGAAAACCACTATCAAACTTCTCATACTACAAACAGAATACACGACAAGATGAAGTTAAATTTAATAAAGTAATGAAAGACTTACAGATAGATAGTAGCACTAGATTCAAGCATCTCGATATTCATTAAGCAACTTGGCTGTCTCCTGATCAAATGACGCGTAACCAAATTGATCACGTTTTGATTGACGCAAGGCACTCTTCGAGTGTTTTAGATGTACGCACGATCCGTAATGCCAATATAGACTCAGATCATTATCTTGTCGCAGCCAAGATCCGTACACGCCTGTGCGCAACCAAGAATGCGCGCAGTATAGCACAGAGAAAGCTAGACGTCGAAAAGCTGCAATCAAAACAAACAGCCGATGACTTCACAACTCGACTCTCACTCCTGCTTCAAGAAAGCACTCCTCCGATCGACGATATATGCGCGCAGTGGAATCACATTTCCCACTCTATGCGTACGGCTGCCGAAGAGGTGATTGGCTATCACCGCCCTCGCCGAAACCAGTGGCATAACCAGGAGTGTCGTGACGCCACTGCAGAAAAAGATGCCGCCTACAAAGCCATCCTGCAGTCGGTTGTAACGCGTGCTGCTAAAGAGCGATACAAAGAGAAAAGGAGGGAAGAGAGACGCATTTTCAGGCGAAAAAAAGGGAAACGGAAATGCGTGAGTGCGAGAAAATTGAGATGCATGGTGACAGGAATGAGGTCCGAAAATTTTTCGAAAAAATAAGATGCCTGGCCGATGGTTTCAAGACCAGGGCCTCTTCCTGCAGGGATGAAAATCGCAATCTAGTGACAGATATCCAGAGTACACTGATGATGTTGAGGGAACACTTCTCTAGGCTTCTGAATAGTGACGACGACAACAATCCCACCAATAGAGATGATATCCCGGAAACCCCAATTGTGGACGACAGCGTTGAAGTTCCGCTGCCCGACCATAGTGAAGTCTTGAAAGCTATAGCTCGGCTTAAAAACAACACAGCCGCAGGAGCCGATGGCTTACCTGCTGAGCTCTTCAAGAATGGAGGCGAAGCTCTATTTAAATGCATTCATGAGCTTCTATGCAGAATATGGTCGGAAGAATGCATTCCAAACGATTGGAACCTCAGTGTGCTCTGCCTAATCCACAAGAAAGGCGATCCCACCATTTGCGCCAACTACCGTGGGATAAGCTTTCTTAATATCGCATATAAGGTCCTGTCGAGCGTATTATGGGAAAGACTGAAGACCATCGTAAGCCAGCTGATTGGACCTTATCAGTGTGGCTTCAGACCTGGCAAATCCACCATAGACCAGATATTTACGCTGGATTTTACGGAAAATCTTGGAGAAGACCCGAGAAAAACAAATCTACACACACCACCTTTTGGTCGATTACAAAGCCGCCTTCGATAGTCTGAATTTGGTATTCCTGCAAAGCTCATCCGTCTTTGCAGAATGACACTGAGAAACACCAGCAGCACAGTTAAGATCGGGAAGGATCTCACTCCTCCATTCGATACCAAACGAGGTTTCAGACAAGGTGATTCCTTATCGTGCAACTTTTTCAACCTTATGATGGATAAGATCATCCGAGCTGCTGATTTGAGACGCAGTGGCACGATATTCTACAAAAGTATTATGCTGCTGGGGTATGCTGCTGATATCGATATCATTGGCCATAATACGCACGAAGTCAGTGCATCATTCTCCAGGTTAGCGAAAGAGTCGAGTCGAATGGGTCTTACAGTGAACACAGATAAGATGAAATACCAAGTGTCAACAAATAAACAGTCCCAGCGTCTTGGAAACCACGTCACTGTTAACAACATCTCCTTCGAGGTTGTTAAGGACTTCGTCTACCTGAGATCCAGCATAAACTCTTTCAACGATGTCAGTATTGAGATAAAACGAAGGATAACTCTTGCCAACAGGTGTTACTTTGGGCTAAGTAGGCAATAGAGAAGCAGAGCCCTCTCTCGACGAACAAAACTCACGCTCTATAAGTCACTAATCATGCAGTCCTATTATATGCAGCACAAACCTGGACGTTGAGCAGTTCTGATGAAAAGACTTTGAGAGCCTTCGAGAGAAAGATCCTTCGTAAAATCTTCGGTCCAGTCTGCGTCAATAGCGAGTACTGAATTCGATGGAACCACGAGCTGTACGCTGACATCGACATAGTTAAGCGCATTAAAATCGAGCGGCTCCGCTGGCTAGGTCATGTTGAGTGCATGGAAAACGACGCTCTAGCGAAAAAAATATTCGATTCGGTGCCCGGTGGTGGTCAACGCAGAAGAAGACGCCCACATCATCGTTGGAAGGATCATGTGTTGGATAACCTGAAAGCGCAAAACAGAAATGGCTGGCGCAATTTCTTATACGAGGCCAAAACTTACCTACGGTTGTAAGCGCCAGATAAGTAAAGTAAGTAAATAAGATCATTGAATTGCTTAGCACATCTTTTAATGAAACCAATGATACCTCTAACCTTATTTACCACCAAATTAACTTGAAGATTGAAACGAAGTTTTGGATCACTAATTACACCTAAATAAAGAAAACTGTGTACAATTTCTAAGTAAGTATTATTTATAGTGTAATTTAAACTATAAGCAATTCAACGGGAGAATGTCATTTGCTTACATTTTTTTAAGTTTAATTTTAAAAGGTTTAAATTACACCACTCCACTAGACTATTTAAATCAGATTGTAAGAGTTGTTGTTCTTCAGGTGATTTGTAAGTTAGAAAAAGTTTCACGTCATCGGCGTACATTAAGACGTTATAGTGTTTTATTACATAAGGAAGGTCATTTATAAACAGTAAAAATAAAACCGGACCAAAATAACTTCCCTGCGGAACACCAAATGTGACCAAAATATTTTTTTGCATAGAATTCTTATTAAAACTTTTTGAGAACGATTCGACAAGTACGAGTTAATCCAGTGTAATAGTTTGGCGGGAAACCCAATTGGATGAATCATAGCTTTTAGAAGAAGAAGATAATGATTAACAATATCCAAAGCTTTGCTAAAGTCTGTATAAATAACTTCAGTCTGTTGTCCCAAAGTAAAACCTTTAATGACACGCGTAGTAAACTTCAAGTGTTAGTTGACGTAGATTTTCCCTTTAAGAAACCATGTTGAGAGGTGAAAATGGAGGAAGATACGACGTGGGTTATTTGATCAGTTATAATTTTCTCAAAGAGTTATCAGTTATAAAGCTTCTTGAGAACGAGAACATTCCGTTCATCGCCATTCGGAGTCAGCGTTAAGCATGTAGGTCCGGTTCTCGGTCAATTGTGTACAAACTTAATAACACGCACAACACAATTGATCATAAGAAGCTAGGTCAAAGTCCTTTCAAGGGCTGAAATGGCCAGTTATTTATTTTTTTTTTATAATTTTCTCAAATAACTTAGGGATTGCGCTTAGTTTTTCGATACCTCGGTAATTAGAAACATCAATTTTTGAGCTGGATTTATGAAGAGATATTATATAAGATTTTATCCATATATAGGGAAAAGGACCACTGTGCAAGGATGTGTTAAAAATTTTTGATAGGGGAGAACACAAACTAATAGAACAATGTTTTAAAATGCAGCTCGGGATTTCGTCAGGACCAGTCGTAAAAGAAGATTTAACATGTCGAAGGTAATGTATAACTATATTAGAATCAATTACGGGGATCTGAAAAGAGTCTACTGGTGGTAGTAGGGATATACAAGACTCATGCTCAATGGTATACCAGGTCAAAAAGTCTTTCAAGACTATTATAAATACAACTAACTTGTTGTAAAGCTGAATATATATTGTCAACAAAGATATGTTCTTGGCGGGTCTTCGAGTTTGATGTACAATAATATGTACCATCGTCAGAAGAATACAATTTTAAGTTAGGCAGATTAAAATCTCCCAATAATAAAATGTCGTCATTAACGTCAAGTTTGTTTATAACGTTGTCTTAGCAATCTGCAAGGCTTGCATAGACCTCTGCACTACTCGTTGGAGGAACATACGCATTAATAACATATACATTGGCGTTACAATGTATAACTTTAACGCATATTAGTTCTATGTTAGATGAGCAGGGAATATCAACAATGGAACTCACAAAACAGTTCCTAACAGCTAAAAGGACACCTCCACTGACAGAAGAACTATTGTCAGTGAATCTATCCCTTCTAAATACTTGAAAACTATTATCAAACAATTCCAAGTCAGTAATGCTTCCATTCAGCCACGTTTCTGTTAATGCAATAATATCCTCAGAGAAATTCTGAGACGACATAAAAATGTTTTCCGTCTTAGAGCGCAGAGCCTATTTAGTTTTTTTGAGTCTGACGGTTGGCTGAAGTCGTCCTTCGAGATTTATTTTTAGGCTTAAACTCAGTAACGAGAATATTATCGGAGAATATTATTATTAATACCCACATTTTTGAATTAAGAACAGATGCAAAGTCTTGCTGCAACTGCAAGTATAAAAGAGGCGTGGAAGGCTTATTACCTATTTTCTTACATGAGCAGAATGCATTTGAAGCAACTAAATTGTTTTGTTTAACAAACGTCACAATATTTTCAGATGATGTGTCGGGCTGTAGACGTGAAACAAAAATGTTTTTAGTCCTCGACACTGCCTTTAAAGTCAATTGACTATTAGGCGCAGTTGAGATTGCATTGGAGCTACTACACAATGGAGGAATAGTAGGAGGTGTAGAAGAAGTTATTGAAAAATTAATTTCTGGTTGCTGAGGTGTTAGAGGCGTTGCTGAGGGGTGCTTTGCCTTGGGAGACCTAGAGGACGCTTTACGGCGTTTATTATTATTCTTTTTGGTTTTCTTGTTTTTCCTCTGTGCTTTAGAATTAATTGGGTCTTCTCCTAATGAAACCGGCAAAGTTCCAGAAAAAGCAATCTCAGATGAGAGAGGCGTAATATTTTCCGGTGTAGAAGTTTCACTAGTGATACTGTCATTAGGTGCGGCACTAACTTCGCTAAAAAATGACAAAATTTTTCTAAAATCATTATTCAGCAAGTTAAGACTTTCTCCAAAAGTTTTAATTTTTAAAAATATCTCATCAGGAGAAAGGGCTCTGCACGAAGGACAGTACCAGCGAATCCCAGAACGGACAGACAATAAACTGTAAGCACACGACCTTGAAATGCCAACACAAGAAGCATGGAACATTTGCTCACAAGGACCAGAACAACTGAACATACGGGTACAGTATATTTTGGCTCTTACACTGCTCGTTCAAAGAACAAGCAGCAATATTGTCAACAGAAAAAAAAATCCATCGAAAAAAAATTAAATGGAAATTTAAAATTCTGAGCAAATGTTTTAAATTCAAAAAGTGCTTCTCAGTTTGACTCAGAATGTGCTTCTAAGTTTTACTCAAAAGAGTGCAGTGAAGGAATACAGTTACAAGTAACAACAACAATTAAAAAAGTTCACTATGCTTAAGAAAAACAATACTACACAAAGAGGAATTAAAAAATAAAAAACAAGACCGACAAGCAAGCACTACTTTGTTGTTGTTTTTTTTTTTAACAAGTAAGTATTACAACAAGTACTAAATAAACACATTAAATAAATAAATTAAAACTTATTTAAAATATGAACAAATTCACTTAAAATAGTTATAAGTGACAGAAGAAGATAATGATTGACACAATCGAAAGCTATGCTAAAGTCTGTATAAATAACGTCAGTATGTCGTCCTAGAGTAAAACCTTTGATGACGTACCTTTGACGTAGATTTTCCCTTTAAGAAATCATGTTGAGAGGTGGAAATGGAGGAAGATACGACGTGGGTTATTTGATCAGTTATAATTTTCTCAAATAACTTAGGGATTGCGCTTAGTTTAGCGATACCTCAGTAATTAGAAACATCAATTTTGAGCCGGATTTATGAAGAGGTATTATATAAGATTTTCTCCATATATAGGGAAAATGACCACTTTGCAAGGATGTGTTAAAAATTTTTGATAGGGAAGAACACAAACTAATAGAACAATGTTTTAAAATGCAGCTTGGGATTTCGTCAGGACCAGTCGTAAAAGAAGATTTAACATGTCGAAGGTAATAAAATAAAAAGGTAATGCATAACTATATTAGAATCAATTACGGGGATCTGAAAAGAGTCTACTGGTGGTAGGTAAGGATTTTCAAGACTCATGCTCAATGATATATCGGAGTAAGTTATTTTAAAGAAGTTTGCAAACATGTTGGAAACTTCGATGTCGCAAGATGCTTCTTCATGATTGAATTTCATAAGAGGTGGGAAGCTGGAGGTTTTTCGTTTTGAGTTGACAAGAGTGTAGAAAAGTTTCGGATTATCTCTGAATTGAGTTTCTATTTTGGCTATATAGGCAGAGTAGCATTGTTTATTTAATAGTTGATATCTGTAACGACAAGAAAAATAGTAAGCGAAGTCTTAATTAGAGCCTGACTTTTTATATTTCTTAAATAAGCAATTTTTGGAATTTTTTAAAGACTTAAGCTCATTACTTAACCAAGGAGGGCTTAAAGGTTTGAAATTACATTTTATTTTTGCGCAGATAATGAGAAGCATTTTTGCAAGGTATCATTGAGAAACTGTACTGAAGATTCGACTTCATAAAAAGAGTACGAAAACCTATTGTTTAAAATTGGGGACCAGTCAATCCACGCGAGAAGAGCATTAAGTTTAACATAGTCTGTTTTTTCAAAGTTAAAAATTTTATTATTTCGCGTAGCTGGAGCTAATTTATTTTCATTTATGTTGGCAAGTAATATTGTTATTTCAAGAGTTGGATGATAATCGTCTTCAGGTAAGGAAACTGGGTTCGAACGACGGAGATTTACGGAAGTGCATCTATCTACAAGTACAAGGTCAAGAGATCTATAATTTTTATTAAGAATATTATTAACCTGCTGAAGACACAGATCGGACAACTTATCTAAGAAATCATTTATCCAATCAGAGGCAGAAATAGGAGTAAGAAATGCGGAATCATCGGAAATACTCCAGGATACAGAAGGTAAGTTGAAATCACCTAATACAATGATAGTATCCATATTTTTAAGCATATTATGGACTGTTTCGATGGCACTAATATGGTTTAAGTAAATTATTAAATCACTTTTAGGTGGAATGTAAGAGCAAGTAAGAAAAATCGTATTAATATTTACTTTAACTGTAACACAAATAAACTCCAGGTCGTTGGTACCAGGAATTGTTAATTCCTCCGAAGCATGCGAGTTATGGACAGCTATCAGAACACCACCACCGATCTTATCATAGCGATCTTTACGAAAAATTTGGTACTTATTGCACATTATTTCAGAGTTTAAAACGTTAGAGCGAAGCCATGTTTCAGTAAAACTTATAAAGTTATATTCAAAATCAAAACTGTTCATGAAAATATCGGAAAGTTTAGAATTGAGACCTCTAACGTTTTGATACACAAGCTCTAATTTAGACTTGTGATTTTTTAATCGTTTTTTGTATGGTACTGAGGACTATTAGAAGGACGAGGCAAGTGTACAACATTTGCAATACGCGGTTTGTTTTTGAATTCAAATTCATGAACAATTGTATTACGGGGCCAAAAGTTTACATCCACAAGAGTACTAAATAAATTTTCCGGAACAGTCAATCTAAAAAAAGTAGTCAGTCTCGCATTTAAATATTTGAATTTTTGGATCGAAAGAGGCATACCACTATTTAACTTTGAATTAATAAAAAATTTTATATCATCTTCAGTTGTATCAGCAGCTAAGTGCGAGACAAAGATTGCTTTAGTTGGTGGAATTACGATTAATGGCTTAGGAGAAATAGTAGCAGTAGTAAAAGGAATCCGTTGAGCGTTAACAACTGAAATTGCAAAAATAGGAGTTTGAACAGTAGGAGGAGCAATTGAAACAGCTTGAGCATAAGTAAGAACAGGTTGGTTAACAGGTGTGGATGGTGCTAACATGGCAAGGAAACGGTCTCTGGTACATTTGGAGCAGATATAGAGGCAATCGTATCAGTACAAATGTCCATATCGTCTGCAATGTCACGTTCAACAGGTGGTGGTATTGGTGGTGTCGAGTTAGTTTTCTGTTTACTGCGCAGGTTCATGTATTTCTTTTTACGCTTGGGCGAAGGAATTGGCACATCAATATATTTACACTCATCGAAAAGTGTTTGGTACTTTAAAAATTTTGCAGAAAGCAAAGAAAGTTCCCTACTTATCTCAGAGAAACCCTGCTTTGTCTGCTTAAAAAGCTTATAAAAGTTGACATCAGTCAATCTGCACTTCTCACAACACCAACGCAACCCTTTAACTTCTTCAATAAGGTCTGCAACTCTACCCATTATGCCCACACATTTGGTGTGAACGATATCATCACATAGCCAACATGATAAAACCGCTCAGTTTCACCCTTAGTGGAACAGCCAGGCTTAGAGCAGAGCATTTTAATTAATTAATAAAAAAAAGACCAAAAAAGTAGTAAAAATAAATAAAAGTAGTAAATGTAGTAAAAATATTAGTAGAAATTAATAAATAAAAATAAAACCAAAAAAGTAGTAAAAATAAATAAAAGTAGTAAAAGTAGTAATAATAATAGTACTAAGCAAAAGTAACAACTTGAAGTGATGGCAACCCTTAGTATGTATACCCTGCAAACACACTCCGAGTTAATTAACTAGTTTCCTAACGGGTTGAGTCTCAGTTAGTTTTCTAGTCAGAAAGGATAGGCTGTCGGGAAAAAGCTTACCTATTTACTTCCTATCTGTGTGTCAGATACAGATGGCTGACTCTTTCTAACGCATGTACGCAGACATCGCTCTTTTCATTTTAAAGTGGTTAACAACCACGTATTTATAGGGTTTTATACCTAGTATACTAACCGTTTCCTAAGCAATATTCTAACCACTTTTAAAACTACTATTCTTACCGTTTTATAACCATTTTCCTAACTAGTTTTTTTATTCATATCCTAACCACGTTCTAACCAATATTCTAACCGCTTTTTTAACTTGCATGCTAACAGTTTCTAACTAATATTCTAACCGCTTTTTTAACTAGTATTCTAACCATTTTCTAATAACATTCTAACCAGCATGCTGAATATTTTTGAAACTTATTTCCTTATTAGATTAAAGTTTTAAACAGTAAATAAATACACAAATTGGTATTTTTTTAATTTTTTTGTTGTTTTTAACTATTATTTGTTTATAATAATATATGTACATTTGATAATAATATATCTACATATTATGAAATAATTCAATGTTTGAAATTGATGTTTGAAATTAAATTGAATTGAATTTTTTGTTGTTTTTATAACTATTATTTGTTTATAATAATATATGTGTGGCAATATGACAGAGTAGCTTAAGTCGACATAAGCGAAAAACTGAAATTCTACATATTATTATTAACCATTTCAAGGAGCACAATTGTGTCCTACCCTTGTTTAAATCCGACTCTTAAAAAGAAAGTTATGCCGATTTTTCTAATGACCATACACAAATTTTACATATAAAAATGAGAAAAAAAAATTTTAAAAATGTAAACAACTCACAACTATATTTTTGGACTTAAGCTACTCTGTCTTATTGCCACAGATATGTACATTTGATAATAATATATCTACATATTATGAAATAATTCAATGTTTGAAATTATATACAGAAATGTTCAAAATGGAAATTTATAATAATATATGTACATTTGATAATAATATATCTACATATTATGAAATAATTCAATTTTTGAAATTACATACAGAAATGTTAAAAATGGAAATAAAAATTGAATTGGAAATTTTCGTCGACGCTCGGCAGCTCCTTCATTAAGAATCTATAAAAAAAGGAAGAGTTAGAAAAATTTGTATTTTTGTTTAATTTTCTTAATGTTAAAAATATTTTAAATTTGAATATATAATAAAGAATTTATAGTTTATACCCAAGCATTGTTTTACCTAAGACTTGAAAATTTTCTACCGCATTTACTGTGGTATGGGATTGGGATTTAGTATTTGAATACTTTTTTTGTTTGAATCTGTTATGCGATAAATCCATCGCCTTTCGCATTTCTTTTTCAAACTCCTTGCGACACATTCTTGAAATTCCTAATATTACAAATTTAAATAATTAAATGAAAAATAAATAGATCAGGTAAATGTTATTAGATTACAGTAGACTCTCACAAATTAGAACCACATTGTTCCAAGGGTGGTTTTAATTTCTCAAATGTTCTAATTTCTGGACTTTTTTTCACAGAAATTTAAAAGAAAAGAATGAAACTGGTTAAAAAAAATGTATGTTAACGTAAAAGAATTTTTATTTATTAATATTTAATGTTTTTTTAAACATAAAACTCATATAATTCCCCTATTTATATTTATATCAATGAGCAAAGATCACTTATGAATTTGATAAATAAAGAAACGTCCAGAAATTAGAACCAGGTTCTAATTTCAGAGCGTTCAATATTGAAATGACAGGTTCTAATTTCTGGACAGTTCGAATTTGTGAGAGTTATAATTTGTGAGAGTGTACTGTTAAATAATTAAAAGAAAATTAAATAAGCAGTGAAATATATTACTAAATAAAATGTTGTCGAAAATAATCAATTTGACTAAAGCTCTTTTGCCGCATCGACCATCCCAATTGAATTCAGCTACGCATGTGTCAGAAATAATGCATCTGAACAGGTCGTCCAAGGAAGGATATGAAAGTTTTAGCTTAATCATATACGAGTTCTATGAAGAACAATAAAATTATAATGCATTATAAATTTAACTAAAATGCAACCATTGAATTTAAAAATTCTGCATCGAGTAAGCGTTCGTTGAGAGCCATAATCTCTACAACACTTGCAAGGGGAAACATCGAAGCGATTTCAATTTCAATCGCACCCAAATCTTCACCAAGTAAACTTTTGCTGGCTTTAAGAGCTTGTTTTGCAATAACCAAACTTTCACGAATTAGTTTGTTTTGAGCAAACAATTCATTTTTCGTTATTCCCTATAAATATATCTTTTAATCGTTTAAAGAAATTTTAGCATAATCATTTACTGTTTGCTCTAAATTAGCCAATCTTTTTTCAATATTGTCCTGTTTTTCAATGACAACTCGTAATAAATTACGAAGCTCCGCATGATTTGTGCTCTGTGCATCTGTAACAAACTTCTATTAATCTTCTATTATCTATTTAATCTAATCTAAAAGTTCTGTTAATTTGGAAAATGTGTATTTGGAGCTTAAAAAGCTAATGGTGCAAAAATTTCTCGCCGCTCTCAAGTGGTGCAGAAGTTATAGGTCTCTGCAAAAAGAGAAAATGAGAAAAATGGACCTGAAAACTTGTGATTTTTTTTAATTTTCCTACAAAACCTAGCATTATAGATATCAAAAGAAAGCTATACTGTTACCTATTCAACGAGATATCAATCATTAAAATCCACGCATTACTTTTGAAGATATAGCTTTTTACATATTATTCACACTTGACGGTTCACACTATTACAAAATACCCAAAACGTAAGTATAAAGATCAAATTGGAAAATTAAAATTAGCGAAATACGAATATAAAAGACAATTTAAGAATTCAAATCGTAGCTGTTGACGTTGATCTTAAGAGATTTAAGAGAAATTTTTCTTATGTTGTAAACAGGGACCGCAACTGTTATGACTTTTTTCAAAAAAGTCAATTAATAATAGTTATTTTTTGACCGATTCTTTTTTGGTCAAAAATAAAAGTTAAAGTTTGACTTTTATAAAAATAAAATAAAAGTTAAAGTTTGACGTTTATTTTTTGGTCAAAAATAACAATTAAAATTTGCCTTTTATTTTTTCGGTTTATTTTCAAAAAAGTGAATTAATAATAGTTATTCTTTGACCGATTTTTTTTCCAGTCAAAAATATAAGTTTAAATTTGACCATGATACAATTATAAGGTAGGCCCAGCAAAAACACGCTCTCTATGACCTCAAATCAACAACAAAACAATAACAAAGGCGTAGGTATAATGTCAAAATACAATACAAAGCGATACAAATAAATTGGTTACTGAACTATCGAACTAAGTAGTCGAATGCAAATTATATAAAATATTAACTTTTATTTGCTTCGCTGAAAGCCAACATACAATTTATTCTGTATTATATTTTGAAAAATGGCTCATATTGTTTAATTTTTAGGGTTTTTGCTTACTTTTCTTGCATTATTTCACAAAAAATCTGGGTACTCAATACCCAATAACCAGATTTATACTATTTAAAGTAAATTATACATTCTTATGGCTGAACGAATAAACTTCAATTTTCAAAAGTGACATTATACCTACGCAATTGTTTTGATTTACTTTGCTTTGCTTTGCTTTTTCGTTTTTTTTATCTCCGAATTGGGCCTACCTTATAATTGTATCATGAATTTGACTTTTATTTTTGAGTCAAATTCTCTGATGTGTAGTGATTCGACAAACAACAGTGACAGGGAACGCAGTGTGTCGCAAAAATAAGTCAAATTTTTAACGATGTTTCAAAATTTTTATAAACAGACTTTCGAGCCCTATAACTTCTGCACCACCTGAGAGCGGCGAGAAATTTTTCCGGATTTGAGATTATAAAGTCTTAATGCATATATTCCACAAAAAATTTATAAATTTAGAATTTTCATTCATCTTCAATTATGCCAAAATAAATTCAACAAATAATTCGAAGTTATAACGATATTTTAAAAATAAATGCAGTCATAGCATAACTACATACCATGCACAGGCTCCGTATATGTGAAATATTGATCGTTTGATGTGTCAAGTCTTCTTTTTTTGAATACTGGTGAAGGATCCAAATTAATATTTCCTGAAATCAGTATAAAATAATTTGAAATTAATTTGAAAAGTTTTGGAAAATATCCCATTTTCTAACCATTTTGTTCATTTTCCAGTATTCCTTCATTGGACGTCATCATTTTTATTTGAATGGTAAATTAAAAACTGAAACAAGATAAAGATAAACAAAGGTTAATAAATTCTTTAAAATGCTGTCGAAAATTCTATGAAACAATTGTGCAGAATTTGTATAAAAATAAATTTATTATTATATGGAATACACATCAATTTGTATTCTATTTCGTCCATATAAAAAGTGCTTATTTCACTATTAATTTCGCTACACAAAAAAATACCAAGAGCTCGAGATAACACTGGTTCTTCAAAAAAATCTTCAATTTTTTTGAACGAATACCCTAAGAGCGCCTCTCTGCCTGATTCATTACCTACAGCTATGACTTTAATAGGTCCTTTATGCCTTATAAAACAAAAGCAATCCTTCTCATTGTTGTAGTTCAGTTTAAAGAAGCCAAATTTTTTAACATTTTCTTTGTTTACTGTTACATTTTTTCTCTCATCAATTCTTAGTTGCAATTGTTGTAAAATATTGTTTGGCTTTTTTATTAATTTTTTTAGGGACTGCATGTAATTTTCAAACTTATAGGTCGAAAAACTGTCTAATGGACCAAATTCTTTTGCGCAGGCAGATATATGCAGTAATCCATGTATGTTAAAACTTACAAAATGTTCACCAAAAAAACGAGGAAATAGCCCGACAAATTCTTCTAAAATTTTTTGAGCAACATCAGACTGTGCTTGGTAGGATTTCTCAGAAGAAAGTAAACGAATGCCGGCATGTAATAACAAAAAAAGATAATAAAGATCATCATGAACTGAATTTTTTAAAATGAAAAAACCTGTATAAAGAAGAAATTGCCTATATTCTGTAGCTTTCCAGTTTTGAACCTCAGCAAAAGTTCTGGGCAGTCTACCGAATTCAGATGGAATATGTTTTACTAATGAATTCAATTTGGTATTCATTCCAGAAATATTATTTTTATTTATTATAAGATTTAGAAGTTTTTTTACAACTCCTAAATCTACAAGGTGCATAGGGTCCAATGGGAACTGAGTCACCATGTCAATATTTAAACTTTCTAAAAGTAGTGGTTGGCATTTAAAAGCTAAGGCGTGGTGTGACTGATCAGCTCGTATTCTAAAGGATTCATTTGTTCGTAAGTCTTCCATGTTTTGAGAAAAACAAACTCTTCTCTCTAAATATCTTCCTTGCTGCATGCATTTTGGGCAACTGTTTTTTCCATTATGGGATTGAACTCCGGTCATAAATGCACGGGCTGGTGAATCACACGAAAAAACACGGATATTAAAAGATTTTAAAATTTCGGAAGAACCCACTTTAATGCCATCATTTTGTAATGTATGGACTTCTGTACAAAACTCTTTTAAGAACTCGTCGATGTTCTTTGGCTTTTCTTTACCTAAATACGCAGCTATAAGAAAAGGACTCTCATTAGGAAAGCCTACAACAGCACCTAATATTGGCCAAAGCACTTTTTTTGAGCTTTTAAAAAGCTTTAAACCATCCACACCAATATCTAATAAGACATTACTTTCATTTAATAAAAAATCGAAGTTTTTTGAGGAGAAGTGGTTTTGAATACCATAGTAATAAAATTCCCCAGGGAGCATTGACGTAACAACAATTTTTTGCTTTTTAGTTTGCAAAAGAGTGCGTGCTGTAACAGGAAGATCACGAACACCAACTTTTCGTAAAGTGTGCAACAAATCAGTTAACTGATTTTGGGTGATGTTGTTGCGAATTGCCCACAGTCGAATTTCGTCAGCTTTTTCGGTCGCTGCAGCATCTCGTGTAAATGAATCATCGACAAAATCTTCGAACGAATTTTCAAATTCATCTTCATTCAAATCTTCAATTTCATTATTTACATCATCAATTTCATTTCTATCTTCATGAAGGCTGCCCTGCTCCAACTCACTAATTCGTCTTCTTTTTGCAAAAGAATCAATAAAAGAAAAATATGCAACGTTCTTTACATATTTTTTTTTTTCTTCACTTAATAAATTACTTAAAGTTTTTTTATTCATAATTTTACTTATCTTGAGCTGGCGAAACAAAAGAAAACGGCCTCTTCTATCGATCTGACAAATTCCCCCACCGTCCAGGTCTTACTTGATGTTCTTCGTTAGTAGCTGATGACTTACCGCTGGGCTTGTTGTTGTTGTTGATCTTTTCAGAGCAGAATGTTTGATCTTGAATTTATCTAAAAAAAACCAAAAATTTACTTTTTGTTGTTTTAATTACTTAATAAAAGAATAAAATTATTAATATTATAATAAGAAGTCAATAGTTTAATTACTTCAATAAATTCAGCATTTACAATTTGTAATTTTATAAATTGCCTTTAACCAAGTAATGATTCCTCATATCGCACACCCTCTTCAAAAGTGAACAACTCAAAATTTTGCAATTTTCAGGAGTCAAATAATTATTTCCTTTTCAAGCAACTTCATACAAAAGAAGGATACAAAAAGATTTTTTTAAATTAACGAGCAATAAGATTAAAACAAAATTTTGACAGTCGATGGATATGAGCATTACGATTTGATTTACAAAACTCGGTGAAATGGTTAGAAAAATAAAGCAATACATGTGTTCTAGAAATGGTTGGAATCGGTGGGTTCCTAGGGGTACCTCCCTTGGCCCTATATTCATTTTTTACATGATTTTGTATGGGAGGTACATCTGTTACTCAAAAATATTCCCATTTGTATTAATTAAAAAAATCATTTCTTAGGCAAATTTTATTTTATTTACAATACAAAAATAAAATTGGTAACTTATTTTTATGGCTGGTTTTGGCTTAGTCGCTTAAGGTGCGTGGCCTCTATATCAAAGAACCTCGGAGCACCGGGTTCGAAATCCACCAAACAAAAACTTTTTCAATTAAACTAATGCTGCTGATTTACCGCCTCATCCCTGTAGACAAAATAACAAAAAAGTTTCGCTAAAATCAAAGAATCCTTTTTTTGCAATTCTCTCTTGAATTTTGTTCAATTTTTAGTAATTTTCCATACAAAATTGAGCATTTTTCCCAAAAAGTCACTTTTTCAAATCTACATAACTTTCTTGTTTATGAAAAGGGGCAGATAATATTTTGGAAATCAAAAGTATATACTTAAAATAAACTTACAAAAAAGTTTTGCTAAAATCAAAGAATCATTTTTTTTTGTTATAGCTTATCAAAACTCGCAAATTTTTGAGTTTT
Organism: Pherbina coryleti; assembly: GCA_943735915.1. Taxonomy (NCBI): domain Eukaryota; kingdom Metazoa; phylum Arthropoda; class Insecta; order Diptera; family Sciomyzidae; genus Pherbina; species Pherbina coryleti. The sequence continues at coordinate 133,965,934 of OX030948.1, forward strand.
AAGGTGTTTCTTTGTTAAGGTAAAGAAAATTTTTTTTACAAAAAATATATGCTAAACAAAATTATATTTAGAACCAAGATGCATTTTAAAATATTTCTCTTTAGTGCTTTTTTGAAAAAACATGCTGTATTTTTTTAAAAATTAACTCAATTTTAAATTTATTGATTTTCTTAAAATAACAGGGTGTTGTATAAAGTAATCGCATTTGTTTATTATTAAAGATATCTTAAAAAATCTTTAACATTTTATAGAACCAAATAATAAGATATAAGTTGCATACTTTTTTTTAAAAAAAAAACAACAATTTTTTTTCTTATTTTCGTACCATTTCGATGCAGTGTGCGCACCGGTAAATTCTATAGAACCAGAGAAGTTCAGGTTTTTGGTCACATGATAAAAATAAAACAATTTTAATGGTTTTTGGTTGGCAATTAATGCCTCTCAGGGAATCCCTTAAATGGAATAGCAAAAGCAAAAATAAAGGAATAATAAAATAATTAAAATAAGAACATGTATTGTGACAAGGTTTTAGTCAAGTATTATGGGAATTGTTTGGCAAGGGATGAGAGCAAGGATTTCGACAAAGATTAGGAGATAAGATGAGTAAGACAAAAATTTTAACACAGATTAAAGTACTGAGTTAGGCAAGCATTAGGACAAGTATTAGGAATACGACTTTACAACGACAGACACAACGGTAAGCACAAAGATTGAGACATACCTTAAACAATATTTGGTACAAGATTGGGATAAGTAAATAAAAAAATAAATTGGAAAATCCTCTGTCGATGAAGAACTACCCGCTCCGGTAGAGTAGAGGGTGGAAGCGGCGCAGCGCCATCAACTCATCGTACGGTTTATCGTGTAGCAAACAGAGCACAACATCATATTATGGCCATCTAGTCTACCCATCTAACAATCAAGCGCTAGGCAATGATTCATTGACTCTTCCCAGATCTCTACCGGAAACGTTCCCATGCCGATGCGCTTTTGGCAGAAGTCGATGGTTCTTTGTTACTTATAACATCCCATATTCATAATCAGCCTGTTTGAATATGAAATTCTGCAAGTGCTTACCGGCATACTGAGCTACTGTAGTGCCAACATTGGCTGTGAAGCACCACTAGGTTGCAATGGCCAGCGGAGTCCCTATGCTGATGCTTGGCTGCCTTCCACACTAGATTTTTTGCACTTTTATACATTAGCTGTTTTTCTTACCTTAAGAATTCTTTTTTTATTTGTTTTATTCACTTGTTTTGATTTTTTATTCACTTGTTTTGCTCAATTTTTTATTAATTTACTTATTTAAGTTAACTTTTATAAATATTTAATTTCAGCTAAGTTCTCTAAATAATTGAGATGACAAATTTTGGCGCATAAAAATTTTTTGGCGCTTTTCACATTCGTCTTCATCTATACCTTGTTCTGTCTTTCACACGCAATGGTTGTAGCAGACATATTTCTTTCACTGTTTCACCAAATCTTTGCTAAAGTAAATAGAAAGGGTCGTTTCAATGTGTAAGTAAATCTGCAAATTTGTTTTGAATGAATATGTACTTTCGGTAGCCGATGTTTGCAGGGTAATAATAATACGCCCAGCAAGACAGGACTGACAAATCTCAAATACAACCACACGAATTTTGGTATCAACTAACACATTCACATAATACTTTCCCAACAAGAGATGTTTGCAAAACAAGGAAACTTAAAGTTAGATGGGTGCCAGACAGAGATGCCAGATCACACGGATAGGAAAAAAGTGTCAGTTTTGGCCCACCGCAACAACAATATCCACGCACCGACTGACCGTACTGACCAAAAAACTGACATTTTTCTATCAGCTCTGAGCGTCAGTTGACGGTCAGTGTTCTAGCTGGGCGTATTCAATAGCTTAGCTAGACAGAGCTAGGCAGATGTCTTAAACGCAATTAGCAATAGAACAAAAAGAAAGAAAACAACTTAAAGTGCGAAGAATATAATAAAGAATATGTAAAGAAACTTGTTCAGCACTTTGAAGAAATATTAAGAATAATAATAACACTTATGTTAACAACAGTAAAATAAATGTAAAACTTATCCGCTGTAATTATTAGACTTCACATAAGCACAAAATTTTTGAACTATTTTCAAAAAACCACTGTAATTAAATTTAAACTTTGCAGAAATTAACAAACACAACTTAAAGAAATTTTAGCGCGTTGCCAACTGAGGCGTTCACGAGGTTTTCTGGGAATTTTTGCGGCAAAAGATGGCTGTCATATACCCATTAATTCTCCACAAGGCAACTCCGTAGATTTTTATAACAGAAACAAAATTCATTCCATTATATTACAAGGTTACATAAAAGTGATATGTTATCATAGAAAATATTTGAGTAATTTTAATCTTTATCAAGAACGTGCGATCATAACGCTCGATTGGTAGATGTTTTTATTGGAATGCTGGGCGAATGCATGTTGCAAGAGTTTTTCGGCAGAGCGAATTATATAAGAAGCTTAATTCTTCAAACAATCCTCTTGTTTAACCACATCAGCACATAATCGGTGATTCTGTGTACCCTTTACTGCAAAATGTAATGACACTATTCAGGGACAATGGACTGTTGACATCGCAGGAAAAAACTTATAATACCAAGCTGAGCTGCGCAAGATCAATTATAGAAAGAGCTTTCGGTATTTTAAAAAACAAGTTCAGACACCTGAAATATTTGGATATTAAAAACCCAGTAATGGGTAATAAAATAACAGTTGCAGTATTCGTTTTGCACAATTTCTTAATAGACAAAAAAGAAATTCATTTTCGAAATGAAGATATACATGGATAACGAATCTCTTGAAGATATACTTACTTACTTACTTATCTGGCGTTTACAACCGAAGATCGGTTTTGGCCTCGTATAAGAAATTGCGCCAGCCATTTCTGTTTTGCGCTTGCTGGCGCCAGTCGGAAACACCAAGTGTAGTCAGGTTATCCAACACCTGATCCTTCCAACGAAGATGTGGGCGTCCTCTTCTGCGTTGACCACCAACGGGCACTAAATCGATATTTTTTTTCGCTGGAGCGTCGTTTTCCATTCGCTCAACATGACCTAGCCAACGGAGCCGCTCGATTTTAATGCGATTAACTATGTCGATGTCAGCGTACAGCTCATACAGCTCGTGGTTCCATCGAATTCGGTACTCGCCATTGACGCAGGTGGAACCGAAGATCTTACGAACGATTTTTCTCTCGAAGTCTCCCAAAGTCTTTTCATCAGAACTGTTCAACGTCCAGGTTTGTGCTGCATATAATAGGACGGGCATGATTAGTGACTTATAGAGCGTGAGTTTCCTTCGTCGAGAGAGGGCTCTGCTTCTCAATTGCCTACTTAGCAAAAAATCACACCTGTTGGCAAGAGTTATCCTTCGTTTTATCTCAATACTAACATCGTTGAAAGAGTTAAAGCTGGATCCCAGGTAGACGAAGTCCTTACCAACCTCAAAGGAGATCTTGTCAACAGTGACGTGTTTATTTGTTGACACTAGGTATTTCGTCTTATCTGCGTTCACTACAAGACCCATTCGACTCGACTCTTTCGCTAACCTCGAGAATGCTGCACTGACTTCGCGCGTATTATGGCCAATGATATCGATATCATCAGCATACGCCAGCAGAATAATACTTTTGTAGAATATCATGCCACTGCGTCTCAAATCAAAAGTATGGTTAAAAATCTTTTATTACAAAACTTTAATTTTGAGCTGTAAAATTGAAACTTTTAAAAGAAAATTATATATTTTTTTTTAAATATATTTTACAGTAAACTGAATTATGTTATACTAAATGAATCTATAAATAAGAATTAGCAATGATGTCGTCACGCAATTGATGGCGTTATTTACTATAAAATCTACTAAATTATTTTCTCGTACAAAATGTATTTTTTTTGAAAAATAATGGCATACGATAAATTTATCCCACATGCAATCAATAAAGAAAAAAAAAATCAGCAGCTCGGATGATCTTCTCCATCATTAGGTTGCAAAAGTCGCACGATAAGGAATCAACTTGTCTGAAACCTCGTTTGGTATCGAATGGAGGAGTGAGGTCCTTCCCGATTTTAACTGTGCTGCTGGTGTTGCTCAGTGTCATTCTGCAAAGGCGGATGAGCTTTGCAGGATTACCAAATTCAGACATGATGGAATATAGATGATTCCTTATTGGACTGTGTGGTGTGTGTCGATTTGTTTTTCTAGGGTCTTCTCCAAGATTTGTCGTAGCGTAAATATGTGGTCTATGGTAGATTTGCCAGGTCTGAAGCCACACTTATAAGGTCCAATCAGCTGGTTTACGATGTGCTTCAGTCTTTTACATAGTACGCTCGACAGGACCTTATATGCGACATTAAGAAGGCTTATCTCGCGGTAGTTGGCGCAAATTGTGGGATCGCCTTTCTTATGGATTGGACAGAGCACACTGAGGTTCCAATCGTTTGGAATGCATTCTTCCGACCATATTCAAGGATTCTTTAACCAATGAGGTCCTTGCCACCATAATTGGTTTCGTATCAGTTCCGAAGGGGCAGCACCCCTAGAAGCACAATCAGCTGGATTAGACTCGGATCTAACGTGATACCAGCATTCTGGCGGCAGCACTTCTTGGACTTCGGATACGCGGTTAGCGACAAAGGTTGATCATCGGCTTGGGTGGCCTTGCAACCAAGCAAGCGTCACCGTTGAGTCTGACTATGCGTATAAACGATAAAAGTTATGACCGAGACTGGAAATGATGTGTTTCATAAGCTTGGCGGCGAGATGTGCAGCGCACAGCTCCAGGCGGGGCAGCTTTATTGGCTTTAGCGGGGCCACTGTAGTTCGTGCGGCTATTAAAGCAACAGTAATTTTGTCATCAGCGTTTATCGTTCGCGAATATAAAACAGCAGCATATGCGAGCTGTGTCGCATCGGCGAAAACGTGAAATTCAGTTATCGACCCAATTTCTCCGGTTCTAATCCAGCGCTGTAGTCGAAGCGAAGGAAGATTGGCGAGGTCTATACGATGATGAAGCCATTGCTTTTCTATTTCAGCGGGAACAACCTGATCCCAATCAACTTCAGAACGCCAAATTTGCTGGAACCATATTTTTGTTTTAATCGTGCAGGGTGCGATAAGTCCTAGCGGGTCAAACAGCATACTGGCGTCGGATAAGAACGCTCTTTCGGATAAAAAAGAAGGCGGTTCATTAAGATTTACCTCGAATGTGATATAGTCATGTTGCGTGTTTCAAATTAGACCTAACGCGCGAACTTCTTGATCTTCAGCTAAGAAGTGGGACACTTGCTCAGAGGCATGCGGCAAATTCTTGAAAAGGTCACTGCAATTTGTAGCCCACTTTCGTAGCTCAAAGCCACCACTGGACAGCACTTCGGATATTTCTCTCTGCAGTGCGCATACCGCTTCTTTGGTTGATGTTCCAGTAAGCAAGTCGTCCATATAAAAATCTTTCATAATGACTTCAGCGGCTTGCTGGTGCGTTGCACTCGATTCTTTTGCGGTTTGTTGTAGCGCTTTAACGGCTAAATGAGAAGCGGAGGCTAAACCATATGTAACGCGCAGAGGTCTATAGTCTTGCAGTGGTTCGGATGGGTCTTCGCGCCAGACGATTCTTTGATAATTGATGCAATTTTCTGAGACGTATACCTGGCGATATATCTTTGCCACATCAGTAGTCATGGCGTAGCGGTGTGTCCTGAATCGTACAAGAACAGAAAAAAGCTCGTGTTGAAGCTGAGGTCCAACCATCAGAGCATCATTGAGAGAATTCCCAGTGGATGATGCGGCATATGGAATGAATTTCGTGGAATATCGTAAACGGGCTCCATGTGTCTCATTTCAAGAAGCTCATGCATAAAAGCCTTGTAGTTTGAATACATTTCACCGTTTTTTTCAAATTGTTTTTCCATGCGCAGAAATCTATTTACAGCGATACTTCTAGTTTCGCCTAAATTCACGTCCCTTTTCAGCGGCAGCTGAACGATGAAGCGACCATCGACGGCTCGTCGATATGTTTTGTCGAAGTAATCTTCACAGAAAGCTTCTTCAGCTGTGAAATGTCTCCTGGACGGCAGCTCTTCCATCTTCCAAAATCGACTTATTGCTCGTACTAGCTGAACATCACAATGCAAGCTATTTACCTGCAGATTTTCTAGATGAAAATTGCCAACTCGCCCAAACAACACCCAGCCAAAAGTGGTATTTTGAGCAAGTGGTGTGTCAAGCCGTCCCTTGCGAACATCAGTGGTAAGAAATTGTGACATTTCGTCCATACCCACGAGAATGTCAATGGGTCCAGGTACCGGAAAGTGTGGATCAGCAAGAGGCAGACCCTTTATATGCGGCCAATCACATTTTTACACTTGTCGCTGGCAAGTCGTTGGAAAGAATAAGTGCAGGTATAAGATCGACATACTGGTGATTATTATGAAATGGTGCTAGTAATAGCGTTGCTTCTCCTCGCGATCATCCTCCTTGCGTGGAACCAATTCCAGTAATGGTGACTAAAGATGATCTTCTTGGTACTCCGAGGCGTTGAGCCTCAGTCATAAAAGTAGCGTGCGAACCATTGTCAAACAGAACGCGTGCGGTTTGCCAGCGACCAGCAACATCTTGGATGCGAACTAAAGCGGTGGCTAGAAGTATGCTCTTTTGATATGCAGCGTGTTGACATGTAATGCTTTGAGCGATTTCCTCATAATTTGCCTTACTTTGGTCTACTGTCATAGACCCAGCGGTGGTTGTAGCGGAAGACAACAAAGCAGTAGCAGTTGAATTTGGACGAGTTTGAGCTTTGTCCACAAAGTGCTCATATTTGAAAGCGTTTGAAGGATCGTTGACATCGCGAGCGGTGCAGTCTCTTGCTGTATAGGCTGTTGTGGTTGATCTTGAAGTGAAAGCGGCATGAAGAGAGGTATGGTGACGTTTTTGGTATATTCGGCAGGTGGATGAACTGTGGCACTTGGCCAAGTGATGCCCATGGCTAAGGCAATTCAAACATGCACCCTTTTCTCTAAAGAACTCACCTTGTTATTAATTTCCAAGCGGTCATAATCAGGACATGAATAAATGTTGTGATTGTTTTTGTTGCAGTATAAGCAATTGCGCGCTGTGGGGTTTGCGGATGGTTCTAATTTGTTCATCGAATGCAAAGCGGGTGTTGCATTCCATGGGGAGATTACGATTTCCGTGGCCCCTCGATTTGAGTATGCAGTTTTGAAGTACTCTTTAAGAAAATAAGATTCGCTGAAGCATTTATCGATATATCGATTAGTTATCGAGATATCGATTTTTTAAAAAAATGTTTACTCAACCGAACCAATTTTTAAATTCGGTTATATCTTTGCTAATATTTGTCCGATCTGAATGATTTAGGTGTCATTCGAAAAATATTTAAAATGTTTTTAATATGAAATGAAAAAAAATATTCTTTCGTAAATCGGCCACGCTACAGACTGTCTTTCTGCATAACATGTTTTATTTTTGCAAAAAACAGTTATTTTTTCTTAAAAATGCGTTATAAAGATTAAATAAAGATGTAATTAAATGAAAGCTAAAATATTAAACTTTTGTTTGGTATACAAAATGTTATACTTTTTCTTTTATTTTGACCGATTTTTGCTGTTATGTTATATTTTAGGTTGGTCAGTACAATCATATAGCATAGGAAAATGTTTCATAATTGGGCTGAATCTGGTGCAAGAAAAATCTTTATAAACTTTTCGATGTATTTTGAGTTATTGAATAATTTTTTTAGCGGTTCTGCCTTTTACTTAATGTATTTTCCTGTAAAAGGAGCCAGATAGACTTTAATCAAAGGTTGTTTGTTGTATTCTGAAGTACATATTGATATTTTTCCTAACTTTTTTTTGAATTATTGAAATATTTTTTTTAGTGGTTCTGCCTTTTACAAAATGTACTTTTTCTGTAAAAGGAGCCACAGGGACTTTTATCAAAGGTTGTTTGTTATATTCTGAAGTACATATTGATATTTTTACTAATTTTTATAAATAATGTGGCTCTGCCTTTTACAAATTGCACAATTATTTTGTTTTTTTTTGCGAAATAAAATGAGAGTCCGTATATCTTATTTAAAAAGAACACGATGCGAATCATAATTAATATAATTCGAATAATCTTTTTTATTTTACATAGGTGTGCGATGTGCTTGCGATTCTTCTGCGCTTCGAGATGAAGATGAAAGTTGTTGATGTTTATCAACAGTACATCAAAATTGTATGTTTATAAAGCAAAACAAAAACCGTAGGATTGTTCTGTTTAATCTAGCAATCTATATATATAAAAAAATGTTGTCAAATCTGTTTGTGACGAGTGTTTGAGAGTTCGGCTGGGTAAAAAAAAAATCTGCCGATACCATTTTGTAGGGTACGTTCTCTAGATGGTTTTAAAAAAAAATTTTTAAATTTAAATGTCATTTTTTGAAAATGACAAGGGGGCGTGGCACCTCCCATACAACCCAAATCTATGGTAGCGAATAGCTCTGAAGTTATAGGTCGCATAGCATCGGAATTCGGTGTTCTACCTCAATTTACAAGAGCCGTTCCACAGATAAAATTTTATGGGCGTTGAATGTGGGGCGTGGCACTTTTTCAGCAGACCAAATTTTCGGTATAACTTTCAAGCTATAAGTCACACATCAATGAAACTTGGTAGGAGCGTACTATTTAGTCGCGTCCTTCGACTAGCAAAATTCATCAAGTATAGGCCAAAGGGGTGTGGCACCGCCCATACAATTCAAATTTATGATATCGAATAGCTTTGGAACTAAATGCCGTATAATAATGAAATTCAGTATGGAGTTTCCACTTGGTGATATATTTATACCATAAAACTGGGATGGGCTTTGGAAAAGGGGGTGTGGCTACGCCCATACACTTAAAATTTTTGATATCAGATAGCTTTGGAACTAAACGTCGTTTAACAACGAAATTCAGTATGGAATTACTATTGGGTGATATTCTTCTACTAGAAAACTGAGACGTCATTGAACAAGGGGGTGTGGCTCCGCCCATACAAGCTAAATTTGCGATATCGAATAACTTTGGAATTATAAGTAGCATAGCCTCGAAATTTGGTTATCAATTTACACGAGTCGTTCCACTTAGAGATAGAGATAGAGTTAGAGATAGAGATGGAGATAGAGATAGAGATAGAGATAGAGATAGAGATAGAGATAGAGATAGAGATAGAGATAGAGATAGAGATAGAGATAGAGATAGAGATAGCGATAGAGATAGAGATAGAGATAGAGATAGAGGTAGAGATAGAGAAAGAGATATAGATAGAGATAGAGATAGAGATAGAGATAGAGATAGAGATAGAGATAGAGATAGAGATAGAGATAGAGATAGAGATAGAGATAGAGATAGAGATAGAGATAGAGATAGAGATAGAGATAGAGATAGAGATAGCGATAGAGATAGAGATAGAGATAGAGATAGAGATAGAGATAGAGGTAGAGATAGAGAAAGAGATAGAGATAGAGATAGAGATAGAGATAGAGATAGAGATAGAGATAGAGATAGAGATAGAGATAGAGATAGAGATAGAGATAGAGATAGAGATAGAGATAGAGATAGAGATAGAGATAGAGATAGAGATAGAGATAGAGATAGAGATAGAGATAGAGATAGAGATAGAGATAGAGATAGAGATAGAGATAGAGATAGAGATAGAGATAGAGATAGAGATAGAGATAGAGATAGAGATAGAGATAGAGATAGAGATACAGATAGAGATAGAGATAGAGATAGAGATAGAGATAGAGATAGAGATAGAGATAGAGATAAAGATAGAGATAGAGATAGAGACAGAGATAGAGATAGAGATAGAGATAGAAATCATTTCCGCTACGACAGCAACGCGTCGGGTATCAGCTAGTAATATAAAAATGAGAATAATGGTAGAAATAGGGGAAACAAGTGTAACATATTATACACCAAACGAAAGGTTAATGTTTTAGCTATTACCATATGTTATGTTCTACTTACTTTAATTGCGTACTTTTTGAAGAAAATAACGGTTGTATGAAAAAAAAAATGTGTATCATGCCGAAAACCCATCTGTAGTGTAATTAGATTGAGTACCAAATTTTTGTTTTATAAATTATTTTGAAGATATTTGTTTGTTATCGAATGATACCCAAATTATCGTGATCGGTCAAATATTAGCATAGATATAGTCGAATTTACATTAAAATTTCTTTTAGTAAATTTTTTTAAAAAATCGATAACTCGATAACTAATCGATATATCGATAAATCCTTCGGTGAATCTTATTTTCTCAATGAGCTCTTCAAAACTGCATATTCAGATCTTGGGGCCACGGAAATCGTAATCGTGCCCATTCCATTGATGTTTTTTTGGTGTTGATTTGTTGCTGTAGGTTGTAGGCTTAGCAGAGCTGGAAAATGCTTTTCAACAATAACACGAAATACTTTGTTGCGTGCTTGTAGCAAACTCCAGGCCTCAATATAATTAGCATCAGAAATTTTAAAACTGCTAATGACAAGCAAGGCTTCACCTTTGAGACAACTTCGTACGTAGTGTAGTTTTTGACCATTCGACAAACTAGGATTGCTGTCAATAAGCGACTGAAACGCGTCGTGGAAACTAATCCATTCAGTTGGATCACCACAAAATATAGGTTAGTCCATTTTCGGCAAGCGGATAGAACCTGGGATTGGCACACTGGCGCTGCTGTCAGCTTCGGTTGTAGTTTTCCTCAAGCGACGATGAAAATTTGCGAGGGCGCTCATGTACCACGTTTCTACTTGTACCCTTGCGTCGTCCTCGGCGTTGATATTAGTATCGCCACAAGAATTTTTGACAGCGTTTTGTGCCTCATTGAAACGTAGCCACTGTTCTTCAAGCAATTTCAAATAACTTTGAATACCTTCGCGATCGACAGCATCTGTTTCTTTGTTACTTGCTTGCATATAACGCTTAATTGCGTTGCTAGCAGAATCGCGAATTTTAACGTTCGACATTTAATTTTATTTGCAAAATTATTAATTGTTTTGAATTAACGCGTACTTTGTTTTGTTTTCACTTTTCGCTGTCAGTTGCGCTATCAATGCAGTCTTTGCTTTGTGCAATGAGCTTACCTCAAGTGATAGTGGCGGTTAGCAAACTTAAAGTGTGGTTTAGCGAATATCACAACCTCCTAATTGCGATTGTTAACGAGTGGCGTGTTGGAACTTTTTAAGGTTATGTTCGCGGAAGTCTCGTGTCTCTTGTGGCCATGCAATTTGTTCGCGGGAGTCTCAAATATGCAGTCTGTTCGCGGGGGTTTTAAATATGCGCTTATCAAAGCAATGTATGACAATATTTTTTATGATTTTAAAGCACTTTTGCGTTTTGACTTCGCGTACCTTATTGTATATATTTTATTTTAGAAGTACTACTGAGTGATTTATTATTTCACACAGATTGACGTTCGCGGTGATTTTCTAATAATCCGGAGTCGATGGACCAAATGTTTGTTTGCTCTTGAGGGTTTTCCTAATGCGGATTTAAATAACTTTAATTTTCGACGCGGTTCTTACAAGCGGTCAAGAAAACGCGTGTTTTAGATTTCATAGTTTTATTGTAACTAACTTTTCTCTAGTATGCTTACAAAACTAACGGACATACAAAGAGAGAGAGCATGAGCGACATATTCAGCGCCAACGCTTATATTTTCATAAATTTAAATAGTTCATACCTTCCAAAATAGCAAAGAGTCAGAGACTTGTTATGTGTTCCGCCTTTCAAAATATTTGGTATTCAATATTTTCAAGTCCATTTTCGTTGACCGATATTTCTCGTTCGGACTCTCCAAGAAACAGAAAAATGAGAACGTTTTTGTTCTACAAGCTGCTTCAGATTGAAAACTTTAATTTTCTTCACTGTTGTTTTGATTGGTCGATGTAGTAAGTATTTGAAGCTCATTTTTTAGACAACTTGAAGCCATTTCAGCATTAATCAGCATTCGAAAACCTGCTCTTTTAAATCGAGGATCTAATATAGTTCCAATTCCGGTCTATTTCAGTAACTCATATTCAAATAATCTAGACTCAGCCAATTGTTTTCAGAATTTAATATAATTTTTGCCCCTCGGTAGTTAAAACATGTTCTTGTACTTCCAATATTTTCCGTTGAAGACCATTTACAATTGGTATAATTAAAAAAATGGTTACATATATACTTGCAGAAGTTTGCTCAGAAGCATCTTTAAAAATTAAAAGTTATTTTTCTATCTCAAGTAGAATAATTATTTCTTCAGCAGTGAGCGTTGGAAGTGCTTTAATGATTGATAATAGTGCCTTTGATATTACATCTTTTGTTTGCAGAATTCTCTGTATCATTAAAAAAGTACTGTTCAACATGGTGAGTACTTCTTGAATCAAAGTTAATGGTTCACCGTCCTGGGCTCTCATCATACGTGATTGTTTAACAATATCGTTTTGACGATACTTTATCATCACGTAACCTAAAAATTTTACTATCGTCATAACGCCATTTGTACTATTGGCTACGTTCAGCAAGCTCAACATGTTGTAAACATGATGCCAACATGCTGTGTCTTTGATCATCGGTTTCCACTGCTTGTGTGCATGCTGAACGCGTTTCAAACGATATTATAAATTTTCTGTGAACGCAGTTGTTCGAAAAAAGTAAAAAGTTGGCAATGAAATATTAAATAAAATTTAATAAACATTAAAAATTAATTTCGATGAAATAATTAATAAATGAGCCATAGACGATGTGGAAAACGTGGTTTGTGCTGTTGGTAGCTTGCTGCACACATTATTAGATTCTAATAATTATAATTTATATGAAATTGCACAAAGAGAGGTGAAAACAAGAAACGAAAGTTATTACGAATTAACAGTTCCCCAGTACAGTATTCCTTTGTTCAAGGAGCACTTTAGAAAGTCTCCAAGGACATCTGAGGTTTGGTTGCATGAATATTGGCTCACTGTAGAATAAACTTATTCAACATTTTAGGAATTATTAACTTTAATTGGACATTCAATGGTTGGAAACAGAAATAAATTGGCGTAAGTAAGAAAAAAAGTGATGTTCTCCTTGTTGATTTTAGCGAAACAGGAGAGTTTTTTATCTGCTGGAGATAGTTTCAATTTTTCTAAGGGTAGTGCATATAGCGTATTCGTTATCGTTTACTTAACTCCGAGATGTATAAGGTGGCCAGACAGATCAAAGTGTTATAATGAAGCGATAGCTTTCAAAAGGCGTTTGTTTTTTTTTTTTTTTTTTGGATTCGCCCGGAGGTAAGAAATCTTCATAGATACGTATGACCCACGCCATACGCGGTACGATTTTACGATTTACATTCTAAGAAGTTCCCGGATCAGCCGGACTGATAGAATGCACCTACGTGCTAAAACTTACCACCTGTTGGCAAATAATAGCCTCCACTAAGCACAATTGCTTGGCCTTTCAGCGGAAATTAAAATTAAATAAAATTTGAGAATTTTTTGCGCTTATGTAAACTTCATAAACATCATCGAATAAAAGCACATTCTTCATAATACGAAGCAATACAATACAACATCCAAAGTAATTTATTAGACCATATAAACCCGCATTTTTAATTGTTGTCGTTCGGTTTGGGGCCACTTTCCAACCCAAGATCCTACGTGGAAAAGAGATGCAATTCTCAAACACCAAACCAATACCAAACATAGCACAGATATACAAGTATATATTGTGCAGGCACAATATATTTATATATTCGGGTCACTAAAATAAGGGAACACCGAGCTAAAGTTATTATTTGGATATGCATTTGGGCCAACGCAGGAAAAAACTTGGAAAAGAGATAAACTCTGACACACCAAGCCAAGAGACACGGTATACATGGTCAACTAAGGAAGAACTAAAGATCTAAAATAATTTCATGAAAAAATAAAGCAACGAAACTGAATAAAACGAAAACTTAAAGTATCTATCATATTCGATGATGCTTATTTGTTAAATCGTAAAATCTACACAATTATCGCGAGTTATATTTGTTATCACAAGGAATGCGTTAAGTATTCAAATGTAATATCATTTTGCGTTTTAAGACATCCACCGAGTCAGAAAAATTTATCAAGTTCAAGTTGCCATTAAAATCACTACACATACATCGCAAAGGGTCGTGAAGGGCATAATTAGAAGTGCAGTGACTCAATTTAAAAAGCTGGAAATGTCTGGCTCCGCTCCTGGGGATGTTGAAGTTTAATGAAGAAAGGAGGTATTGTGAGTCTATATCACCACTGAGTAATTTGTATAAAAAAGAGACATTGAGAATAATTCTTCTGCTTCTTAAGGAAGGCAGGGAAATAATTTTGAGGCGTGTTTCATAAGGGGGAAGAATAATATTGGGGTTCCAACGATAATGTAAAGCAAAAAGTAAGAATTGTTTTTGAACCGATTCTAATGCATCGATGTGGACATTGTATTGAGGGTTCCATATTACGGATGCATATTCAAGAATTGGTCTAACAAGAGAGGTATTAAGTATTTTAGTAGTGAAAGGATCGTTGAATTCTTTAGCCCATCTTTCGTTTTCTTCAAGGTTTCGAAACGAAGTTTTGGATCCATAATTACACCTAAATCAAGAAAACTGTGTACAATTTCTAAGTTAGTATTATTTATAGTGTAATTTATACTATTAGCAATTCGACGTGAGAATGTCATTTGCTTACATTTTTTTAAGTTTAATTTTAAAAGGTTAAAATTACACCACTCAACTAGACTGTTTAAATCCGATTGTAAGAGTTGTAGATCTTCAGGCGATTTGTAAGTTAGGAAAAGTTTCACGTCATCGGCGTACATTAAGACGTTAGAGTGTTTTATTACAGAAGGAAGGTCATTTATAAACAGTAAAAATAAAACCGGACCAAGATGACTTCCCTGCGGAACACCAGATGTGACCAAAATATTTTTTGACATAGAATTCTTATATAAAACTTTTTGAGAACGATTCGACAAGTACGAGTTAATCCAGTGTAATAGTTTGACGGGAAACCCAATTAGATGAAGCTTTTTCAGAAGAAGATAATGATTGACACAATCAAAAGCTTTGATAAAGTCTGTATAAATAACGTCAGTCTGTCGTCCTAAAGTAAAACCTTTGATGACACGCGAAGTAAACTCCAAGAGGTTAGTTGACGTAGATTTTCCCTTTAAGAAACCGTGTTGAGAGGTGGAAATGGAGGAAGATACAACGTGGGTTATTTGATCAGTTATAATTTTCTCAAATAACTTAGGGATTGCGCTTAGTTTTGCGATACCTCGGTAATTGGAAACATCAATTTTTGAGCCGGATTTATGAAGAGGTTTTATATAAGATTTTCTCCATATATAGGGAAAATGACCACTGTGCAAGGATGTGTTAAAAATTTTTGATAGGGGAGAACACAAACTAATAGAACAATGTTTTAAAATGCAGCTCGGGATTTCGTTAGGACCAGTCGTAAAAGAAGATTTAACTTGTCGAAGGTAATGCATAACTATATTAGAATCTATTACGGGGGTTTCAAAAGAGTTAACTGGTGGTAGGTAAGGATATTCAAGACTCATGCTCAATGGTATATCAGAGTAGGTTGTTTTAACCTTCGTATACTCGCGTCAAATAGTGTTACACGTATACTCGTGCACGGTCTGTGAGACCGAAATTCCTAGGTCGATTTTAGCATGTTCTTAATAACATATCATAATTAGCTAATTACATAATATTAGCTAATAACAGTCTTTTAACAACTTTTTTTAAAAAAATAGTAAGCCAAACGCAAATCGTCGGTCTGAGAGACCAATGCGCGAGTATACGAAGGTTAAAGAAGTTTGCAAACATGTTGGAAACTTCGATGTCGCAAGATGCTTCTTCATGATTGAATTTCATAAGAGGTGGGAAGCTGGAGGTATTTCGTTTTGAGTTGACAAAAGTGTAGAAAAGTTTCGGATTATCTTTGAATTTCGGCTATATATGGCTCGGCTATATTTGGCTCGACATCATAAAAAGAGTACGAAGACCTATTATTTAAAATTGGGGACTATATCGTCCGCAATTTCACGTTCAACAGGTGGTGGTATTGGTGGTGTCGAGTTAGTTTTCGGCTTATTGCACAGGTTCATGTATTTCTTTTTACGCTTCGGTGAAGGAATTGGCTCATCGATATATTTACACTCATCGAAAAGTGTTTGGCACTCTAAAAATTTTGCAGAAAGCAAAGAAAGTTCACCACTTATCTCAGAGAAACCCTGCTTTGTCTGCTTAAAAAGCTTATAAAAGTTGACATCGGTCAATCTGCACTTCTCACAACACCAACGCAACCCTTTACCTTCTTCAATAAGGTCTGCAACTCGACCCATTATACCACACGTTTGGTATGAACAATATTATCACATAGCCAACATGATAAAAACCGCTCAGTTTCACCCTTAATGGAACAGGCAGGCTTAGAGCAGAGCATTTTAATTAATAAATCAAAAAAGACCAAAAAAGTAGTAAGAATAAATAAAAGCAGTAAAAGTAGTAAAAATATTAATAGAAATTAATAAGTAAAAATAAAACCAAAAAAATAGTAAAAATAAATAAAAAAAGTAAAAGTAGTAATAATGATAGTACTAACCCAAAGTAACAACTTGAAGTGATGGCAACCCCGATCAATTCACTGAAGTGTCTAGAATGCCTTAGTATGTATAATAATAATGCGTATTCAATAGCTTAGCTAGACAGAGCTAAGCAGATGTCTTAAACGCAATTTGCAACCGAACAAAAAGAAAGAAAACAACTTAAAGTGCGAAGAATATAATAAAGAAAATGTAAAGAAACTTGTTCAGCACTTTAAAGAAATATTGATAATAATAATAACACTTATGTTTACAATAATAAAATATATGTAAAACTTATCCGCTTTAGTTATTAGACTTCACATAAGCACAAAATTTATTAATTATTTTTAAAAGCCACTGTAATTAAATTTAAACTTTGCAGAAATTAACAAACACAACTTAAAGAAATTTTAGCGCGTTGCCAACTGGGCGTTTGGCTGGGGGTTCTGTGCCTGGGTTTTCCTCGATTGGAGGTTCCTCGTTAGTGGGGCCTTCGTATGGGTGTTCTCCAAAAGTGGGGTCTTCGTCGGGAGGGTCCTCGTCTGTGGCACCCACTCTCGGGGCTTCAGCTGCCAGTGGGGGTGATTCGGCCCTCAGGAAAGTTAAGGATGTTACTAATGAGTTGGTAAAAGCCATTTTTGATGGTGGTGGCTAGTTATTAATGAGTGCAAAAATCTTGCAACTCAACTGTCAGGGTTCATATGCCGTAATGTGTGATCTTGTCCGGTTATTGGAAAGAAGTGAGAGTAGTTTTTCTCTGGTTCAGGAACCATACACAACCAATGGCTGTACAAGAGGACTTCCTCCAGGGATGCAGGTATTTCTTGACCTCAGATGCAATTCTGCTGTCATTATCGATGACAATAATGTTGAGTGCATGATTGTCAGCGTTAGTGAGTGGGGAGTTTGCGTGAGCGTGGAAGGTGCGTTTGGTAGGATGTTTTTGGTCAGCACATATTTCAAGTTCGCCAAACCTATGGAGCCGTATCTTACGTACTTGTACTCGGTGCTACTACTTGAGAGTAGCATTCTGCTGATCCTGGGTATCGACGCGAATGCATCATCCCCTATGTGGTTCAGTAAGGTATGCAGACAATCGGAACCATAGTAGGTGTGAGGTGCTGAGTAAATGGATGCTTAGTAGGTGCATCAGCGCTGTCAATGAGCCAAGTTAGTGATATAGTATTTTTAACCTTAGTATTTTTTAATTTTAGCTGGGTAATTCGTGGGGGTTAGGGAATAAGTGACCATAATTTAATGGAAATGAGTTTAAAAGATAGCGTACTCGCGGTGTGAACTGGGATGTTTATGGTGTATTTCTTCATGAAATGGCTATGAGTGTCCCACTTCAAGAGTTTCAAAAAAAAACCGTAAGTCAACAGATTGCTCTGATAGGTGATTGGATCGAGCGTGTCAACGACACTCTGCTTGCGAGATACCGTAAGGCAGATCGCAGTGGGGTGAAGTGATGGACACGTGATCTAACTCTAAAGAGGAGGTCACTAAGGCGTCTCAGGATCAGATTCCAGAGGGCCAGAGTGGCTGGAGATAGTGATGTTTCCCAGCATAATGTTTGGTACAGAGTAAGCTTAAGAGAATACAAGGAGCTGTTAGCCCGTATAAAAGAAGAAGATTGGAGGGGTTTTGTTCATGGGAATAGAGACGACCCATGGTGTATGGCATACAAACTATGTCGTGACCAGGGACGATCTATCGACGTGAGCGGTATCCGCCAAGATGGTACCGTTATGAAAGAATGGCGGGCTTGTGTTAATGCCATGTTGAGCTCATTTTTTCCGAAGTCCGATGGTGAGGCTACTTCTCTTTTTAGGGATGTGGAGGATCCCCAGGCCTTGGAGAGGAGTGATATAGAGGTTGGTATGATGCAAATCTGGGGGAAAAAATCTCGGGTATAGATGGTATGACTGGAGAGATGTGTAAAAGCATCTGGAAGGTGCTGTTGTGTGGTGAGTGCTTGAGCGAGGATTGTTTTCCCAACGTGTGGAAAAAGGCAAGAGTGATCGTACTCCTGAAGTCATCTGATAGACTGAGGAGTAATCATCGGTCCTACCGGGGCATCAGCCTTCTTCCAGTGCTTGGAAAAGTGTTTGAAAGGGTTATGGCGGAACGGCTTCAAGATTACGAAAACCTGCAGATTTGCGATAGGCAATTTGGTTTCTGTAAGGGAAAAGCGTTAAGGATACCTGGCTGTATGTCAAGGGCTCTGTAGAAGAGATTAGCTTTAAATATGTTTTGGGGCTTTTCGTTGACTTTATGGGTGCCTTTGACTATCTGTGCTAGGATAAGGTGATAGACAGATTAAGGGAGGTGGGTTGCAGGGAAATTAAGCTCTGGCAAAGCTATTTCTCTGGTAGAGAAGCATGCGTGCTAGACGTAAATCAAACAGTAGGGATTGATGTTGTTCGTGGTTGTCCACAGGTTGAAGGACAGTCTCGTGCTGAACTTGAAGCCAGGGCAAGTGAGGTTATGGCTACAGTGTGTGCATGGGGTTCACATGTAGGTGTTAACGAGGCGAGGGACAAGTCCGTGATGATGCTGCTTAAAGGCAGATTATCTCGTGGTCGACCCTTATCAGCTTGGATTATCCCTTTGTCAGCTTGGAGGCTTTTTATGAAACTTATAACACTACTTGTTTGTTTAGTAGGGGGATTATTAAGATACTGACTTTCTTTTTAATCTATTTATTTTCAGGATTTTTCATGTTTAAAAATAAGTGTATATAGATTTTGTTCTATGTGATTTCATTTCATTTGGATGAAAGAAAGGATGAACTTTTTGGTGCACCTAGATAAGTTGAGCGAGCGTCTGTTGACAGTAGTAGGGCGAGTGTGTAGACTACTCAGGAATGACTGGGGATTCAGTAAGCGGGCTCTGTGCCTCATGTATGATGCGCTATTTGTTGCTTGTGAAACTCATGGCTCGGTTGTGTGGGGTGATGTAGTCAGTTCTGCTGTAGGCTACCCGAAGATTCTCTCTTGCCAGAGAGTAATCTGACTTGGGTGTTTGTCGGTGTGCCGTCCGGTCTCTACGGATGGCTTGCAGGCGCTGATGGGGGCACCTCCTCTGGAGCTAGCATTACATACCGGATTCGGAGGGGTCTTCCCCTAGTAGTGACATATTGGAATTCAGACGTTTTAGATAAGGATATGAGTGTAAGGCTATGCTAAAAGAGCGCGTACAATATAGGTGGCAATCTAATTGGAACCAAAGTCAGAAAGGTAGAATTACCTACCAGTTTAAACATGACATATACATCGCCCGGAGTTTGGATTTTGGATTTTGGCCATGGTTCTCTGAACGCATTTTCGCGTAAGAGAAATCTCAGCACGACTGAAGGTTGTGATTACGGAGCAATCTTTGAAGATTGGTCACATGTCTTGCGCGAATGTCCTCTTTATGAAGACATTCGAGATTTGAAAGAGCATAATGGTAGAAAATGGAGAGTTCGACGTGAGTAATTCGCTTGCATCTAGTAAGGAAATTACTAGGTTGAACGAGTTCGCATGTCAGGTGTTTACTAGACGCCGTAACAGGTGAATGATTCCTGCAGTCATTCATCTGTAAGATAGTCTGTAGATCCAATGAGTTGGTTCATTTGAGGAGTTGTTCTGAGGAACACTTTTAAATGGGCACCAGTCCGGAGCAGTGATGAGCTCAACTCGCAGTAGCATGCTACGAAGTCCGGCCAAAAACTTAAAAACTGGTACCACGGGCAGTCGGTGGCCCCTGACTTATGTTAGATCGACTGATTGGGTATGGCCCTTCGGGGAGAATCGTCGTGGCTGTGGTTTACTACCTATACCGCGAGTAGAGCAATCTTGCTCAGTGTAGAGTTGCATTTTCAACTCGTGTACTGTACCCTACCACCCAAACCAAGATTTTCGACATGTCATCACAACATGGAGCTAATTTGGTACCTTTGAATACTCAAAGGGGCACAGGTATCTACGTTAAACACATTCGGATTTTCTGTCCATATCTACTTCAGACCCGCCTTGAGCCTTTCGTGTTTAGCTAAATCAATGGCTACAAATGAAGGAGTAGCAATGATCCGAAAAATAATTTGTTAGCACGGCGATAGTCCTTGCCCTGACAGAAATATGAACACAAATACATCGGCACAATAGCTTGTCTTTAGGGTGCATTAATTGATGGTTTAAAAATGGGTGGCAGTAATAACTGCAAATTCGTGGGATTGCTAGTGCAGTGAACCACTAGAAGAGTCTGACAGCCTAGTTTTAATAAGCGATGTGTGATATAGTGGAGCTATAAAACTCGAAGCGATGGTATGTGTATTAATGGTGTGAGCTATTAAGCTCGAAGCAAAAATGCGAAGTTTTGAAAAGGCGTAAGCCAGAGTAAATTCCGAGCAAATAAATAATGTGATTGAAGGCGTAAGTTAGATGTATTAACTGAAGCATTAAGGGCATGAAGAGACTCACCTTAGTCGCTTATTCTAAGGTGTTCTCAGATTGTTCAGGTGGATTATGGGCGTGATGAGTTCCAACTCCTCCAAAAGTGGACTTGGAGCGTTCAGGGTGAATTTGAGCACGTAGATAATTCTCGATTCAATTTAAGAGGTTCTCAGGATGTTCAAGGAGGTATTGTGGAACTGTGGTGGCCAACGCTGTAGTGGTGGCCAACGCTGTAGTGCAAAATTGGTGATCCTGGACAGGCTGTTGGACGTCATTTGGTGGCTCATGGTTGATCTTGGTCTAGTAAGTGTTGAATTATATTCTTCACAGTCATGTGTGATAGGCAATATATCAATGTGTGTGAGTGCTATGTCGGGGCAAATCCTTTAGCCCAGGAGACTATCACAGGGTTAGCCCTTCGGGGAGTTTCGTGTTGACTGTGGTAGCACAATGTTGCTGGCAGGTCTGTGGTGATCGGCGTGGAGTTGGGCTTGTATACAACCGGGTGACAATGCCCCATATTGTCAGAGGTTTTAGATCGGTCTCGATTTCTACCAATAAATGTGGATGGTGATGACACAAGCCTTCCATGATTGGAACTATGGTTCAAAGATCGATATGCAATCCATACAGGATTTTTCTTAAATGAAATATGCTTCAGTGTGGTGGTGGAACCGTTATTGAAACTATAAAATAGGGCTCAAGGAAGTGGGTTCGGTGGATTGTCGGAAGGACGCTAATGAAACGTAGCTGGGTTAGCGTCCAAAAGATCATCTGATTGGATGGGCGTTAATTTCCGTACGTTGCGAAATTGGCGTTCCTGAAGATTAATCCGCTAGATCTCATCTCCTTGAACCCATAGACTCCTTGTGCCAAGGGGCACCGTAGAATTGAGTTGACAAGGCAGGTGTCTACGTTAAACACTAAGCAGAATTTATCTGTCCCTATCTAAAAAAAAAAACAAGTGATCGTCGTGTGAATCGGATGCATTTCTCGCGCGCTCCCGGAGTTAATAAATAAATCTTAATTAAACCTTAACTAAAACTACTTTAAATCAATTAAATTAAACACGCATTCAAACTCGTTAATTTCTGTATACACAAAACTATATAAACACTGAAATCACTGCAATTTAGTTGAAATAATTGGAATTATTAAAGATTTATTGGAATTATTAAAGATTAATTTGTTAACTTAATATTGCCGCGCTTAATTTTCGCACTCAAAACACTCAAAAATACTCGCGAATAACCCGAGCTCACATCGAACTAATTTAAATTTATAAAAACTCAACCAAATAGAGATGCTTAATAAATAAATAAACAAAACTAAATAAATAACGCAATACATTTCCCCGCGAAACGATGTTTGCTACCGGACTACTGCTCTTTACTTTATTTTGTGCGTGATCACTGCCACCCCGCACTCCCTACTCGCTGCGATCATCACCTGCTGCTGCATTGCTTGCTCTCACTTCATTCTTTGCCATCTCTGTGTGCTTGTACCCCCTGTCGGCACTGCCTTCTCGAACCATAAGCTGCTGTTTTTTTCTTGCTGTTCTTCTGCGATCGTCTCTAAGTCAATGACGCCTACCCCCCGAGTAACTCGACAACAACAACAGCAGTCTATCCGTATGAACAGCAAGAGCGATGGAACTCCTAGGACGGAGGGAACGGTTCGTGCTCAGCTTCAGGAACTTGAAGAGCGCCTGAGTCATAACATAAAATCAGAGATTCGTCAGCTGGAAGATCGTCTGCTCGCACTTAACGACAACTCTTTCAAGAGCTTATCTGCATTAATTGTAACATTGGAAGAGAAGCTGCAGACCAAAATAAATTCTGAAGTGAGTGCAATAAAAATTCTTACAAGCGATTTTGACAATAAAATCATCGCGCTTGAAAATAAGCTTAGCTTGGTGTCGTCTCGGTGTGATGAGCTTGAGAAACAGCGATCACAGATTATCAACAACAACATCAACAATAACAACAACAACAACAACAACAACAACCTAACTTTCACTGATAAACTATCTGATGCTGTGTTATTCGGTATACCGTACTCGAAAGAAGAGAACCTTAAAAGCATTTTTAATAGAATCTATCTCTTTATTGAGTTTCAGCCGCCACTAATCAGAGACATTTTTAGAGTCAAGCCGAATTTGGGCCACCCTAACTCTTTAATAATTATAAAATTTCTCTCTCCTTTTGATCGGAACCGTGTTCTCAAAGCCTTTGGAGCATATCGGAGACGAACTAAATCAGCCGTCAATTTGAGAGCTGCCGGATTTGAACATGACAACAATGTTTATATCCACGAAAGCCTTACGTCTGAAAATCGAAAAATTTTTGCAAGTTGCTATTGCTCATTAAGGCAAAAACAACATATTCAATGCGTTTACTCTTCGTGGCACTGTGCA
Organism: Pherbina coryleti; assembly: GCA_943735915.1. Taxonomy (NCBI): domain Eukaryota; kingdom Metazoa; phylum Arthropoda; class Insecta; order Diptera; family Sciomyzidae; genus Pherbina; species Pherbina coryleti. The sequence continues at coordinate 133,989,443 of OX030948.1, forward strand.
CATTAGACTGGGCAAGGATTCTGAAGGGGTCCGCATCAGTAGTCTGGATGAACTGCACAAAACTATTTTTGATTCAATTTCTGAAGCTGATACATCGCACGGTAGTCATTTTAATGCTAGTTAAGCTATCATATACTAGAATTCTGATTTTTGCCTTTGTAAATTGGTCTTTAAGTTGCATTACTGTTATTATTACTTTTATTACGATTGTTTTAGAGATGTTTCATTCGTTGATTATTTTTCTGCCTGTTTATTATTGTTCGTCTGTCGATGTTGTGTGTAGTATCTATGAATCATAGTCCTCTAGATGGTGTTGATGATCGCCGTAAGGTGTTAATTGATGTTTTATGTAAACAACGCGATGGTCTTTCTGTTGTCCATTTTAATGCGAGAAGTTTAAATCCAGCTAAACTTGATTCTGTGAAATATGTGTTTGAAAGTTCTAATGTTGATGTTATCTGTGTGTCAGAGACCTGGTTTAACTATGATATCCCTAACAGTAATTTTAATATTGCCAACTATACCCTTTATAGAAATGACAGGATTGGTAAAAAGGGAGGTGGTGTTGCTATTTACTGCAAATCATTTCTTAAAACTAGGCTTGTAAATTTGTCCAGTGGTTCTGATGTTGAGTTTTTAAATGTTGAAATATGCAATAATAACAATGCTAAGTTACTCGTTTCTTGTGTTTATAATCCTAACAGATGCTGCAGTCTTGAACCTTTTTTTAGTGATTTGTACAGACGTGTTATTGATTTTGATTCCTTTATAGTATGTGGTGACTTTAATGTAAACCTTCTTAACAAGGATAACATATCTGATAGCTTTATTGACAGAGTTAAGGCTGCTGGAATGTCAGTTGTAAATTCATCATACCCAACTCGATTTGCTTCAAATGTGACTCCTAGTCTAATCGATATATTCATTGTTTCAGATGTTAGTTTACTTTCGCTTTTTGATCAAATTTCCTTTATATCGGACCATGATCTGCTTTTCTGTTCTATTAATTTTTATACATGTTGTGATTCGTCCTCTATGTCAGTATCGTATCGCGACTACAAGTCCATTGATTTCGAATTATTGTATGGTTATCTCTCTCAAATTTGTTGGGACGATTGTTGGTCTTGTGTGTCAGTTGATGATAAACTGAATGTTCTTACATCGCATGTACGAAATGCTTTTGAGAATTTTGTGCCTCTTCGTGCCGTGACTGTTGTGAATAAGACTTGCCCGTGGTATACCTCGCACGTTAAAGCAGCCATTATGAAGAGAAATAAACTTTATGGTAAATGGAAGAAACACCGCATTGATGAAAATTGGAGATTGTTCAAGCTTGCCCGCAATGAAGCTGTTTCTGTAATTAGACAGTCTAAGAAACAATTCTTTCGTAGAAAACTCGACAGCTCACTTTCTTCCAAAGATCTCTGGAAAAATATTCGTAAGCTCGGTGTATGTAGTAAAGGTAATAATCAGTGCGATGTTGATCCAAATGATCTGAATGACTTTTTTCTTACGAATACCTCATTAGGCAATAACACATTTCAATGTAATGTGCATCGGTTCAATGAACTAGACCAATTTTCATTTTCTAATGTTAACATAAATGACGTTACCAAGTCTATCATGAGCATCAAATCAAATGCTGTTGGATATGATGGCATTCCTTTACGATTTATAAAGATAATCTTACCCTACATAATTAAACCGTTAACTCATGTTATCAACCATTGTTTCACAACTTCGCGTTTCCCTGAATCATGGAAAATTGCGACTGTCATTCCAATCGCTAAAGTTGCAAACGCTTCTGCTATGAAAGAGTATAGACCAATCAGCATTCTGTCTACATTTTCTAAAGTATGTGAGTCCCTCATGGCCAAACAAATAAATACTCATCTTGAAACTCATAGCCTTCTATCTCCTTACCAATCTGGTTTCAGAGCTTTGCATAGCTGTGCGACCGCCATGCTTAAAGTCCTTGACGATATCCGCACGTCGTTTGATGCAGGTCATATAACCCTTCTTTGTTTATTGGATTTTTCCAAAGCCTTTGACTGCGTCAATCACTCTATTCTTGTTCAAAAGCTTAAGCTGATTTTTGGCTTCGATAATGCTGCTGTCAAATTAATTGCCAGTTATCTTGAAGGAAGAAGGCTGAGAGTAATGATTAAAAATAAGTTTTCCGACCTTAAGGATATTGCAACTGGTGTGCCACAGGGATCAATTCTTGGGCCCTTGCTATTTAGTATCTTTATTAATGACATTTTTACCTTGTGCAATGATGTGATGTTGCATGCTTATGCTGACGACATTCAGTTGTATCTGTCAAATCGTATCGGACTACTCGATGACTTGTGTTGCAGGTTGAATGACGATCTTAGTGCAATCTGCAAGTGGGCGTCTGACAATGATCTTTGCCTTAACGCTAGTAAGTCTTATGTTCTACCTATCTCCAAGGATAAACTTAACAACCTTGAAATCCCACCCATACAATTAAATAATAGATGCTTGGAAGTTGTGAATAAAGTTAAAAATCTAGGCTTTTTTATTAATTCAAAATTGTCATGTTCTGATCACATCAATAGTATAATTAAAAGAATTTATCACACGTTGCGTTGCCTTCGACTATCTGCTAAGTTTACACCTATTGAAACTAAAAAGAGACTCGTTATTCAATTAATTGTGCCATTTATTACATTTTCCGAACTAGTATATAGTAATTTAGATTCACACTCAGCTCACAAAATACTTGTTGCCTTTAATGATGCGACTAGATATATTTATGGACTGAGTCGGTTTGAACACATATCTACAATCAGTAAGGGTATTCTGGGGTGTGGCATAATTAGCTTTCTGAACGCAAGAAATTGTATCTTTCTGCATAAGCTCATTATTAACAGGACCCCATCATACCTTTTTGAAAAATTGCGCTTCTCTGCCTCAAATCGAACCGGTAATCTCATACTTCCGAAATATAATTGCTTACAATCTAAACGTCTTTTCTTCATCAATGCCATCAAACTATGGAATTCACTACCACTAAATATCAAAAGTATCGTCAGTACGCATAATTTCAGGCAATCTATTATGTTATATTTTTCTAGCAACTAAAACAGTTTTATAAAAGTATTGTAACAGTCTTATGTTCTATTTAATTGTTCTAATCTTGTTATATATTGGATCAATAATAATGAAAAATTAAATGAATAACTATTTATCTAGCTATAAGAATTTAATGTGTCATCTGTTGATTATGTTCTTTTATTTCTATTTTTATTCATATTTTTTATATTTTGTTGTAATCTATTAAATTACTATTTTTAAGTATCTATTATTTTTAATGTTATTAGTTGACTATACATCCCTATGAGTTGTGCTAATTAAAGATCTTTTTGTATCTTACAGTGCTAATCTTTGTTCAAATAAATACAAATACAAATAAATACAAATATATTGATGATATTGGTGATCTACTGGTTGCGAAATGTCATCACAACATGGAGCTAAATTGGTACCTTTGAACCGAGTCATGTTGAACAGACGTGTTTTAAAAGTGGCTCTCTTAATGAGTTTTATTTTAGTGATTTTAATTAGTGAATTGTGCGGTGCTTATTTTAATTCGGTGCCGGCCGAAGTGCATGCGATTAGAATTCGCTTAAATTGAGTTGCTTGCCAATCCGTAGGTTGATCGCTGTGGTGAACGTACCCTGCCATTCTTTGCAGTTTGACGTTTTTCTTCCCACTTATCGGCCTTACATTTTGCGGTAGTCATTAAATTCTCACCCTTGTTTAATTGTTACTTGTTAAAATCTGTCTGTTTGCCGAAAGTCGTTTGAGAGTGCACAACTGCGGTAAGAACCTTAAAACTAAATTAACATGTAATATTTTTCAACATTTTTCAGAATAAAACACACACTTATACACACACATATACACGCACATCTACACATACATGTGTTAATCCATAGCTCTCGACGACCAGGCAAACGATATCTTTTATTCGCATTTCGTGACCGCATGGTTGACGCTCCTCAGTGTGCATCAAATATTGAAGAAGTACTTCTTCAGTACGAACTATTGTAGCGCATATACTAGTTTAGTTTAGTTTAGTTTATTGAGTCTATGGATACAAATCCTTACAGACTAGAGAGTAATACATTTGTTATAATAAACTTAAAACAAAGCAATAAAATATAAATAACAAATAAGAGAAACATAAAACTTACAAGTAACTAAAATAAGCTATTAACAAAATTTTTGAAAGCAGATTTTGATAAAGAGAACTTTTTTTGAACTTTTTCTATCCTAAAAGCATGAATTGCAGCTGAAGGATTCCAAATAATTGATGCATATTCAAGTCTCGATCTTACAAGAGAGCTATAAAGAGCTTTTATAACATAGGGGTCAAGAAACTGACTATTCCGACGAAAAAAGGCAAGAAGGGAATAAGCTTTAGCAAAAAGTTTAAGTGATCTACAAAGGAAAATTTGGAATCAAAAACCACGCCTAGGTCACGAATTGTAAAAACTTTTTTAAGTGGGAAATCGGCCATTGTATAGGAAGTCGTCACTGAGTTGTTTGATTTATTAAAGGTAACATAAGAACATTTACTAATATTAAGCGGCAACCCGTTTCGGACACTCCAATCAAAGACATAATTTAAGTCGTCTTGCAATAGTGCTGAGTCTTCTAGATTATTCACCTTACTAAAAAATTTCAAATCATCAGCATAAAGTAGGAATTTTGAGAAGTGAAAACATTTACTTATGTCATTAATATAAAGTACAAATAACAAGGGGCCCAATATGCTACCTTGCGGCACACCAGAAGACACTTTAAAACAGTACGAATTAATATTATTGATTGAGACAAAGCAAAATCTACCATTTAGGTAAGACTTAATCCATTCCAGGAAAGTGGAGTGGCACCCCATTTTCCCAAGCTTTGCGATTAAAACCTTATGGCATACTTTGTCGAAAGCCTTCGATAGATCTGTGTAAACGACATCAACCTGAGAGCCAGATTCAAGAGTAGATATACAATAATTTGAAAAAAGCGAGAGATTAGACACTGTAGACTTCCCTGTTACGAACCCATGCTGCTCAATGCAGATGTGTCGCTTAACAAAGAAATAAAGTTTAGGCTTGATAACTGCCTCAAACAACTTTGATACATTACTTAATTTAGAAATAGGCCTATAGTTAGTTATATCGTTCTTTTGACCGCTTTTAAAGATTGGAGTAATAGCTGCAATTTTCCAAGGCTCTATAAAAGATCCCGACGACAAAAATTTGTTAAAAATCAGACAAAGTGGCTTAGCTAGTACAGATGCACACTTAGGCCCCTATTAGGTACGACAACTCAACTTAAGTTGACGTGAGTTAAGACACCTCAACTGAACTTTTTTGCCATATTACGCATAACATACATTTTCAGTTGAGCTGTGGTGTAAAATTGCTGTTTCTATTGGAGCATGATTACACCGAAATTTTGACACTTTCGTTGAAATGAATCAGCTGTTCGCATTAATTTCAATTTTTGTGTATATGTATTTTGTTCACAAGTAATAAAGCAAGGAAATAATAGTATAGAGCAGGAGTGCCCAAAACTTTCTTATGGAAGTGCAAACACTAATACATATAAAATCCTGCAGCCTTTCGTAAACGAAAGCATACTATGTTAGACAACAACAAAATCTACGTAGAAGATCACTGTCACCAAAATGTACCAACAAAGCATACGAAAGTGTTGTTGCTTGCACTTCGGTATAAGCAACGAAAAAAGATCAAAAACAAAAAAGACAAATTTGTTTGTGTATTTTGTATTGCTTAGAGCGGAGTGCTGTGTGTGTATATTAGAATACACAGCCTATGCCTAAGTGCTTTTACAAAAACAAATGTGCACCAAGTGCATAGGGCTTGGGCACCTCTAAAGACGCTATACAACTAGCTCAAAGCAGATGTAAGTTTTTGACAGTTTTTACACTCGAGACATAGTTGCATTGTTAAACCTAATACCACAAAAAATACATACACATCTCTGAGATACATACTTGTCAGTCGATAGACACATATGTACCTCAAATGTGTAATAGACAATACAAATTTACAAATTACACACTCAACTTAAGTTGAGTTGTCGTACCTAATAGGGGCCTTAATTAATAAAATAGAGGCCAAACCATCGATATCGGATTTTGTTGAGCATATTAAGTCAGACAAAGAGCTGAAAACATTTTCAACAGACACTGAAATAGAACCAATATCGAAGCCTAAATCAACATTTTCTAGCAGGGCGCTGTCATACCACGAGTCATCATCAACATAATTTGATTTAAAAAAATCAGCAAAAAGCTTCACAATGTCAACTGTTGTGGAACATTTAAAGCCATTCAAGACCATTGATGAGGGAATCTGGGATCCTTTTTTTTCGATTGTATATAATTCCAAAAGGTTTTTGGATTTGAAATTATATTACTTTCCACACTAAGTATATATTGCTTGTACAAAAATTTGTTTAAAAAATTAAACTCTCTAGAATAATACTCAAATTTGAGTTTATAACTATTAATGTCAGTTGACTTGAATAATTTAAAGAACTTGTTACGCAAATTTTTTAATTTTTTGAGACCACTAGTGTACCACGGCAGCTTGTGGTTTATCTGCACAATATGGGGAACATTATTTTCGCAAATATTTAAAATATTATTTTTAAAGATATCAAAACATATTGCGGTGCTTTTTCCATTAAAAAAGTTAGTCCAGTTAATTTCATCCAAAAGATTTCTTAAAATCCCGAAATTACAAGAATTAAAATTAAATATGTTTTTATTTTGTTGGCACGAAATAAATTCCAAAAATTCAATTTCTAAAAGTAGTGGACAATGATGAATACTAGCAGGACTAACTGGAAAAACACACTCTGATAAATTAAATTTAATATCGCTAGAAACAAAAATTAAATCTAGGATTCTATTTAATTTATTTTCAAAATAATTGATTTGAGCTAAGTCAATGCTAAAAATACCATCAACAAAATTAATTTTGTGTAGTTGATTTATATTAGTTGGTGTGAAATCACCAGCAATACGCATCCAGTGCATTTTATTAGGTTAAAGTCACCTAATACGCAAAGATGATTTATTCATCCGAGCTATAGGCGGGATATATGATGCGCATAGATACAGAGAACAATCTGGTCCATCAATGGATATACATAGTTGATCAAGGATGGAATCTGCATTCGACAAGATAAATAAAGAAGAGCGCAGAGTACGTTTTGCAGCAATCAGAACCCCACCGCCACGAGAGAGCCCTGTTTTTAATGGGTCTCTGTCTTTGCAATACACATGATAAATTCCCAAATCAAAAAACTCTCCATCAAAAAATTCTGAGTTTAACCAAGTTTCAATAAAAACAATCAGATCATACTCGCCTTGCGAAGACCATTGATAAATGGAATCAGTTTTGGTTCTAATCCCAGATATATTTTGGAAATACAGATTAAGTTTGTGGCTAGAACTATTAGCAGTACTCACATTCACTAAATTTGTGGGTTCACAGCGCCCGGCTTTTGAAAATTTTTAAATGGGCGCACTCTCACATTGGCTGGCCATAGAGATGGTTTATAATTTGATCAAACAAGTTTGCGGAAATACCCAATTTAAATGAAATGCTACTAATATTATCAAGTATAGCATCACCTTTTACTAGTTTATGGCATGAGAAATGACTTCTATCAATCGCCGTGTGTTAGGTTAGGTTAGGTTAGAAGGGAGGGGCAACCTAACGTTGCCTGCACGGGGGCCTATTGGTCCATTGTGGTTCCCTATATCTGTGGTCCTAAAAATGTCAAAAACACCTAAGTCTTGTTAGTCACTGGAGCGAGGTTGGTTGAACCAACCGGTGCTCCGTATAAATTTGAAAAGATCCATCAGTGGTACATCCACGAGCTCCTGCAGTTCTCCGTACACTCTGCTTCCCATGTGGTGAAGTCGGCGTTGTTGGAGGTTAGGACACTCGCAGAGCAGATGTTTGATGGTTTCTGTTTCCTCGACATCTCCACAGCTTCTGCAGAAGTCTGGGTGCGGAATTCCCAGTCTCGAGGCCATTGTGCCTATACAACAGTGCCCCGTGAGGACTCCTACTAGGATGCGAGTTTCATTTTTACTCATTGAAAGTAGGGATTGGGTCCTTTTTTCGCAGAGTTTAGGCCATAGGTGGCGAGAGATAACACAGTCGTCCCTGTTTGACCAGGAGTTGTTTGTGTTATTTCTGGCTTTGTCATTTATTCTCTTCTTAAATTCTCCGATTGGAGCCATAATCGACCCGATCGCAGAACTTCTTTCCAGTTCTGAGCCCTCTCTTGCCAATCTGTCTGCTATTTCGTTTCCCTCTATGTCACGGTGACCGGGGACCCAGCAGATATTAATCTTGTGGGGAGGACTCATTCTGATGAGAGCTTGTCGGCAGCTCAGTACAGATTTCGAATTTGTTGTTTCGCTGCGGAGTGCTTTTATCGCAGCTTGACTGTCCACAAAGATTGTTATCCTTGATGGATTTATGTTCTTTGTTAGGATTGTCGTAGCCGCTTTTTCGATCGCGAAAATTTCTGCTTGAAAGACACTACAGTAATCTGGTAGTCTGTATGACAAGGATAATTGTAGTGCACTGCAGTAGACTCCGGCCCCCGTGCCATTCTCCATTTTGGATCCATCAGTGAAGATCTGGATGTCGTGTTCACTGAAAGGGTGGTTCGAATCCCATTCTTCTCTTTTTGGAAAGGAGAATGACATGTTCTGCCGAAACTCTATTTTCGGGTTGATGTAATCCGAGGTGGTAGCGAGATCCTCAGGACTATACTTTGTGAGTATAGAGGCATGTCCATGCGTCCAGTGCCTCCAAAGCTTAGCCTCCTTAAGTCGAAACGCCGCTTTGGTTGCAGTGGATTTCATGTACTCGTCCAGGGGGAGAAGGTTCAATATGACCTCCAGGCCTGCCTGAGGCGTTGATCGTTGTGCACCTGTTATTCCTAGACAGGCCAGTCTCTGTACTCTAGAGAGAGAGTTGAGGTAGCTTGTCTTCTCAGTGGCCTTCCACCATACAATCGAGCCGTAGGTTAGTATGGGTCTGACGATAGCCGTGTACATCCAATGGATGACATTGGGTTTCATCCCCCAATTGGTACCGAAGGTTTTCTTGCAGGCATAGAAGGCACTGGTTGCTTTCTTTATTCTTTCATCAGTGTTGCTTTTCCAAGTGAGCTTTGAATCAAGGATTACTCCGAGATATTTTGCTTTATTGGATAGCTGCAGGGTTCTGCCATTTATTTTTGGGAGGCAGAAATTCTCAATCTTGTTTTGTGAATAGCACCAGTTCGGTTTTATCGGGATTGACCCCTAGTCCGTTTGGTACTGCCCACGCGACAGTTTCTTTAAGTGCTGTTTCTATCATGTTGCTGATGGTTGAGAGATGCTTCCCTCCCACCAGCAGTACGACATCGTCAGCATATGCTGTCACTTTAAAGCCTTTTTCGCTGAGAGTAGTCAGCAGTTCGTTTACAACTAGGATCCAAAGCAAGGGAGATATGACTCCCCCTTGAGGTGTTCCTCTTGAAGTTGTTTTCCTTGCTTTACTGTTTCCGATTTGTGTGTTGATGATTCTGCTTTTCACCATTTCAACAATCCACTTGGTTATCTTATCTTCCACTTGTAGATTTTCAAGAGCTGCCCTTATTGAATCTGTGCTTACATTGTTGAAAGCCCCTTCGATATCAAGAAAAGCAGCTAGGGTGTAATCTTTGAAGTGGAGGTTTATCTCAATTACCGAGACTACCTCGTGTAGCGCTGTTTCCACCGACTTACCTTTAAGGAAGGCGTGTTGTTTGCTACACAGGTTTCGGTCATTAAGGAACGATCTTATGTGTTGATCCAGAATTCTCTCTAATGTTTTCAGTAAGAAAGAAGAAAGACTAATGGGTCTATAATCTTTTGCGGTGGAGTGAGTAGCTTTCCCAGCTTTGGGTATGAAGACTACTTTCACCTCTCTCCAATTTACGGGCACATAACCCAGCCTTAGGCAACTATTAAAAATTTTTAAAAGCCAGGTTGAGATAGCCGGTAGAGCGTGCTGAAGCATAGCGGGGGTGATACCATCGGGTCCAGCCGATTTGTACGGCTTGAAAGATTTAATCGCCCACTCTATTTTGTGCTCTGTTATTAAATTGGGTATATCAATGTGGGTTTCTGGGAAGATGCTTCTGGATCTGTACGGGTTCGCATGTATTGCGGGATCGGTACAGCCAGGGAAGTGGGCTTCCATGAGTAGTGTCACTGTCTCCTGGCAAGTTTCCGTCCACGAGTTGTCTGAGCGTTTAAGGTAGCCCGGGGCCACCGGATCCTTTGATAGGATTTTGCGAAGTCGGGCCGCCTCGCTAGTGTTCTCAATGGATTCACAGAAAGATTGCCACGATTTCCTTTTAGCTCTTCTTAGGTCTCTAGTGTAGGAATTGAGAGCAGATCTGTAAGAGTCCCAGTCTGCCTCTTCCTTGCTTAACCTGGCCCTATTATGCAGACTTCTAACCTCAGTTCTCCTTGCTTTGAGATCGCTGTTCCACCATTTTTGTTTGGGTTTGCGACTCCTGGAGATGGGGCAGAACTTGCAGAAAGCCTTATTCATTTTCCCTGAGATGAAACCGACTGCACTGTCAATGGCTATACTGTCAGAAAGGTCATCCTTACATGGGTGAGAGATCTGAGTTTCTAGCCATCTAGTGTATTCAGTCCAGTTCGTTCTTTTTGTGTTTCTGAATGGTTCTGTGCGAGTAGTGTTCTCAAAGTCAATGTTAAAGAGTATCCTAAAGTGATCTGAAAAAGAATCGATAGGAGATACCCTCCAGTTTCTAACTAATTCCCTATTTTTTCCTAGTGCAAAAGTGAGGTCGAGAATCTCTTCCCTGACTCTATTATGGAAAGTGGGATGGTCTCCCTTATTACATAATGTCAAGTCTGAAGTAAGGAGGTATTCAAAAATGGACTCACCTCTTCTATTGATGTCCTTGCTGCCCCATTGAATGTGGTGTGCGTTTGCGTCGCAGCCCAGCACCATAGAGATGTTCCTGGTGCTAGCGTATGTCGCTAGGTCCCGGACTGCCTTCGGTGGTGGGTCTGCTGCTTCATATGGCATATAGGACGAGGCCAAAATGATTGGGTGATCATTTGACTCCGCCCTTATAGCCACCGTGTCTCCGTCGCTGAATCTGTGAAGAAAAAGAAAATTTAGAGATTTCTTCACAAGAATGCAACTTCTTATCTTGTTACCTTCAGTGGAGTGAAACAGGTTAAACTGCTTCGCCGCTAGTCCTTGTACCCTATTGGCTATTAGCCAGGGTTCCTGGATTAGGGCTACGTCCACATCCTTCTCCTGCATGAAGATCAACAGATCTTCAGTGGCTGCTTTGCAGTGGTGCAAGTTAATTTGCACTGTCTGCAGCATCAGCGCCTTTACCCTCCCCATGCACCCTGACTTTCACTGCCCCGAGCCCAAATTTCAGTACCCCTGATCGACCCCTGATCAGATCTACTGAGGTTTTGTCCATGGCAAAGGTAAGTTCTTTACCGTTGCCATTGGAACCCTTTTTGGACTCGAGTAGTTTCCAGTCTTTCACGTTGGCCCAGTCATTCTGCTTTGCCAACAGTCCAACTATGGAGCTGTCCTCGTGCGCAGCAGGAGGTGGGATCCAAATTTTGGCTAGTCGGCGAAGCGGAAGTGCTGCGCGGGGTAGTACCTTGAGCTTGGCCCCCTCCCAGAGTTCTCCTATATTAGAGATGGTATGGGAGAGGAACTCAAGTGACTTCCCGTTGCTGCACCCGACGATCTTCACCCCCCTGGCCCACCCAGCACCGTCAAACTTATACTCCTCGGAGTCGCCGTTTTCGGTATTGGCCATCATCTTCTTGAGGATCTCGTTCTCCACAAGCAGCCATCTGTCCAGCGATATCCTACCGTCCGGATTTTGCTGGTCGATGATGGCTACCTGCAGGTCACTAGGCGCGCCTTCGAAACCAGGGGAAGGTCTGGGCCTTTTGGGTCCGTTTCCTCTGGTTTCATCCTCTGATCTTTGCCGTTTGGCCTGCAATCCTGAGGTTCCGGCGCGCTCCCCGGTGGAGACTCTGCCTGCCAGGTCTCGAGATGTCCCAGAAGGGGTTCTCGAGTGTCCGGCAAGCACAGCCTTATAAGATGGCTTCACCATGCACGGAGTAGGCGCGGAGATAGTCTTTATCTCTTCTTTCTTCGAATCGGATTTCCCCTTACGGTTCTTCCTGGACTTGGAAGTTTGTGAGGGGGGATCCGCTTTCCTGGGTGCAGTCTCTCCCTCGCCGTTTGCCTTGGGGGCAGTAGCTAAGGGAGGGATTGCGGGGGTTTGTGGGGCTCTGGGTTCGAGAGAAAGCCCAGCTTCCTTTCTCTCGAAGAGCTTCACAAGCCGTTGGTGCTTTTTTATTAATTTTTTGTCCCTGACTACCAGTGAAACTGGGTCACGGGCCATCATCCTTTTCAGGAAGCGCTTCGAGCTCCTGTAGTTGGAGCGAGCTTTGATGGCCCCTGGGGACAACGGAGTTTTCACCTCTATTGCGGTGGTCTCCAATTTGGAGTCGTCCAACAATTCGTCCTCTGTGTAGGTGCCGATACAGGTAGCGGTCGAGGGAGGATTTGAGTCCTCCTCAGTGCTGTCCAAGTAAAGGCGTCCGAGGAGAGGAATTGAATCGGAGGATTCCTCCGAAGGGGGGATTAACGGCACGGACGGAAGGCGATTTGCCGGACATGGGGCTATGAAGGCGCTGGGGTTGGACACGGACACGGACACTTTAGGGTTGGACTGAGACGAGGGCACGGACTAGGGTTGGACGGGATGCTTGTTGCGACTGCAACAGACAGGACGGAGTCGGACAGGGGTTCGGACGTTGAGGTGTTTGGTTGCCTTGAAAGGCTAGGTTTGTTTGTGTTTGGTTTCTTTTTATTGTTCTGCATGATTGGACCCACGAGTGGCGGAGAAAGGGTGGTCGATCTGCGCAGAGATCCGCATGCGCAGACAATGCTTATTACATCCGGAGGGCGCCAGGTATCCGGATGGCTCCGTTTGCGACTGGGCTTTTTAATCGCCGTGTGTTTCAACACATATTCAATAATATCATTCTCAGACACAGACACTTTGAATGATGATAGATGAACAAATTTTTTTTCAGAGATAATACCTAATTCATGACTATCATTAACTCCCAAAAATCCATTTTTAGTTAGCTTTGGTTTAACTGAGATAGACTCTCTTGCTTGAGGAGTGGCACGATCAGCTGATTTTGCTTTGGATTTAAGCACATCTGCATACATAAGGGAACCAGCACCAGAAACACCAGTAGATGGGGAAGCAGCAACAACAAGGCCTGGTGAAGAGAAATTAACAGCAACAGGTTGAACGTCGATTGAGTTCAAAGCAGCAAGAGTATTTATAGCAGCAGTAGCAGTGTTAAGCTGGAGGAGCAACAACAACACGGCCTGGCGAAGAGCAATTCACAGCAACAGGTTGAGTGTCGATTGTGTTTAAAGCAGCAGGAGGAATAAGAGCAGCAGTAGCGGAGTTAGCCAATTTCCGAGAGCGCAACCTTGTAACAACAGCATCAGAGCAAGGAGGCTCAGCAATTGACGGAGATTGAGTGCGAGCATAGTCATTATTGGCGGCAGCAGTGGCAGAAAGAGAAGAAAGATTATTATGTACAGCACGAGGAGGCACAGTAATCGAAGAAGAGCACGAGTGTGAGACTACAGAGTCGTAGGCAGCACACACGGTGATAGATGAATGATCATTGTGTGGGAGTATATGATCGAGCTTATGCTCAGCCAACTGTTGAGAATTGATCGATGGCAGAGAGGCGCCCACTGTATCGGTTTGCAAGACAGAACGCGGGTCAATGACCACATTACGCACTGACTGCAACAGCATTGATTTAAGATCACAAACTTCTCTTGATAATTGCATTATTGAAGAGGCACAATTTCCAGGTACTCCCAAGCAATTATCACAACAAAAAAATATATATGGGTGATTTAAGATTGCGATAAATTCACCATTAGATATATTGAGGCAATTATTATGAAATACATTGCAGCAAAGCTTACAGATAACAAGTGAATCACTTGTAATGCAAAATTTACACTTCGCGCACAGCATGATAAAAACACGTCTAATCAGAACGAACGCACAAACTTGTGTGTACTATATACTGCTGTAGTATTCAGCTGGTGCTCCTCTGCCGCGAGTGTATATAATTTAAAAGGCGCTCCTCTGCAGCGAGTGCACATAATTTAAAAGGCGATCCTCTGTCATGAGCTCACATGGTTTCCAAGGTGCCCCCTACAGCAAGAGCACATAGTTTAAAAGGTGCTCCTCTGCCGCGAACGCACATAGTTTCCAAGGCGCTCCACTGCCGCAAGCGTAAATATATAGTTCCAAGACACTCCTATGCGCTCCTCTGTCGCGAGCGTATCTATAGATAACAAGAGGGTTGCCACGAGCGCGTATTATTTAAAGGTCCTCTGCTGCGAGCGCACATAATTGCAAGGTGCTCCTCTGCTACACCTCAAAATGCGTCGTGGGAATCAAGGGACCCCATCAAGAAAGAGTTCCCGCAAGCAACATACCGACGATCTCCCAATGTAAACGTCAACGTCAATGCTAGCCTCTGCCCCAGCCGTTGCAGTTACTGCCATCGTCGACGCCACCACCATAACAACTTCGACAGTCTCTAAAGGTCCCACTGCCGCAGTACAAGGTATTGCGTCAGCTTCTACAAATGATTCTCAACGTTATGAATATACTCTGCGAGCAATAAAAAGACAGCTCGCTAAGTTAGAAAATAGTCTGAAAGAAACTCAGGGTCAACTGCGTATAAGCAATTTAAATTACGAAACGTTAAAGGATTCTTTACAGAGCACCAGTCAACCTCTTTCTAGCATCGTGTCTTCTGTTGAGAATACATTGCCATCTACGTACAACATAAACCTTCCAAGTTCTTCATACAATTTGCCAACAGTGCCAATAGTTGCAAACATGCTCAAAATAATTTTGAAATGCAGTAGTCTGCGCTCCAGCGTCGACAGCACAGTATGCAGCATCATCATTTAGGTCAGCGCCGTATAGCAAAAATTTGCTCTCTATTAGTAAAGTTTGCCTAAAGCTTCATCCAAATGATCATATATTAATAACTGGTGACTTTAACCTGCCCAACGTTTCTTGGAACTGTTGTTCCGAAAACCCTACAATATTTTTACCTTCCTCTGAAAGCTAATCTGACAATTGCTTTTTAAATGACCTTTCAATCCAAGGTATTTTACAATTAAACTGTCACTTGAACAAGAATAACCGTTTGCTCGATCTGGTATTTTTTGATGACAGCAATATTGCTTCAGTGTCAAGGTCCGATCCCTTGGTCACTCCCGAAGATTCTCACCATCCGACTATAGAAATTTGTTTAAATTTTCCTATATCATCTGTGCAGAACTATACTATTCAACCGCTCACCGAATTCAACTTTAAGAATACTAATTAAAGGTGTGTTTTTTTGGCATCGCTATATACGCTTGTCCAAAAAAACGCTCATCGGCGCTTAATATTTCGCTTAACTTTTTTCTTAAAAACTTGGCAGCATTGCGTGTTACTGTCAAATATTTATTTATTTATTATTAATTAAAGTCTTTGGATTACACATCCTTAACAGACTACTTCAAATTAAATTAACTTACATACTAATATTAACATAAATTTACAAGGAAGAAATAAGAAAAAAAAAATAACAGTACTCATAAATGAAGACTAAGAAATAAAGATAAACATAAAGAGAATAAATATTAGATCCGAAAAATAGTTTTAAGTTTATTCTTCAAAGATTATTTCGAGACAGAGAGATCTAAATTATTTTCAATAGACTTCAATAGATTTTCATTATATTTACAAAGATAAGGCACGAATAATAGGCTCATTTAGAGCATAAAGAGTTCTATGAATTTCGGAGTGAAATAGCGAATAAGTACGTAATGTTCTAGCCGGGATATTAAAATTTAAAAATTGCAATAGCTGTTCACAGTCAATATGCCCCGAGAAAAGATCATGAATAAATGTCAATGAGTGAATTTTTCTTCTAGTTTCCAGTGTTTTTAATCCCAAAAGCAAATTACGAGCATCATATGATGGCAAAGGTTCTGCAAAATTTATGGAACGAAGCGCAAATCTAGTGAATGATTTCTGGATTTTCTCTACGCGAGCACAATGAATAATGTAGAAGGGACTCCATATGAAGGAAGCATACTCTAGCCTTGATCTTACGAAAGAGTTATAGAGATTAATTAGGGTATGAGGGTCAGAAAATTCTGAGCAATTTCTACGCACAAAAGCAAGTAAAGAATATGATTTTGGAACAATATAATTAATGTGATTAACAAAAGTAAACTTAGTGTCAAAAATTATTCCTAAGTCCTTAATGGTAATGACTCTCTCTAGGGGAGTACCATGGATGGAGTACGAAAATTTTAAAAAGTTATTACACTTAGAGTACGTCATAGAAAAGCATTTATTAGAATTTAATGGTAAGCAATTTAATAAGCTCCAAGATAGTAGATTACTGAGATCACTCTGTAACAGATAACAAATATTGGGTGATATAATAATGGGTGATCCAAGTAGAGAGATTTTTTTCAATAATCTAAAGTCTATGCGGACAATCCCGCTTCCATCTGAGACGTAGCCGCGGCCAACATTTGATAAACATTGTCTTGAAAAAATAAATGCCAAAAAATGTTCATTCAAATGATAATACATATTCGTCATTAAAATTGAATTTTCCGTGTTTTTTTCTTAAAAAGGTAGGGAGCTTCGAAACGGATCACCCTTTATTTATTTTTTTTTTTTTTTTTAAAAATAAATGCACAAATTTCTACTGTTTAATACTTTTCGATACCAAACGTATTTACAGTTTCTTTGTAATCTCGGGAACAGCATTAAAAAGGTCAGCAACCAGACCAATTTCAGCGACTAAAAAGATTGGCACTTCGGCATCCTTTAGTCGCTCCACACAATAGTTTTGGAGTCTTTCATACCAGCCAGATGTTGAAAATAGCGCTAGAGATTCCGACAGCAAAGTATAGGTCCGAAGCTACAATTTAGCCCGTCTGTCCGATTTGCATGTCGTTGGGCACGAAACCAGCATCGACAGCAGCACGTGAAGCACCGACAGCAGCGAAAAAACTTGTCTGCCAAATCGTACAGCATTTTGAAGTTGTCGCCCGATTTGAGGCCACGACCACCCGATATAATCACCTTGGCACTAACTAGCTCAGGGCGATCAGACTTTGTGAGCTCGGGCGAAACGTACTCGCTTAGACTTGACTTGAAATCACCAGTGGGCGCCTGTTCGATGGCACCGCTACCGCCGTCCGCAGAGACAGCTTCAAAATTCGTGCCACGAGAACTTTTGCAACACCAGACACCTTAGAAACAGCTTCGGAAACGTGTCCGCATTTGGTGCCTGCTACTAGCAGTTACGTCGCCTCCGATTTTCTTTGCTGCCGAGATTGTATTCAGCGTTACAGGATTCAAAACCTCATTGTTGTGTTCAGCCACGACGAGGGTGCTTTTGCAACGATGCAAAACACTGCTGCGCAACAGGTTTCGGGTGCTGGCGCTAAACATATTTTTTATGTTGTTGATGCTTTATTTGTTTTTCTGATTTTAGATAGACTTTTTTTCTATCACCGGTCTGACGTAAACATGGTTGTTTTCCAAAAAGTGCTGCCAATAAATTATGTAAAATACCACTTTCTTGATCTGGCAATAGTGTTTCTATCGGCGACTATGAGCTAAGCGGCTATAATTATCCTGCCTTAGCTAAGCAATTTTTTGTATGAAAAATGTTGTTAAGCGTATATAGCGATGCCAAAAAAACGCACCTTATATTACTTTTAAAAATAGTTTGTCCAATATAAAGTGGTTACCTATACTGAATCTAAATACAAAATACTTATCATCACAGAATCTGGATGCCGCGGTCTATGTGTTTAACGCAACGCTCATGGATTGCTTAGATCTATTCCTCAACGAAAAGCCTCTATAATTTCTGGCCCCGTGTGGTATACCAATCAATTACGAAAATTGAGAAACTTTAAAACTAAATAATGTAAAAATATCAAAAAACACGTAACATACTTGATATTGCGTGGCGTCCGTGGCGTAGTTGGTTAAAGTGCGTGGCCACTATGTCAAAGAACCTGGAGACCCAGGTTCGAACCCCAGCAGCGACAGAAAATTATTTGAATTAAAATAATTTTTCTGTACGGCCGCCACCTCTCTGCAGACAATGGCAAACCTCAGAGAGTAATAAAAACGCCATGTAAAGCTTCTTGAGAATAAGAACATTCCGTTCATGGCCGTTCGGAGTCGGCGTTAAGCCTGTAGGTCCATTTCTCGGTCAATTGTGTACAAACTTAATAACACGCACAACACAATTGATCATAAGAAGCTAGGTCAAAGTCCTTTCAAGGGCTGAAATGGCCAGTTATTTATTATTTTTTTATTTTTTTTAACTAGTTACCAACAGTTGTGCAGGCAATCCTATAACATCTACCTCACAAAAGTAAAATTAAACATTAAGTCTGATGCAAAATCATTCTGGAGCTTTGTTAACACAAAACGCAAAATTGATTCCTATCCTTCTTTTATGAAATACAATAATGTGTAATCCGATAATGACAATAGTATCTGCAACCTTTTTGCTGATTTTTTTAAGTCGACTTTTTCATCATCTTCTTTCAATAATGGCAGCTATCCCCATTATGTTCAATGTGGTGATATTTGTCTCCCAATAGTTGATACCAGTACACTTCTAGCCACCTTAAGAGATCTTAAATCTTCTTATAAAAGCGGTCCCGACAACATACCCTCATGCATATTGAAATACTGTTGCGAAGAATTAGTAACGCCTATAACTTGACTTTTTACTTCTTCTTTAAAATCTTGTTATTTTCCAGCTGCATGGAAATCTTCATTTATTATTCCGTTGCATAAATCTGGTAACAGGTCTTTAATTGATAATTATCGTGGAATTGCTAAATTAAGAACTTTGCCCAAACTTATTGAGGCAATTGTTACATCACAATTATCACATAGTGTAAAGTCTTTGATGTCTACATGTCAACATGGATTTCTTTCTAGAAAATCCACTGTCACTAACCTACTTGAATTTACATCTAAGACCATAGAGAATTTTGGAAAAGGTCTTCAGACAGATGTCATTTATACGAATTTTAGTAAAGCTTTTGATGTTGTAAATCACAAACTATTAATTTTAAAATTATCTCTTATCGTATTTCCGATACAGCTGGTGAGGCGTATTGAATCGTATCTCAGTAATAGAACTCAATCTGTTTTATTTAAACTCGTGAAATCTTACGAGTTCCCGGTTACCTCAGGAGTGACCCAAGGAAGTTACATCGGGTCTCTTCTCTTTCTACTTTTCATAAATGATTTGCCAACTACAATAATGCATTCTTGATGTACGCTGACGACGTCAAACTATTTTTTTCTTACAAAAATGAATATGACGCCGAATTTTTACAAATTGACATCAATAATCTTTATAACTGGTGTAAAATAAAGCATATGAATCTCAATATGAAAAAATGAAAGCACATGACCTTCTCGCGTAAGCATGGCTAAGGCGCACGTACAAAATCTGCGATTACACATTAGAATCTTTAGATAGTTTCCATGATCTTGGAGTTACCATGGATCCTAAACTTCGCTTTCATATTCATATAACTAAAATAATAAATAGAGCAAATAGTACACTAGAATTTATCAAACGATGGACAAAAGAGTTTAATGATCCCTTTATATCGAAATCTTTGTTCACTTCACTAGTGCGGCCTATCTTAGAATATGCCCCAATTGTATGATGTCCACGATATGGTTGTTACATTGACGACATTGAATCAGTTCAGAAAAAATTTCTTCTGTTCTCCTTAAGCAATTTATACTGTAGAACTGATTTTCATCTTCCACCTTATGAATATCGATTACAGCTATTAAATCTTCCAACTTTAAAAAATCGGAGAACTATGCCTAATGTTAGTTGGATTGTTAAACTTCTGCATGGATATGTTGACAGTCCATATTTATCAAGTAAAATTTACTTTAATATTCTTATTTGTCCTAGAAGATCTTTTGAGTTACTTTACATGAACTTTTGCAGAACAAACTAAATGCAAAATGAACCGCAGAGAAGAGCTTGTGGTGACTTTAATTTTGTTTCAGATGTAATGTCTTTAAATGAATCAATGTACTCAATTAAACTTAAGATTCTAGATTATCTCCAGTACCGAAGTTGATTTGGATTATCACACAAGAATACTTTAAATTCTCCTAGATATGTTTGGCAATACTATCAAGTTGATTAAATTTATCCAGAGCGAGACCACGTCCGTCTCGCCTGGCATATGCCGGAGGTAGACCCCGTCCGTCTACCCTTGCATATGTGAGCTTTGCTCTAATCTCTATCTATATATTAATAGGCAAACAAAAAGTTTGTGTTCCCTTTTTTTCTGTGTTACCTTCAACATATTCACGTAACACTTATATCGATGGATAGGTATTTTCGAGTAGATTTGCACAATATAATTTTTATTCGAATATGTTGTCATTAAGATAAGTAAAACTGAGCAAATGTAAAACGCTTTTTTTACCAATGGGACAATGAGAAACTACAAAGCGACAAAGCTCTGTTGAACATCGCTGCTGAAGCTTACAAAAGCAAGAGTAGAATGCGGGAGTGACGCAAACACTTAAAAAGAGCTGAGTAGCATTGTTGTTGCTGGTGTTGATGTTGTTGTTGTTGTTGTTGTTGTGGTTGTTGCTTTCTCTTAATATCTCTCAGCGTTAAAAAAACAAAAAACCGCTGCTTGCTTCTATTTTCTTGAGAATTATCATTTATCTTGATTTATTTGTTATACTTTTCTACCGTTTATTTACTTTTACTTTATTTAATTTACTTTTAATTTATTTATTTACTTTAAATGAATATACCTATTTAAATGAATAGGTCTGTTTCCGTACGCACTTCATGTTACTTGAAGTTGACTGAAGGCGTTTCTTTACACATTTTTCGAGCTCAAGAGAGAAGAAGATAAAGCAAAATGCCACTCTCTTCAGTCTCGAAACTAGCTTGAATTTTGCTTGAACAATTTCTTCGAGCACGATAAGAACAAGCATCAAGAAGAACAAGAAAATGTCAAATTGGTGTAAATAAATTTGGCGCTGCTTACGTTTATAGGCAATCACCTGTTTTTGTGCTTGAAACACGCAAGAAGTCGTTTCCGTACTTTTGTGTACATTTTCTTATTTCGACAGATAATAAAATTACTCTCACAGCTTGAACTTTACTTAAACTTTTCTTCAAGTTTGTACGGAAACAGACCTTATATGTTGAATAAATTTTTGTTACTCATTAATATATGCTTCCTTTTTTGTCCTTTACTACAATTTTCCTCATAGCGTCAAGGTAAGCATAAAGAATTTCCATGCAAATTAATAACCATTCATTATGTGAAAAACAACTTGAGTTTCGTTACCTTACAGAAACAGATGGACGAATTTCGGCCACAAGCGATACTAGTTTACATGAATCTACATACATTATACACAGAACTTGATTATCAGCCTCTCCTATGTGAGCACTGCTCTAATCAATTGATATAGTAAATATCAAGATGTGATCCGGAATATGCACTTAACATCATACCTGGCAGTTTACACCAAGCTGATTAAATTCAAACATGATTATCCAGAGCGAGACCATGTCCGTCTCGCCTGGCATATGCCGGAGGTAGACCCCGTCCCTCTACCCTTGTATATGTGAGCTTTGCTCTAATCCCTGTTTACAAAAATCTACACACATTATAGAACTTGATTACCAGCCTCACGTATGTGAGCATTGCTCTAATCAATTGATCTATTAAATATCAAGATGTTGATCCGGAATATATATGCAACCTAACATCATACATCATATCATAAATAACCCAATTTATTTTTATTCTTATATATTAAATCTGGAATCCTTTAAATTAATATTAAAATGTATAATGAAATGTATAGTACATAAGTTAACAAACATATTGTAAAATTTTTTAAAATGCTATAAAGCCTTATGGCTTAGCATTCAATAAATAATAATAATAATAATAATAATAATAATAGGTGTGTTTTTTTTTGCATCGCTATATACGCTTGTCCAAAAAACGCTCATCGGCGCTTAATATTTCGCTTAACTTTTTTCTTGAAAACTTGGCAGCATTGCGTGTTACTGTCAAATATTGAACATTATTATTCCTAAGCACAAATTGACAAAGTTTATTTTTATCAAACTGTAACACATTTTCTGCTCAAAATGGACAGCTCTGGGGAAACTCAAGTAATAATACTAACAAATTCGTCTTTGCATAATACAGGTCTCAAGAACTCTTTCTTTTGATCCTTCTAGCAGCAGCGGATGTAGAAGGCATCTCAGGCTCCAGTTCTGGTGACTCTGGCACATTGATTGGCTCAAAGAGGTACTCCACTTCCAAGTCAATGTCCATATTGATTTTCTTTCTGACATGTTTGAGTTGAATGCTTGAAGGAGGCGGAAGCACGTTTCCCAAGAATGGACAAGTGGTCTCTGTGCACTATACCGGAACTCTGGCTGATGGAAAGAAATTTGATTCATCGCGTAGTCGCCAAAGGCCTTTCAAGTTCACCATTGGCAAAGGCAAGGTAATTCGCGGCTGGGATGAGGGTGTCGCCCAATTGTCTATGCTTATGGCAGTCACGGACATCCAGGTGTAATTCCGCCAAACGCTACACTCATCTTTGACGTTGAGTTGCTCAAGGTCGAATAAGTGCAGCATAGCCAAATACAATAACAACAACCACAACAACCACTTTAATAATAACCCGCAAGCAAAACAATTACAATTAATTCCACAATAAAAAACAAGAGCAATTTTTTACAAGAACTAATCAGCACTTTAATCGAATCTCTTGAAATAATCAACATTCTGAAAATACATCTAAATATATTTGGATCATCAACACAGCATCAAAATTCCATCGCTGACATGGAGATTAAAGTACCGAACCTAGCCAGCAGCATTTGACTTTATTGGGCAAAACACAGAGTTTTTGAATTTCTACATTTTTTTCTAATTTAATTTTATATATAATCTTCTAAATATGATCTTATGGAAATGTCTTTCTTTTTGCGTTATCTAAATAAATCTAGATCTAGTGGTGTCCGTGGCGTAGTTGGTTAAAGTGCGTGGCCGCTATGTCAAAGAACTTTGGAAACCCAGGTTCGAACCCCAGCAGCGACAGAAAACTATTTGAATTAAAATAGTTTTTCTGTACGGCCGCCACCTCTCTGCAGACAATGGCAAACCTCAGAGAGTAATCAAAATGCCATGTAAAGCTTCTTGAGAACGAGAACTTTCCGTTCATCGCCGTTCGGAGTCGGCGTTAAGCATGTAGGTCCGGTTCTCGGTCAATTGTGTACAAACTTAATAACACGCACAACACAATTGATCATAAGAAGCTAGGTCAAAGTCCTTTCAAGGGCTGAAATGGCCAGTTATTTATTTATTTTTTATTTATTAAATAAATCTAGATAAATCTAGATTGTTGGGCATTCTGTGCAAATAGAACATATTTTATCATTTGTTGCTTTGTTTACTTTTGATTGTGATTTTTTTTTTATTTTTTGTGACATAAACATGATTGTTTTTCAAAAAGTGATGCCAATAAATTACATAGACTATCATTTTCTTGATCTGGCAATAGTGTTTCTATCGGCGACTATGAGCTAAGCGGCTATAGTTATCCTGTCTTAGCTAAGCAATTTTTTGTATGAAAAATATTGTTAAGCGTATATAGTGATGCCAAAAAAACGCACCTAATATAAGCTTCGCCCGCATGACAACGAACTCAATTGTATCTCCCTGGATTGCAAATGGTATCCAAATCAAAATTGCAAATGGCGCTCAAAATGGAACTGCAAATGCTGCCTTTGCTGGCTGCTCTGCTACGACGTCGCTCAACACAGCACCGCCCGCTGCAACAAAACGCAACGTAACGTATGGCATGATCAACAGCGAAAATAGCAGCCAAACATTACAGACGTCAAGAAAACTACAAGACTTGCAGGAATTTTCTGACAGGATTGGCCTATATTCTCAACTGCCTACGCTCATTCAACTGTGGCATATAATTATTTTAATCTAGAGAATTGTCAACGTTTACAACAGTCTTTGAAGGGTGAGGCTCGTGAAGCTGTGCTATCTCTCTTGATTCACCCAGATAACGTTAGCGCTGTACTAGAGCAGCTACAATTCCGGTTCGGTCGACGGAAACAATTAATACTATGCCAGCATTTGACAAATCCTACATTACTGGAGGAGCTCGTAAGGAAGTTGCCCATGAGCAAGAAAATGGATTGGGCCAAATATGGTTCGACGATTCAACCGTATCCAACAAATGAGACTTTAGTAATTGGCTAAGCGAAATTGCTAATTTGATTTGTCTGGTACAGGAAGTGGGTAGCCAGCGCACAGAACCAAAACGTAGAATGCTGTTTGCCGCCGATAGCCATCGTGACAAAAAATGCCCAATATGTCAATGTGGTCACAAAATAATTGAATACAGAAAGTTTTTAGAGCGTACAGTGAATGATCGATGGTTAAATGTAAAGGGTAATAGGTTGTGTTTCGCTTGCCTGGAGTTGGGCCACTCCATTCGTAATTGTCTTAATTCGTAATCGTAGTTGTCAGTTAACATGGTAGACAACTCGCTGGTAAAAGCATTGGATCTACGAGGCATGCAGTTCAAACTCTATCTCCAGTGGTTCGAGGGCAGGTGAAGTCAAGAATTTGCCACACTTGTGGACGTTCGGATAAGTGGGCAAGGGAAAAGTAAGTACCTACTTAAGGGTCCACAGGAGAGCCAATCAATGCCAAGTGTACTATTCAATTTTCGCAAATAGGAAATAGGTGCATGTGGTGACATCCCCGAAATGTTTCACCAATCGAAGATTCAACCTGAGGATATATGCGCTCAACGTTTTTTGTGGCGCGGAGGCAAGTCGACCGTATACCTGTTGTTTAAGAGATGAACGTTATGATATTTGGCGCAACGTGCTCGCCCAGTGCAGCCAAATATGTCATCACTGTAAACGCTTTAGAACATCGTGACCATGATCCGAGATCAATCCAAGGTGTATTGGAGCACCACTACGTGGATGACTTCGTCGGTAGGTTTGCAACTGTAGATGAAGCTATTTGAATATTAGCACAAGTACGAAAGATTCATAAGAATGCAGGTTTCTAGTTATGCACGTTCGCTACAAATTTTCCTGAAAAGTTTGATCCGCTGGGATTTCTTTGTCACTTTATGTTAGGTCCTAAGCTATTGCTGCGCGAGGTTTGGAAAGACAACGTACGTTGCGATGATTCACTGCTGTTAGTGAAGCATGGAGTAAATGGCGCACAGATATTAAGAAAATCATCGAAATTAGGATATCTCGCCAATATTTCCAGATATTAACACCGAAAATAGTACAGCTGCATGTGTTTGTGGATGCCAGCGAGGATGCATTCGCTGCAGTGGCATATTGGAGAGCGGTCAACGGTAAATGTGCAGTAGAAGTAACCTTTGCAAGTGCAAAGACAAAGTGTGCGCTTAAGCCAATGACAGTACCACGTCTCGAACTTCAAGCTGCAGTATTGGGAGCGCGATTGATGAAGACCATACGTGACGAGCATAATATCAAAATTTATGGGTGTTTCTCCTGGAGCGACTTGATGACATTCATAAAATGGGTTCCGTCGTTACAAGCCGTTTGTAGCACATCGAATAGCAGAGATTTTTGTCTTCGACTGAAGTTTCCAACTGGAGGTGGGTTGGGACCGCCAATACTTCAAAATGTAGCTGATGAGGCCACCCGACCTAATTACAACGCAAATTTTGGACCCAATTCACGATGGCTTAGTGGTCCTGAATTCTTATCAATGGGAGAAGAATCATGGCCTGTCAGACACGATGAAGCTGTTGTACTGCAAGACGATGATGAAGTGCTGTGCTCTAAATTCACATTACTTACCGTGAGTAACAATTTTATAGATTTTAATCGATTTTCTGTTTTTACTCGATTGAAGCGAACAATAGCATGGGTCTTACGCTATGTAGATAAATGTAAAAAGTATCGAGTCTTTGATAGCGTTCATGGGTTAACTGTCGCCGAACTCGATGCAGCTGTGTTGGTGTTATGCCGTCAAGTGCAAGCCGAAGCCTTCAGTAAAAGGGCTTACACATCGGCGAATCTGTTCGTCACACGGCGGCCATGTTCACACAAGTTCGCTAGTTAAGAAGCGATGTTTGGCATTTTGTCACACGGTTAGCCGTGTTTACAAAAATGTTTGATTTTCTCTGTCGAACAAGGGATGCTGCCGAAAATTATGACAAAAACAATAAAAATCAATGGCTTGTCTGACGAACAGGTTCGTTCAATTTGAACTCTAGCTTTTTCACACACGTTCGCGTCGCCATGTTGATCGACGAACAGATTCGCCGATGTGTAAGCCCTTTAATGAGCTCAGTTGTCTTCGAGATGGGTGCTACCTACAAAAAAATTCTACATTGTATTTGGTCTTGTCGTATATGGATGATGAGGGCATATTGTGTGTCAAAGAACGAATTGATGCTGCCATCATATTGCCGCCTGATCATCACTTTCCAAGGCTGCTAGCCTATCATTACCACTGCCCGATGAAACATAATGTATGCAAAGTTAATAGAGCATCATCAATAAGGAGAGCTGACGTGAGAACCAGCACAGGAATCGATATGGAGTGAATTGACTTGGTCGATCCTCGGAGGTGAGGATGTGGTGAACGGATCCTTCCAGTTTTTGCAGTTTAAAGTTTCTCTCCACACTTATCAGCCTTTTTGCTTTACTTTAAATTTTACGCTAAAGTCATTAAATTCCCACCCTTGTTTAATTGTTACTTGTTGAAATCTGTCTGTTTGCCGAAAGTCGTTTGAGAGTGCGCAACTGCGGTAATAACCTTAAAACTACATTTACATGTAATCTTTAATAAAATTTTGCAGAATAAAACACACACATCTACACATACATGTATTAATTCATAGCTCCCGACGACCGGGTAAACGATAATCGCTTTAATACTAAGCGATTCGAAACGGGTTCGATCTCAATTTGTGAGATTCTCCACGTCTATAGCGCAACTAATGGCCTATAGCGCAACTAATTAAGTAACGGTTTATGCCCGGACTAAGCTGTTGAGCTTCAAAAAGTGACGCATCAAGCATCGCTCAAGGCAAATCCCTGGGCATATCCCTTTGCATCGTTTTCTTTAGGATGATACGAGATATCGGGTAAGTGCTGCACAGTTTACTTAATCTAGTAGGTAGAATTGTTAAGGATGCCACCTAAAAGTGTCCCTAAGTGGCTGAAGAGGCCACCGGTACGTCACACCTCGACATGGATAGTGACCATGCATCGATTGAGTCTGGGAGGGGGGGTAAGACCCAGAAAACTGGGTCAGCCACCAAGTCAAAGGGAGAAACGCTGGGACCGACTTCGCTAAGTTAGACAAAGGTGGGCGAGGAGATTCTCGGAAAACCTGGGAATGCCTCTGCTATCGTGACTTCGGGGTCCAAATAGGAGTTCGTTCCTCCATCCGTGGTTGTGGGGGATGTCCATCCGTCCATCCATCTACTCGGTAGCTGCAGCTTGCAGCTCTCCTGTGCGGAGAGGGAGGTCTTGCTGGCGGGTCCGTTGACTGGAAGTCCTTCACCAGGAGGCCTTTCAACTGTTGGCTGGGGGTTCTGCGCCTGGGTTTCCCTCGACTGGAGGTTCCTCGTTAGTGGGGCCTTCGTCTGGGTGTTCTTCAAAAGTGGGGTGTTCGTCGGGAGGGTCCTCGTCTGTGGAACCCACTGTCGGGTATCAGCTGCCAGTGGGGTGATTCGGCACTCAGGAAAGTTAAGGATGTTACCAATGAGTTGGTAAAAGCCATTTTTGATGGTGGTGGGACTGGTGATTTAGCCAGACACATCGTCCATTCAGCCGGGAATTATGAGGAGCATCTCATGGGTATCCTAGTAGAAAATGAGCAACTGAGCGGACTTTTGGATATCCTTCAGATGGGAAAAAGTGCATCATCTAGTGTGGGTCTCGCCGGCTCTGGCGGCCAGGGCTGTTGCCCCACCTCTTTTGCCGGTCCCAAAGCCGATAAAACCAGTGGAGACGTGTCACTATTGGTTCGGAGCAAAAACGCCAAGGCGAGGCCACAGGAGGTAGTTAAGGAGGTGGTAACGATGGTTGGACCCACATAAGATTTGACCCCTATTGAGTAAGGGGGTGCGCTCATTCGTACTCCCTCAGTCTCAGAGCTCGGCAAGATTTTAACGAACACTAAGTTTGGAGTGGTGCCCTTGAGGTCAGTGT
Source organism: Pherbina coryleti (assembly GCA_943735915.1). NCBI lineage: Eukaryota > Metazoa > Arthropoda > Insecta > Diptera > Sciomyzidae > Pherbina > Pherbina coryleti. Next base: position 134,018,031 of record OX030948.1, read on the forward strand.
TAATAAAAAGTTAGTTGAAAAGGTGGTTTTCCAAAGGGATCACTCGGAGATTACTCTTGACCGGTTCATGAAAGATCTTTACGAGTTGAACCTCAAGGATAAGATGACTCACGATGACTTTATGAAGAACGTGAAGCGTGTGAGTGCTCCCTGGAAGTTTGGCTCTAGTGTGGTGTTGGACGTCATTCTGGAGGACAGTGGCGTAGCCATGGAAGCTCTTCTAGATGTCGGGTGGTGCTACGTCAAGTGGTTCTCCTCTTTTGTATGGGCTTGCAGGACTCGGTTCGACTGCTACCGATGTTTAAGCCTGAATCACAAGGTTAAGGAGTGCAGACTTAAGGAGGTTGTCTGCTGGCACTGTGGCCACAGTGGATACAAGGCTGGAGTATGCAACAATGCGTTGAGTTGCCGCATCTGTGCATTCAAGGGAATGCCTTCAGAACATCGAATGAGCGTGTCCTCTGCACGGTGCAATGCTAGCCCGAGCGAACGCTAGACATTAATGAGTGCAAAAATCTTGCAACTCAACTGTCAGGGTTCATATGCCGTAATGTGCGATCTTGGCCAGTTATTGGAAAGAAGTGAGAGTAGTTTTTCTCTGGTTCAGGAACCTTATACAACCAATGGCTGTATAAGAGGACTTCCTCGGGGAATGCGGGTATTTCTTGACCTCAGATGCAATTCTGCTGTCATTATCAATGACAATAATGTTGAGTGCATGATTGTCAGCGTTAGTGAGTGGGAAGTTTGCGTGAGCGTGGAAGGTGCATTTGGTAGGATGTTTTTGGTGAGCACTTATTTCAAGTTTGCCAAACCTATGGAGCCGTATCTTACGTACTTGTACTCGGTGCTACTACTTGAGAGTAGTATTCCGCAGATCCTGAGTTTTTCAGCAGGGTATGCAGACACTCATCTGGGTATCGGAACCATAGTAGGGGTGAGGTGCTGAGTGAATGGATGCTTAGTAGGTGCATCAGCGCTGTAAACAAGCCAAGTGAGTGGTATACGTTTGAAGGACCTAAAGGGGTTAGCGATATTGACGTTACTTTAACCAATAGCGTACCCTTGGTATTTTTTACTTTTAGCTGGTTAATTCGTGAGGGCTGGGGATTTTAGATTCCAGAGGGCCAGAGTAGCTGGAGACAGTGGTGTATCTCAGCATAGAGATAGGTACAGAGTAAGCTTAAGAGATTACAAGGAGCTGTTAGTTCGTATTAAAGAAAAAGAGTGGAGGGATTTTGTTAATGGGAATAGAGACGACCCATCGTGTATGGCATATAAAATATGTCGTGACCAGGGACGATCTATTGACATGAGCGGTATCCGCCAAGATGGTACCGTTATGACAGAATGGCGGGCTTGTGTTAATGCCTTGTTGAGCTCATTTTTCTGAAGTCCGATGGTGAGGCCACTTATCTTTTTAGGAATGTGGAGGATCCCCAGGCCTTGGAGAGGAGTGATATAGAGTATGGTATGATGCAAATCTGGGGGGGAAAATCTCGGGTATAGATGGTATGACTGGAGAGATGTGTAAAAGCATCTGGAAGGTGCTGTTGTGTGGTGAGTGCTTGAGTGAGGATTGTTTTCCCAACGTGTGGAAAAAGGCAAGAGTGATCGTACTCCTGAAGTCATCTGATAGACTGAGGAGTAATCATCGGTCCTACCGGGGCATCAGCCTTCTTCCAGTGCTTGGAAAAGTATTTGGAAGGGTTATGGTGGAACGGCTTCAGGAGTACGAAAACCTGCAGATTTGCGAAAGGCAATTTGGTTTCCGCAAGGAAAAAAGCGTTGAGGATGCGTGGCTGTATGCCAAGGGCTCCGTAGAAGAGAGAAGCTTCAAATATATTTTGTGGCTTTTCGTAGACTTTATGGGTGCCTTGAACTATCTGTGCTGGGATAAGGTGATAGACAGATTAGTGGAGGTGGGTTGCAGGGAAATTAAGCTCTGGCAAAGCTATTTCTCTGGTAGAGAAGCATGCGTGTTAGGCGTTAACCAAACAGTAGGATTGATATTGTTCGAGGTTGTCTACAGGGGTCTATCTGTGATCTATTCATTTGGAACCTCATGATGGATCCTCTGTTGTGGCAGCTTGAACGTCAATCTTTTTTTTTATTTATTTTTTTATTTTTTTCTATTTATTCGCGAAGTGGGAATTTTCAAAACGCGCCACCGTGTATGTGAGAGTGTGCGAACGCAACAAATTTGAACCTCCGCATTGAAACGTCATCCATATTTATGTGCGTATTTTGATGACCCACTTGTTCTGGTCGAAGGACAGTTTCGTGCTGAACTTGAAGCAAGGGCAAGTGAGGTTATGACTACAGTGTGTGCATGGGGTTCACGTGTAGCATGGTTGAATAAATAAGGTTGTCTCGTGGCTGATCGTACTCTCTTTTCAGTACCCACAATTGTCAAAATCAATAAAAATCAACAACAACAACTTCATCGGCTTTACATCTTATAAATTTTCGCTTTCAGATTTTGTATGTGCTGTCAACTTCGATTTGACATTTATGGGAACTCACTCTCACCCATGCAACTACATTCTTTATTCTACCATGACGTGTAGTGTAATAAGTTTTGAACAAGGTGGTACGCATAGCAATAAAGTACTTCCGCTCTTAGTGTCGCAAAAGCAATCTATTCGTCTAATTCTTAAAAAAGGTCCTCGTGTAAGTAGTCTGCCTCTATTTTACAATTTTATGGCCTGAATATTCTGCCTCTTAAACATCTTTATTACTTTAAAGTCCTAAAAACGTTTCTCAATAAATCTGTTTATTCGTTGAGCAGAAGTTGCAATAACTACAACTTAAGAGTTAACATTTGGGAGTTAGTATCTATCCCACATCACAACTATCAATTTCTATTGAGGTTTTATATAGCAGTTGCTTCGAGGCTCTTAAATAGACTCCCTATTGACATTAGATCTACTCGCAGTAAACCTATGTTTCTCAAAAAAGTAAGATCATGGCCTTTCACTTTATCTTATTACTCTGTTCATGAACTCCTCCGGAGGACGATCCTCACAAGGCAACTCAAGAGGGTCAAGGGGGCGATCACATGTCAACGAGTCTGACTGCCTCAACCTGGTGAGGCCAGCATTATCCATGTCGAACTCATCGCAAAACGTACGTGGTGTCCTCTAGAAACGGCAAACTGACAACCGTTAGTTTGACGGCTGATCTGAGCAGCGGGCTACCTGCCTTTAAAGGGTTGTGCGTTGGGTTTGAAGCCCACCACGCAAAAACACATTTCAATGAAAACTATAGGAAAAAAGATGATTCTTCAACATAAGCCTGATTTGTGCGCACGCTCCGACAGAAGATAAGGACGATGAGACCAAAGACTGCTTCTACGAGTACCTTGAAGAGGCCTATGAGCACAGCCCCCGCCACGACATAAAAATCATGCTTGGTGTCTTCAACGCCAAGGTGGGAAGAGAAAATATCTTTGGTTCAACAGTTGGAAAGTTCAGTCTCAACGACAATACCTCCGATAACGGCATGAGGCTGACTGACTTTGCCGCAGCGCGAGACATGGTCGTTAGTAGCACTAGATTCAAGCATCTCAATATTCATAAAGACACTTGGCTGTCTCCTGATCAAAAGACGCGCAACCAAATTGATCACGTTTTGATGAACGGAAGGCACTCTTCCAGTGTTTTAGATGTACACACGATCCGTGGTGCCAATATAGACTCGGATCATTATCTTCTCACAGCCAAGATCCATACACGTCTGTGCGCAACCAAGAATGCACGCAATCCAGTACAGAGAAAGCTAAGTGTCAAAAAGCTCAAAATCAAAATAAACAGCCGAAGACTTCGCTACTCAACTCTAACTCCTGCTTTAAAAAAGCACTCCTCCGACCGGCGATATATGCGTGCAGTGGAATCATATTTTCCACTCTATGCGTACGGCTGCCGAAGAGGTGATTGGCTATCACCGCCCTCGCCAAAACCAGTGGCACGACCAAGAGTGTCGCGACGCCATTGCAGAAAAAGACGCCGCCTACAAAGCCATCCTGCAGTCGGTTGTAACGCGTGCTGCTTGAGAGCGATACAAAGAGAAGAAGAGTAAAGAGAAACACATTTTCAGGGGAAAGAAAAGGGAAGCGGAAATGCGTGAGTGCGAGAAAATTGAAATGCATGGAGGCCTCTTCGTGCAAGGATGGAAATAGGAATCTAGTGGTAGATATCCAGAGTACACTGATGATGTGGAGGGAACACTTCTCTAGGCTTCTGAATGGTGACGACGACAACAATCCCGCCAATAAAGATGATATCCCGGAAACCCCAATTGCGGACGACAGCGTTAAAGTTCCGCTGCCCGACCATAGTTAAGTCTTCAAAACTATAGCTCGACTTAAAAACAACAAAGCCGCAGGAGCCGATGGCTTATCTGCTGAGCTCTTCAAGAATGGAGGTGAAGCTCTATTTAACATTCATGAGCTTCTATGCAGAATATGGTAGCAAGAATTTATTCCAAATGATTGGAACCTCAGTGTGCTCTGCCCAATCCACAAGAAAGGCGATCCCACCATTTGCGCCAACTACCGTGGGATAAGCCTTCTTAATATCGCATATAAGGTCCTGTTGAGCGTATTATGTGAAAAACTGAAGCCCATCGTAGACTAGCTGATTGGACCTTATCAGTGTGGCTTCAGACCTGGTAAATCCACCATAGACCAGATATTTACGCAGGATTTTACGAAAAAATCTTGGAGAAGACCCGAGAAAAACAAATCGACACACACCATCTTTTTGTTGATTATAAAGCCGCCTTCGACAGTCCAATAAGGAATCATCTACACTCCACCATGTCTGGATTTGGTATTCCTGCAAAGCTCATCCGTCTTTGTAGCATGACACTGAGCAACACCAGCAGCACAGTTAAGATCGGGAAGAATCTTACTCCTCCATTCGATACCAAACGAGGTTTCAGACAAGGTGATTCCTTATCGTGCGACATTTTCAACCTAATGATGGAGAAGATCATCCGAGCTGCTGATTTGAGACGCAGTGGCACTATATTCTACAAAAGTATTATGCTGCTAGGGTATGCTGACGATATCGATATTATTGGCCATAATACGAGCGAAGTCAGTGCAACATTCACCAGATTAGCGAAAGAGTCGAGTTGAATGGGACTTGGGATCCAGCATAAACTCTTTCAACGATGTCAGTATTGAGATAAAGCGAAGGATAACTCTTGCCAATAGGTGTTACTTTGGGCTGAGTAGGCAATTGAGAAGCAGAGCCCTCTCTCGACGAACAAAACTTACGCTCTATAAGTCACTTATCATGCCCGTCCTATTATATGCAGCACAAACCTGGACGTTGAGCAGTTCTGATGAAAAGACTTTGGGAGCCTTCGAGAGAGAGATCCTTCGTAAAATCTTCGGTCCAATCTGCGTCAATAGCGAGTACCGAATTCAATGGAACCATGAGCTATATGAGCTGTACGCTAAAATTGACTTAGTAAAGTGCATTAAAATCGAGCGGCTCCGCTGGCTAGGTCATGTTGCGCGAATGGAAAACGACACTCCAGCTAAAAAAATATTAGATTCGGTGCCCAGTGGTGGTCAACGCAGAAGAGGACGCCCACATCTTCGTTGGAAGGATCAGGTGATGGATATCCTGACCACGCTTGGTGTTTCCAACTGGCCCCAGCAAGCGCAAAACAGAAATGGCTGACGCAATTTCTTATACGAGGCCAAAACCGACCTACGGCTGTAAGCGCCAGATAAGTAAGTAAGAACTCCTCCGTATAGTCATCTTATTTCTGGACTGTTTGTCCAGACCATTATAGCTTAAAAATCGGTTATTTCTTCACTTTTTTTTGCAATTTTTTTTTATTTGTTTTTTGTCATTAATTTAATTATATCAGTTTCTTATTTATGTTTTTTTATGAATTTTCATTATTAATAATTATGACCCCACTCTATCATAGTTGAATTGTTTTTTATCATTTATATATTCACTTCTTTCGCCTCTAGTTCCCTGTCGGAAGTGAAGTTTTGATTCTGTGCTCAAAAGTGAATTCGAATTTGAATTCAAATTTCGACTGAGAACCGACACGACACAACGGCGATTTTCTTGATGTCACTTCAAATTTTTTTTTATACATATTTATATTTTTTTTTACTAGCGCCATCTTCCGGTGGACACACGCAGCGGTACGTGGTTGAAAAATCTCAATTTCCTCCCTGGACAGGTTTGACAAGTACCGAAAATCCAAAATAGCCAGCACGTGCTTGAGCTGGCATTAGCCAATAAAAATAGACGTTCCAACATAATGTCTATCGGATCTTGTCAGAAGTTGTGCACCAAACTCCATCTTGACGACGACTTAACGAACGAATAAGCTCCTAACACAGGCATAATGAGAAAATAATTACGCGTAACTACGTGTATTCCCATGTGAACGTCATGTTACGAAGTGTGATCGCACCTTTTCGCAGGCCTGTGCCAGCTCTGGTCGCCTGTCAGATGAAAGTAGAGAAAAATTAACGAAAAACGATGCTGCAGCAGAGCAGCCGGTCAAGAAAAAAGATTCTGTTAGTTCTTCCCTTTTGTCTGCTAAGCGGTGATGGCTGCAATACGCTGTTGAGTTCAACGTTTAAAAAGGTGGTGTAGCAGATAGTTAAAGTCTGCCTGGCGTTAGAAAGTTGGTCAAGAGATTGAGGTGCGATCGGGATAGTGAAGTCAACCTCACGTGTAGACCGATTTTCTCCCGCATTGTTTGCGCTATATACCGCACAGAACGAGTTGCAATATGCAGCTCCTGGAGGTCTGATCGGTGTTGGCATCAAAATTGATCCCATACTTTGTCGTGCAGATCGTTTAGTAAGCCAAGTGTTGGGTGCTGTTGGGCATTATCCCGATCTCTATATTGAGTGGAATATTTCATACTATTTGCTGAGAAGATTGTTGGGTGTTCGTAAAGACGGTGACAAGAAGGGTTGTGATTATTGGCTCGCTGAATTCTGGTGATAGTATATCAGCCAAAAGGGATGGTTTGCCTAAAATTTTGCTAACAATACCAGTGTGCACAGCGAAGGGTAAATCCTGTACGCACACAAACAACGAGGTTCATTTACGCCCGCCGTATGTCATTTGGTGGATAAACCCTTCAAGTGCTACGAGCTACAAGTGGGACGATACATTTCCCATAGCTGGTGTCATCCAAAACAACCAACTTTGAAGATAAACTCCGGAGATCCATGGAAACAGCGACGCAGGAACACCGATGCCGGCAGACAGACATAACAAGGATAAGTAAGACTTAGGTTAAGTTATTGTAAATTGACATTTAATCTATATATATAAAAAAATGTTGTCAAATCTGTTTGTGACGAGTGTTTGAGAGTTCGGCTGGGTAAAAAAAAAATCTGCCAATACCATTTTGTAGGGTACGTTCTCTAGATGGTTTTAAAAAAAAAATTGTTTGAAAATGACAAGGGGGCGTGGCACCTCCCATACAACCCAAATCTACGGTAGCGAATAGCTCTGAAGTTATAGTTCGCATAGTATCGGAATTCGGTGTTCTACCTTAATTTACAAGAGCCGTTCCACAGGTAAAACTTTATGGGCGTTGAATGTGGGGCGTGGCACTTTTTCAGCAGACCAAATTTTCGGTATAACTTTCAAGCTATAAGTCACACATCAATGAAACTTGGTAGGAGCGTACTATTTAGTCGCGTCCTTCGACTAGCTAAATTTATCAAGTATAGGCCAAAGGGGTGTGGCACCGCCCATACAATTCAAATTTATGATATCGAATAGCTTTGGAACTAAATCATAAATAATAATGAAATTCAGTATGGAGTTTCCACTTGGTGATATATTTATACTATAAAACTGGGATGGGCTTTGGAAAAGGGGGTGTGGCTACGCCCATACACTTAAAATTTTTGATATCAGATAGCTTTGGAACTAAACGTCGTTTAACAACGAAATTCAGTATGGAATTACTATTGGGTGATATTCTTCTACTAGAAAACTGAGACGTCATTGAACAAGGGGGTGTGGCTCCGCCCATACAAGCTAAATTTGCGATATCGAATAACTTTGGAATTATAAGTAGCATAGCCTCGAAATTTGGTTATCAATTTACACGAGTCGTTCCACTTAGAGATAGAGATAGAGATAGAGTTAGAGATAGAGATAGAGATAGAGATAGAGATAGAGATAGAGATGGAGATAGAGATAGAGATAGAGATAGAGATAGAGATAGAGATAGAGATAGAGATAGAGATAGAGATAGAGATAGAGATAGAGATAGAGATAGAGATAGAGATAGAGATAGAGATAGAGATAGAGATAGAGATAGAGATAGAGATAGAGATAGAGATAGAGATAGAAATAGAGATAGAGATAGAGATAGAGATAGAGATAGAGATAGAGATAGAGATAGAGATAGAGATAGAGATAGAGATAGAGATAGAGATAGAGATAGAGATAGAGATAGAGATAGAGATAGAGATAGAGATAGAGATAGAGATAGAGATAGAGATAGAGATAGAGATAGAGATAGAGATAGAGATAGAGATAGAGATAGAGATAGAGATAGAGATAAAGATAGAGATAGAGATAGAGATAGAGATAGAGATAGAGATAGAGATAGAGATAGAGATAGAGATAGAGATAGAGATAGATATAGAGATAGAGATAGACATCATTTCCGCTACGACAGCAACGCGTCGGGTATCAGCTATTTTCATACAAATATGACCCAGATAAACGGGATTAAGTTGTAAAACATGTAAATGGGTCTAAGGTTAAAAGCTGTAACATTTATAGGCAAAAGTTATTTCAATTTTACGCAAAAATTAAAAACCATTTTTGTGATTAAAAAAACTACCCCTTGATTTTTACGAACAAAATTTTTTTTCCAATATTGTGTTTTTATATTTTTGAACGAACAATATTTTGAACTGTCGGCAACTGTACTAAAACTGGGTAATGTCCATCTACTAGAAAACTGGGATGGGCATTATATAAAGGGTAGCAAAGTAGCAGTAAAAGTAAAGTAAAAGTAGCAGTATTTATATACAAACTCAAAATGGAGTTACTATTTGGTGATCTCCTGCTTCTGGGAAACTGTAACGGTCAATGGATAATAACAGTGGTGTCAAACTATGAGTTTAAGAAAAGTTTTTAATACACTTATTATGTTCCCATACAGTTGCAGAGTGCAGCAACGCGCGCCGGGAAAAGGCTAGTTATATATATTTTTTCCTTATAATTTGAAAAAAAATCAATAATACGGAATACGGTATATTCTTATAAAAACAAAAAAAAATTAAATTTTGACTTAAAGAAAAAAATTTGAATTACATTAGTTAAAAAAAAAATTATTTTTGCATTAAACAACCAAACATGAAAAAATAAGATTATTAAAAAAAAAAACAAAATAAAAATAATTTTTTTATATAAAAGAAAGAATTCTAAGATAAGTTAAATATTTGTTAGCCTTAATGAAACATAAGTTAAATGTTAATACTGTTTGAACTTAACTTAACCTAACTTATAAGAAACATAAATTAAATTTCAAAATTGTTTAAGTAAACTTGACTTAACATTACCTAACTTATACGTACAAAAACAAATTAATAATGAAATTCTTTAAATAAACTTAAACTAAGTAAACATGATAAAAATTAAATTTAAGCATTTTTAAATAAACTTAACATAACTTAAACGCAACAAAATTGAAACGTGAGATTGTTTTAAATGGACTTAACTTCTTCTCGTGAATTATCTTAACTAAATATGAATTTAAAAAAAATATAATTTTAAATAAGCTTAAAGAAAAACTAACTTAGCATTACATTAAATGAGCCTTAAAATCATTGAAATAAATTGAAACGAATCTAACTTAAATTAAACAAAGACAAAAAAACATTTAAAGATTGCTTCAATGAACGTAAAGTAAACCTAAATTAGCACTCAAATAAAGATTAAAATCATTGAAATAATCTTAAATAAAATGAGCTTATATTAAATAAAAACTAAATTGCCGACAACTTAAATAAACTCAACTGAAACCAACGTAATTCAAACAAATAAGACAAAAGAAAAAACAAAATAAAATTTTAAGATCAAGTAAATGAAGTTTAATTAACTTAATTTAAAAATCAAAACGAAATTTTATTTTTTTTTTATTTTTTAACGAAACTTAAACGATTTTAATGAGATAAAACTAATTCTAAGATAATTTACTTGTACAGTAGATTAAGTTATAAAAGAAAAATATAAATAATGGAAGAATAATTTGTGAACTAAACTAATAAACTTATAATAACATGCCTAGGTAAACAATCCCTTTTCATTTCTTCACATCAAAGGTAATGCGGCGGGGCAAATAAATTAGGCATTGGTTTTGACGAGGGCTCCGATAAATATTTAAATTGAAGAAGGTTGGATGGGTGAAGACCGGGTGGGGAAAATAACACCTCCTCCCCTCCCACAATTCGAATCACCATTACCAGTCCGCGCCACAACGAGTTCCTTTTTTATTTCTTTGTGTTTCTTTGGGTAGAATAGACCCTTAACCCTCTGCACCTGATTTTTTTATTGTCTGTAACATTTCCATCGTAGCCAAGTTAGTGGGCAATTCTGTTTGTTACAATACAATACACATATGAATTTATAAAGATAATGTATACCCAGTGTATTGTAAAAAATTTGATTGAATTGAATTGAATAAAATTGAAATTGAATTGAAGAATTGAAATTGATTTAATACTTTATTTTTATGATTTATTTTGAGTTAACTTTGTTATTTGTTTACTTAATTTTTAAAATTCTTAAAAAACACATTTTTTAAGAATTATATTAAGAGCTTTTTGCCAAATAATTCATGAAGCAACAGGTTGCTACAACAACAAAGTTCTTTGCAGAACAAACGAAGCTGACTAGACCATGGTTTCGTCGGACAGTTTGTTATTTATCAATTACATGGTTGTTATTTGTCATTTAACTCAAACTTTTTTAATTTTTAAATTTAAGACTTAACTTAATTTAACTTTGTTGATTAATTTTAATTTAATGATTTATTTTGAGTTAACTGTGTTATTTGTAATTTAACTTTGTTTTATTAAAGCGCACCACGGTGCTGTATTTGATGTCTAAAAGCCGAACTGTTTTGCATTAAAGAAAACTAAGGAAGAAATGCCGCTTTTAGTTATGATCTAAAATCTTATTATACCCCTACGTTTAAAAAACGTAAACGGGGTATATTAATTTTCTCATAAGGAGGCGTGGTAGGTATAGAAAAGTATATATATACTTGATCAGCATCACCACCCGAGTTGATTTAGCCATGTCCGTCTGTCTGTCCGTCTGTGATCACGATTACAGCCGTAATTTTAAAGCTTTCATCACGAAATTCGATATTTAAGCTTTTATTTAAAAAATAAAGGTCAAGTTCGAACATGAGCGAAATCGGATCATAACCACGCCTACCTCCCATACAAAGTGACTTTATCAAAACGGTAAAATCTCTTAAAATTCCACAAAAATTAATATATGAAATTGAAACTTTGCATATGAGCTTTGATATATAATATACACTCTGAGTATGAAATTCAACCAAATCGCGTGAAAACCACGCCTACCTCCCATACAAAGTGACTTTATAAAAAAACACAAGAGAATATTTTCTGTTAAAACTATGACGAAAATGTTTTTACAAACAAACATTTTTTGACTGCTTAAGACTTTGAATATACTTTGGTTCGGACGTGGGGGTATTTTAACTTCGACCCAGTCGAAGATAATTTCTTACTAGTTTTATTTTAGATATCTCAGGTTTATATTCAAAATGGCGTCCGTGGCGTAGTTGGTTAAAGTGCGTGGCCGCTATATCAACGAACCTGGAGACCCCCAGTTCGAGTTCGAACCCCAGCAGCGACAGAAAATTATTTGAATTAAAATAATTTCTCTGTACGGAAGCCACCTCTCTGCAGACAATGGCAAACCTCAGAGAGTATTCAAAATGCCATGTAAAGCTTCTTGAGAACAAGAACATTCTGTTCATCGCCGTTCGGAGTCGGCGTTAAACATGTAGGTCCGGTTCTCGGTCAATTGTGTACAAACTTAATAACACGCACAACACAATTGATCATAAGAAGCTAGGTCAAAGTCCTTTCAAGGGCTGAAATTGCCAGTTATTTATTTTTATGTTTTTTTCATATTCAAAATTTTACAGTATTTTTCTACCACTATTTCAAATACTCCTCCTTTTATTCAAATTCTTAATTTAATTTCCCGATATTTGAAAACACGACCAATCAAATTTTACTTAGTTCACTCGCATTCTTTTTTCCCCTCAATTGTTAATAATCAATAACTAACACAGTGCAACACGAAAAAAAATAACCATATACGGACACCACTACGTGATAAAAGACTAAAAAAAAAGACCCGTGTCTCCCAATTTTTCCCAAAGTCATGCACTTTTTTGTTTATGGGCCGCCAGAGATTTGGGGCCTCGGTATCATTTTCGCAAAAAAGTGATCATTTTCTCGGGCTCATATCTTGCAAACCGTTCAGAATTTCGATTTACTCTCTGAGGCAAAGTTGTAGCTCTTGTCATAAAGAACCAAAATTGCGAACATATAAAATCAAAAAACTTCACCTTCCAGATCAAAATCGCAAAAAACTTTAAAAAATTCGATTTTTTTTTACCTTTTTTCCCGTATTCAGGTCCATAGGTAGCAAACCGTTCAAAATTCAAGGAAACAATCGACTACAAAAATTTACCTAAGATCTCAATAAAGAAATTTCTAGAACATATAAACTTCCTAGAGATGATTCTTAACACTGTTTAGGTAGCATAGTATCTCAATGTTAAAGTAAATAAAAAACAAATGAAATTAATGCCCCTATTAGGTACGACAACTCAACTTAAGTTGAGTGTGTAATTTGTAAATTTGTATTGTCTATTACACATTTGAGGTACATACGTGTCTGTCGTCTGACAAGTATGTATCTCAGAGATGTGTATGTATTTTTTGTGGTATTAGGTTTAACAATGCAACTATGTCTCGAGTGTAAAAACTGTCAAAAACTTACATCTGCTTTGAGCTAGTTGTATAGCGTCTTTAGAGGTGCCCAAGCCCTATGCACTTGGTGCACATTTGTTTTTGTAAAAGCACTTAGGATTGGCTGTGTATTCTAATATACACACACAGCACTCCGCACTAAGCAATACAAAATACACAAACAAATTTGTCTTTTTTGTTTTTGATCTTTTTTCGTTGCTTATACCGAAGTGCAAGCAACAACACTTTCGTATGCTTTGTTGGTACATTTTGGCGACAGTGATCTTCTACGTAGATTTTGTTGTTGTCTAACATAGTATGCTTTCGTTTACGAAAGGTTGCAGGATTTTATATGTATTAGTGTTTGCACTTCCATAAGAAAGTTTTGGGCACTCCTGCTCTATACTATTATTTCCTTGCTTTATTACTTGTGAACAAAATACATATACACAAAAATTGAAATTAATGCGAACAGCTGATTCATTTCAACGAAAGTGTCAAAATTTCGGTGTAATCATGCTCCAATAGAAACAGCAATTTTACACCACAGCTTAACTGAAAATGTATGTTATGCGTAATATGGCAAAAAAGTTCAGTTGAGGTGTCTTAACTCACGTCAACTTAAGTTGAGTTGTCGTACCTAATAGGAGCCTAAAAAACGGTGTTAAGAATAATTTCCAGGAAGTTTATATGTTCTAGAAATTTGTTTATTGAAATCTTAGGTAAATTTTTGTAGTCGATTGTTTCCTTGAATTTTGAACGGTTTGCTACCTATGGACCTGAATACGGGAAAAAAGGTAAAAAAAAAATCGAATTTTTTTAAGTTTTTTGCGATTTTGATCTGGAAGGTGAAGTTTTTTGATTTTATATGTTCGCAATTTTGGTTCTTTATGACAAGAGCTACAACTTTGCCTCAGAGAGTAAATCGAAATTCTGAACATTTTGCAAGATATGAGCCCGAGAAAATTATCACTTTTTTGCGAACATGATACCGAGGCGCCAAATCTCTGGCGGCCCATAAACAAAAAAGTGCATGACCTTGGGAAAAATTGGGAGACACGGGTCTTTTTTTTTTAGTCTTTTATCACGTAGTGGTGTCCGTATATGGTTATTTTGCCATGACTTAAAAAATTACACACAGTGTAATATAATTCGTTGAACAAAATGTATAGCCTTGACTTAAAAGAGTCAATAGCATAAGTTCAATTTAATGCTTGTTGTTGTTGCATTATGTCTTCTTGCAATAAGTGTGTAACTTAATGCTCACTGCCGCATTCGTGCTTATGCAGTATCTAGCGGAAGAAGTGAAAGGGGGTACAAGTGCATTGAACAAGAATTTGAGATTCTCAGTTATTAAGAATATAATTGTTTTCTTTAAAAATTTGCTTTAAAATTTTGGGTTTTTTATTTAGTGATAAATTATTTTATTGTTTTAGTTGGTTATCTAGATTTTTTTTTTATTGTAAAAAAAAGGAAAGAATGTAGTTAGAGAATGAATTCTTTTATTTGGTGGTAATAGTGACTTTTAAGTGTACACTACACCCTAACCAAAGATCTTATAATATAAAGATGCACCACGGCCATACAAATCAGCGATACAGTCAAAATCGAATGTGGATTAATCATAAATACACTTTAAAGCTTTGTGAGAGTAGAAGAGCGAACGACTTAAAGCTTTTGAGAGCGGGAGAACAAACAAGCGACATTGTCAGTATAATATTGAGAAGCAATAGAGAGCACATGATATTACAAAAGATCTCAATAAACGATGTGTCGTCAAATGAATTGTATCTAAATTGTTTTGCGTAAAATAACTAAAATGTGGGCCCCACGTTTGTGGGTATATAACTAAAATACCCCACGCACATTATTAAAAGGTAAGATATTATATATATTATATTAATTATATTGCATTATATGATATTTTATTATATAACATTATATTATAAAGGGTCCGCCAAGTAACTTTATTTTTTTGGAAAATCTTTTTTTATTTGAATGTACAATCCTTCCGGTTGATAATGGAAAATTATTTCATTCAATTGGCTGCCTCGGCTGGCCATGCAGTAGCCTACACGATCGGTCCTATTTTTAAGCACATTATCGATTGTGTGCAGCTGTATTTCACTAATGGCTTCACGAATATTGTCCTTTAAAGCGTCAATTGTATCTGGCTTGTCGGCGTAACACTTATCTTTGAGGGCACCCCAGAAATAATAGTCCAACAGTGTCAAATCGCAGCTCCGAGGTGGCCAAACGGCATCAGCTCTGCGGCTGATAATGCGATCTTCAAAAACAGGGCGCAAAACATCGAGTGTAGCTTCGGCTGTGTGGCACGTAGCGCAGTCCTGTTGAAACCAAATGTTGCCAATATCCTCCTCTTCAATTTTTGTGAACAAAACTTCGTTCAACATGGCCCGATAACGATGGCCATTGACTGTAACGGCCACTACTTGCTCATTTTCGAAGAAAAATGGCCCAATTATGCCTCTGGACCAAAATCCGCACCAAACAGGGACAATTTTGCTTGTTTACATACCCGCCAAGATCAAAATGAGCTTCATCTGAAAAGATGATTTTTTTGGCAAAATCGGCATCTTCTGTAAGTCAATCGCAGGCCCACTCAGCGAAGCGAAAACGCATTGGAAGGTCAGTTGGCTTCAACTCCGGATCCAATTGGACTTGTATGGTGTCATACCAAGGTCTTTATCCCTTTCAGACCGTGATGCAACGTTTGTGCGGGTGGGTTCTATCTTTCCAGTTTTATTTAACGAATGTTATAAAGAATGAAATGAATCGATTGTGCTTGTTATTGTTTACTTTTGTTTCTCACACTGTTCCGCGATTCGCTTTACCGTTATACTATGTTTCCATCTCCTCGAAATCTTGCGATTTTGAAAAAGTGTTTTCAAAGTGTTTCCATCATTCATATTATGACAGCTAGATTTCATTTGACAATTAAGGCTTCATTTGCTTGCTTCTGATTGGTTGCTAATTGTTTTTTGTTTTTAATCATTAATCAGTTGTCATTACCAAATGTCAGTATGACAATTTTAATACGAGCTGAATAGGGCTGGATAGTGATGTATAACTTTTCAGGGATGCTGCATAGCATTTTATGAGATTTTGTATAAGATTTTGTTGAAATCTCGAGATTTTGAAATCTTGAACTTGTATGAAAATCTCACTAGATTTCAATGTAGATTTAACGAAATCTCACAAAATCTCAAGATTTCGAGGAGATGGAAACGTGGTATTACTTGAACACGCGTGGAATTCTTGATAAACTTTTTAGTTTTGTCAAAATGAGTCGCAGAGGTTAGTTGTGTCTTCAATTACAAAAAATATAAACAGTGTAAAACTAGTGAAGTTAACGCATTTGAACTAAAAAAATAATAAATTTTGATGTTTCAAATAAATTTGAATCGTTTGTTGCTAAAAAAATGGGTTTAAAAAGTTTTAAACGAGTGCATCAAAATTGTGCGTGTCCTGAAAATCCTTGAAGGATATGTTAATTGCGAAACCTAAACAATGAGAATATTTTCATACCATATAACGACCATACATTCCAAAAATCATAAAAAAATGTTCAGTAGATAAGCGTCGGGTCTGAAAGGGTTATGCAAAATTCGTCTCAATGATGTCTCCGAAATGTTCAATTGTTGAGAACGACGGTGAATTGATGTTGCTGCCGCTTCACGCAAACTTTCTGCCACAGCAGCAATATTCTCGGGTGAACGCACTGTTTTTGGCTTTTCATGCTTTGGTTTATCGATGAGGATGCCAGTTTCTTTCACTTTTTTCACAAGATAACGAACATACGGAGCTGACGGTTCTTCTGTTCTTCCAAAATCCGTACGGAATTTTCGCACACATTCTGCAACATTACCATAATTTTCAAAATAATGTCGCAATATTTCCCAGCGTTGTTCAAGCGTATACACAACCATATTCATTCAGTGGAAGGATAAAACTAATTATCTGTCAAATCAGACATGAACGAAGTGTTACTATTCACGAAATAAGCACTAGTTAAAAAAACAAAGTTAGATGGCGGACCCTTTACAAGAAAACGTCTCCTGTTAAAAACAGCTGTTTGTGAAAATGCATCTGCAGCTGCTGAAGTTGTTGTTTTTTTCACTTCAACGTTTTCAACATTGCGTTTGCAATGGCAGATTGTCACTGCTGTCTTTTTGAGTATATTTTTTGATTGGAGATGCTTTCTCAAGTAACTGTGTAATTACAATATGTAAAAACAATGCTACCTTGTAATTATTATACCATGACATTGGACCAAATTCTCTTCATAAGGCCGTATGCTATTCAGAAACTTTTCACTCATGGTTGGAAAATATTTGCTGAGTTGAATACAATTTCTGTCTTTTGAAATAAAATTGTAATTTTTGCTGTGCCAAAATGACGAAAAAATGTTGACAACCAGAAATTTTGACGTTTGAGATTTCAGTAGTGCATTAGCGAAAGAATTTATGGGCCGAACACAATACGCGCGACGGCGGCAAGCGCAAATTGTCACTTTCCTTTTTACATGTATTTCTTATGGGACGTATTTTGGAGACTTGTCGCTCAACATTGTCGCTCGACCTTGCCGTCGGCTTCAATTTAATTTTAATTTGACAGGCAGCAAAATCAAGTTTACGCCATTTATTACATTGGTTATTACTGGTCGCATGCAGCAAACTAAACTGTTGTGAAAT
This sequence comes from Pherbina coryleti, assembly GCA_943735915.1. Classification (NCBI taxonomy): domain Eukaryota; kingdom Metazoa; phylum Arthropoda; class Insecta; order Diptera; family Sciomyzidae; genus Pherbina; species Pherbina coryleti. The sequence continues at coordinate 134,035,797 of OX030948.1, forward strand.
TTATGGTAGCGATGGTAGTGAGGGATGTTTTGTTTGAACTCTATTCAGAGTTGTTAAGTCTGTATTCATATTCAGAATTTTAAGCACAACTGAATAATGACGAATAAGAATCCATAAATTAATGCACAATTGATTTATAAATAAAATTTTAATTCACATTTAATTTTAAAAACGTGATTAATTATTCATTTCAATAAATAATTTTTGTTGTCAATTTTTCAATTTTTTATTCATATGAAAACTATACACAAAGAATGCAAGTCACAAAGAATTTTAGAATTTGCAATTTTTTTTTAATATATATATATTTTAATCGTTATTAATTTTTTTTATTCATTGTTCATTTGTTATTAATATGTTATTCAGTACTAATTTCTTAGTAATTATTGATTTTTTATTCATTAATTGATATAAATGTAACAAATAATTGATAAATTTTTTAAATTTGAATGTGAAATAACATTTTTATTTATAAATAAATTTTGGATTCATTGAATAAATTCTTATTTGGTTATTCACTCATTAAATTTTATGAAAATAAAATGAAATTGAATGGATTTCTTTTTCAGCTCTGATTGTGTTGTTATTCTAAACGGCAACTGTTGATTCGGTTGAAAAAAACAGCCATTGTTTTTTGTGTACTATACATGCTGCTGCAGTTTGCTGGTGTCGCGTGTATTATAATCAAGTCGCTCAACATTTCTCTACAACGACAGATTGGAGACGTGCCGCTGGTCGCGCATATTGTGTTCGGGCTAATACATGTAAAAACAAATTATAGATGTCGTTATGTCGCCGTCGTTGTCAATGTGTTCAATGCATAAGACTTGACATTCAGGAGTATATAAAATGGTACGAAAGTGCTAACTTATGCAACCTTGAGCCAGACTTTTTTTTCAGTATGGTGTCCGATAAATATATTTGTTAAATATCATTCGAAGTGTCTCTTTAGTTAAATTGGAATAAAAATGTTTTACTAGTAAATAGAAAATAAGTGCCCGTAGCACCAAGCGTGCCCTTCAATTTTATAAAAATGATTTTATCAATAATGTAAGTATTTTGTTTCTAAAACATTTTAAACTCTGATGAGTTGGTGGAGACCGTATAACCGCCATATTGGTTGATATCAACAGAATCTGCAATACTTTGGTGATATGTGAATTCATTATTTTATCCTCAGTTCTTGAAGAATAGAATAAATAAACGTTTTTGAAAAGCGCCGTTAACTTATGCAAGTTAAACAAGTTTATTTCCAATAAGTTATAATTTTATTTGCAATGTTACTAACTTAGAATCTACTTTACAAGTGAAGCCATGGTATAATAACACAAGGTAGCATTGACAGTTGCTTGGGAAACCATCTACTGTAAAAAAATATACTCAAAAAGAGCGCTCACAATCCATGATACAATTCATGAACCAACAAGACAAGATCAAGCAATCAGCAGTGCGAGAAAAAAGTATTTTTTTCGTGCTACGTCATCGGTCACAAAAAAAGCTATATTGCATACGTTTTTCATGCAAAACATGTGAAAACTTAAATAAAAGTGGAAAATTATAAAATTAATAATGTTTAATTCTCGAAAAAAGTGTTTGAATACTTTGTTTGTTTATATTTTCATGCAGTAACGAAATTTAAAGTAATTTTTTTTTTGCTGTTGCAATTATTGCACGTCGCTACAGCACACTTAATTTTTATAAAAAACACAAAAAATTACTGAATTATAAACACTAATAATTCTTTAAAACTTCAAAAAATAATTTTTCACATATAATCGCTACACGTAAACAAAACAATTTGTGACCGATGACGTCAGACCTACCAGCTTTGTTTTGTTTACAATATGGCGGCTCTTTTCTTTGCATGATCTTTATATCTTGGTTCATGGATACAATTATACAGGTAGCATTGACAAGTATAGATTTTCTCAGCAACAAGGAAACGACCATCTGTCAAACAGTGTCAAACAGTTGTTCGTGCAACAAGAATTAAACGAATGTAAAAATAAATAAACTCCGCAAAATATGTGCGTTAAATACACAATTATAATAATGAAAGTTGTGAAAAAATTATGTGTGATATGTGTTTAACGTTTTCCAGCCGTGGTGTTTTAATTTTAATTGAAAACTTCTTCAATTTCGTCCACATGCATCTGCAGCTGCTGAGGTTGCTGCACTTAAGCGTTTTCAACCTTTTTTTTTATGTTTGCACTTAATAACATTAAGTTTACAAATTATTTTCGTTCTAGTAATAATAACTCACTATTGATTAAACAAAATAGGCAATATTTTGTAAGAAAATGTTTGGTTATTTGCAAGCGCTGAAACATAAACAATGGCGAAAACATAAAAAATAATTGAACGCTCTCTTTCTTGACTTTTTTTTTTGACAGATGCTCGTTTCCCAAGCAACTGTCAATACTACCTTGTAAAGGGTGATTTTTTTGAGGTTATGATTTTCATGCATTAGTATTTGACAGATCACGTGGGATTTCAGACATGGTGTCAAAGAGAAAGATGCTCAGTATGCTTTGACATTTCATCAAGAATAGACTTACTAACGAGCAGCGCTTGCAAATCATTGAATTTTATTACCAAAATCAGTGTTCGGTTCGAAATGTGTTTCGCGCTTTACGTCCGATTTATGGTCTACATAATCGACCAAGTGAGCAAACAATTAATGCGATTGTGACCAAGTTTCGCACTCAGTTTACTTTATTGGACATTAAACCAACCACACGAATGCGTACAGTGCGTACAGAAGAGAATATTGCGTCTGTTTCTGAGAGTGTTGCTGAAGACCGTGAAATGTCGATTCGTCGCCGTTCGCAGCAATTGGGTTTGTGTTATTCGACCACATGGAAGGTTTTACGCAAAGATCTTGGTGTAAAACCGTATAAAATACAGCTCGTGCAAGAACTGAAGCCGAACGATCTGCCACAACGTCGAATTTTCAGTGAATGGGCCCTAGAAAAGTTGGCAGAAAATCCGCTTTTTTATCGACAAATTTTGTTCAGCGATGAGGCTCATTTCTGGTTGAATGGCTACGTAAATAAGCAAAATTGCCGCATTTGCAGTGAAGAGCAACCAGAAGCCGTTCAAGAACTGGCCATGCATCCCGAAAAATGCACTGTTTGGTGTGGTTTGTACGCTGGTGGAATCATTGGACCGTATTTTTTCAAAGATGCTGTTGGACGCAACGTTACGGTGAATGGTGATCGCTATCGTTCGATGCTAACAAACTTTTTGTTGCCAAAAATGGAAGAACTGAACTTGGTTGACATGTGGTTTCAACAAGATGGCGCTACATGCCACACATCTCGCGATTCTATGGCCATTTTGAGGGAAAACTTCGGAGAACAATTAATCTCAAGAAATGGACCGGTAAGTTGGCCACCAAGATCATGCGATTTGACGCCTTTAGACTATTTTTTGTGGGGCTACGTCAAGTCTAAAGTCTACAGAAATAAGCCAGCAACTATTCCAGCTTTGGAAGACAACATTTCCGAAGAAATTCGGGCTATTCCGGCCGAAATGCTCGAAAAAGTTGCCCAAAATTGGACTTTCCGAATGGACCACCTAAGACGCAGCCGCGGTCAACATTTAAATGAAATTATCTTCAAAAAGTAAATGTCATGGACCAATCTAACGTTTCAAATAAAGAACCGATGAGATTTTGCAAATTTTATGCGTTTTTTTTTAAAAAAAAAGTTATCAGGCACTTAAAAAATCACTCTTTATTATTATACCATGCTCACAATCAGCCAATGAAAACAAATAATAGCTGCGTTTTTTTCATGGGAGATCAGGATCATATCATCGCTTTTACACGCGAAGCAAAAACAACAAATGATCCAGTAAGGCCGCTGTTATACAGACGCTCATATGATCCAAGATCACGTCCTTTTTTACGCTCTTTTTTCGTTTGATGAGCTCTGTGATAAAAGTATGTTATACAGACGCTCATTTCATCCCTGAAAACTAGTACACTTCTTGCTACTTTTAATACTTTATGCAAAAACGTATCACCCCAGCTAGACAGCTCTAACGTAGTTACAAACACAATGAAACAAAATTTGGTGTTCACTAATACACTCTTAAATTTTGATGTCATGTTAAACAAGGAAAGTTGTATGTGCTTACATAGCTTGCTCCTTTACGCAGCAAACAAGCTGAGGATGTGAAAAAAGTAGCGAAAAAACTTTAAGCGATGCAAGTGTAAGTTAAGCAATAAAATAATATCCTAAATGATACTTTTGTAATATGATGTCCGTGGCGCATTGGGTAGAATGCGCAGCTTATGTGGCAGAGACCGCGGTTCAAATACCGTCTGACACAGGAAGGTTTTAATTGAGTTTAATTTAATAAATTTAAATATATATATATGTAAAATGTAAAATACAATAAAGAGAAATATGATTATTAAAAATGGCAAAATTCCTTTCTAAATAAACGCGAGTTTTCCTTGCTAGAGTTAAAAAAAAAAAGCCAATATTTGAGAGATATTCTTTTTAGTTTCTTTAAATGTTTTGCCTAAATCTACCTTTTGTAAATACTACCCATTATAAAAATAACAAAAAAACACTTCTAAACAAAATTATAAGAAAAAATAATTTGGTTTTATTTGGTGAAGGGTTTGAACTCGCGTCTGTTTGCATTTAAGGCCAGCGCTCTAACCACTACACTATGGTGGAAAAATTTTGCGGAACGCTAACTGTGTACTTAAGTAAACAGCTGAGTTTGTTATTAAATTCTTTACGGAATTTGTTGTTAGTGTGAGCAGAGCAGCTGTAGCTTTTTTTAATAGATAAAACATGTGTGGCAGACAGAGATGCCAGACCACACGGATAGACAAAAAGGCGTTATATTTTGCACGACGCTAGAACAAATATAACGTAATTTGTATGGAGCATTTTATATGAATATAACGTCAAAGGCGTTATAAATATGCCATATATATGGCATATCTAACAGTTAGGTGTCCAGCTGGGACGAGTATGAGTATGGTGAGTGTTGCTATTAAGCAGGTTTCATTACTGCTGTCATGCATTTCGTACTAAAAGTGTACTATTTTCATGCAAAAACACAAATGTTATGAATAATTGCACAGCGAAACCCTGTTTTGATCTCGTGATTCCATTTCATTTTGGAATCATTTGGTGACCAGTTTGAGCAAAATAAATTTCCTAGCTCACTCTCTTAAATTTCTCTTTTACATTGAAACAACAACAATGCGTGCCCGTGATGTGATCGTGAGCGTCTGTATAACAACGGCCTAAGTGACTTGGATCATTTCAATTGATTCGATTTTTAAGTGTTGAGCCCGCAATTATAAAAGTAGGCAACACTTAGTTCTAATTGACGGCAAGATGGCGCTGGGTGTCTGGTAAATTGGCAGTACTGCATTATTTGACATGTATAAAGTTTGGCAGCATTGGTATTGCTAGCGAAAAAGTTAAAGCGGCATACAAATTTTGAGCTTGAGGCAATGGAAATAAATAAAGAAGTGTTAGTATGTTCAAATTTGTTAAAAAATTTTATTACATTTTTATTTAGGGAAAACTTATTTTCGCAAAAATTATTTGTCAGCTCAAAAAGTACATCGGCTGTTTATCTTATAGCATAGCGCTATCTGTTTGTGATTAAGAAAACATTGCACAATTGATCCGAACCGTTTTTTTCATAAATGATCTGATCTTCCATGAAACAAACGCAACAACCCCACAAAACAACCCCAGCTGCTGCAGATGCCTTTTCACGAACACTTTTTTGACATGAGATGTTTTCTCTTCTACAAGAAATATAGCGATATGTTATATGCACATGTTTACTTATGAAAATAAATAAATATTTTTCAATTTAATATTGTAATTTCTTTTGATCTATTCTAGGGGTTAGCTTGTGAAAGCTTAGTAATTAGCTTAGTAATTACGGAATTTAAATTTGAGTTTATTTTCACAACATTATTTGCATTAAAATAGAAAATTAAACTCATTAGTAAAAAACTTAAATTATTGTAAACATCTAATATATAAAATTCTTCTGTCACGGGGTGCGTGATCGAACTCCTCCGAAACGGCTCGACCGATTTTCGTGATCCTTAGCGAGGATATTAGTCAGGGGTGAGAATCGAACAACATCTATTTTTCATCCCCCTAAAATAAGGGGGCGTGGCACCTCCCATACAACCCAAATCTACGGTAGCGAATAGCTCTGAAGTTATAGGTCGCATAGTATCGGAATTCGGTGTTCTATCTCAATTTACAAGAGCCGTTCCACACGTTAAATTTTATGGGCGTTGAATGTGGGGCGTGGCAATTTTTCAGCCAAATTTTCAGTATAACTTTCAAGCTATAAGTCACACATTAATGAAACTCGGTTAGAACGTTCTATTTAGTCGTGTCTTTCGACTTGCAAAATTGAGCCAGTATAGGCCAAAGGGGTGTGGCACCGCCCATACAATTAAAATTTATGATATCGAATAGCTTTGGAACTAAATGCCGTATAATAATGAAATTCAGTATGGAATGATAACCACTTGGTGATATATCTACTATAAAACTGGGATGGGTTTTAAAAAAAGGGGTGTGGCTCCGCCCATACACTTTAAATTTTTGATATCAGATAGCTTTGGAACTAAATGTCGTTTAACAACGAAATTCAGTATGGAATTAATATTGGGTGATATTCTACTAGAAAACTGAGACGTCATTGAACAAGGAGGTGTGGCTCCGCCCATACAAGCCAAACTTGCAATATCGAATAACTTTGGAATTGTAAGTAGCACAGCCTCGAAATTTGGTTATCAATTTCCACGAGTCTTTCCAGTTAGAGATAGAGATAGAGATAGAGATACAGATAGAGATAGAGATAGAGATAGAGATAGTGATAGAGATAGTGATAGAGATAGAGATAGAGATAGAGATAGAGATAGAGATAGAGATAGAGATAGAGATAGAGATAGAGATAGAGATAGAGATAGAGATAGAGATAGAGATAGAGATAGAGATAGAGATAGAGATAGAGATAGAGATAGAGATACAGATAGAGATAGAGATAGAGATAGAGATAGTGATAGAGATAGAGATAGAGATAGAGATAGAGATAGAGATAGAGATAGAGATACAGATACAGATAGAGATAGAGATAGAGATAGAGATAGAGATACAGATAGAGATAGAGATAGAGATAGAGATAGAGATATAGATAGAGATAGAGATAGAGATAGAGATAGAGATAGAGATAGTGATAGAGATAGAGATAGAGATAGAGATAGAGATAGAGATAGAGATAGAGATAGAGATACAGATAGAGATAGAGATAGAGATAGAGATAGAGATAGAGATAGTGATAGAGATAGAGATAGAGATAGAGATAGATATAGAGATAGAGATAGAGATAGAGATAGAGATAGAGATAGAGATAGAGATAGAGATAGAGATAGAGATAGAGTTAGAGATAGAGATACAGATAGAGATAGAGATAGAGATAGAGATAGAGATAGAGATAGAGATAGAGATAGAAATAGAGATAGAGATTGAAATTGAGGTTGAGGTTGAGGTTGAGATTGAGATTGAGATTGAGATTGAGATTGAGATTGAGATTGAGACTGAGATTGAGACTGAGTTTGAGATTCAGATAGAGATAGAAATTATTTCCGCTACGACAGCAACGCGTCGGGTACCAGCTAGTTATTAATATAAAATATAAATTTAGATTTATGTACTTGTAATAATATTGGCCTTAATTGGCTTTGATTTAATATACATGAAATAAATAAATAATTATTTATTAATATATCATTATTAGCAAGATAATTTCGTATTATGTTTTTGTTAATTTTATTCAAATAATGTTTTGTAATTTTTAAAATGTGGCGTCCGTGGCGTAGTTGGTTAAAGTGCGTGGCCGCTATGTCAAAGAACCTTGGAGACCCAGGTTCGAACCCCAGCAGCGACAGAAAATTATTGAATTAAAATAATTTTTCTGTACGGCCGCCACCTCTCTGCAGACAATGGCAAACCTCAGAGAGTAACCAAAATGCCATGTAAAGCTTCTTGAGAACGAGAACATTCCGTTCATCGCCGTTCGGAGTCGGCGTTAAGCATGTAGGTCCGGTTCTCGGTCAATTGTGTACAAACTTAATAACACGCACAACACAATTGATCATAAGAAGCTAGGTCAAAGTCCTTTTAAGGGCTGAAATGACCAGTTATTTATTTATTATTAATTTTTAAAATAATATAGGATATTTTTATAAGAATACCAACATTTGAGGTGCATATTTCTTTTTTGTTAAAGTTGTTTTCTTTTCGAACTTGAGCAAGTATGTCCAAAAATTATCGGATACATATTTTAAAAAATAAAAAAAAATAAAAAAGTTTAGATGCTAATAAATGATTTTTCATCAAAATATATTCCATATGTATTTCGGTTTGTAACCACATTATTCAAAATGGTTTCACTCATAAATATGTAGCTTCAAAATGACCTTTAAACGATTTCCGCAATATTTCCCGCAAAATTTCATTAATGTTTTATCTAAGTAATGAATCTGTTTTGTGATCAACACACGAACAACACAGTCAGTGCAAAGGATACCAACAACACAAAGCAATGCTCAAAACAACAACACAAAGCAAAGCTAAAATCAACAAAAATCATGCCTAATAAATAATATCGGAAAAAAGGTCAGATATCGCAAATTTATTTTATGTCAGCTACGAGGCGGACACACATCCATACATACAAATGAAAAACGGTAAAAATAGTGGAAGTTTCATTCATGTATTCGTCTCAAGTTCTAGCTGCCATTCTCAAACAATTTTGATGAGCTCGTGGGAGAGTGAAAAAATGTCATTCACGGTGATGCTTTCGATAGGTCTTAAACTCGGGCGCTTATAATTAACATTAACAGTGCTCTTTTAAGTTCATGAAACCTCTTTACAATATATGCTCTTTGCTATGAGTCTAAGAAAAGTTTTGAATACACCTATTATGTTCCCATATAGTTGCAGGGTGCAGCAACGCGCGCCGGGAAAAGGCTAGTATAATATATAATTTTATTTTGCTTTAGTAAACACCCCCCCCCCCCCCCCTTATGAAGTACCTATCTACGGCGTTGCCTGTAAAGATGGGTCCTTTATGTTACTTCAAGCGGTTCCCCGGTAGGCCTGATTCCGCCATTAATTCTTATTTTATTTTTATCACATGGTAGAAAACCTCAACTTTGCTGTCGTTTAATCAAATTTGCCGAAGCGCCAATAGTCACGGAGCTTGAATTCCATGCAACTTTTTTCATTGTTGTTGCATTTTTACTTCCTTAAGCGGTTGTCTCTGTGGTGTTGTGGGTTCAAAGTGTTTTTATTTTTGTCATGTGGCCTATTTTGAGTTTTTATTTTTTCCTGTTGCATCTATACATAGTCCGCTATACTTCCATGTAATAAATTTGCAGTTTCGATGCTTAAATTCTTCCCTCCGCGTTTCGATTACATCTTTTTTTTTTCTTATTTTTGTCATAAGTCAAAAATCAGTCCTTACTGTCGTACCATTATTTTTATCATTGCATCTATATTCAGCGAGTAACAATTTAATGCAACGCCGCACAGTGGGAGATTCGTGGCCATAAATAGAAAAACGTATAAGTTTTAAATTGTAAAAAAATTTTTTACTAATCGACAGTTTATACTTCAGATCAAATCGACTCAAACCTCTGCGTGGTGTCCTCTAGAAACGGCAAACTGGCAACCGTTAGTTTGACAGCTAATCTGAGCGGTGGGCTCTCTGCCTTTAAAGGGTTGTGCGTTGGGTTTGAAGCCCACCACGTAAAACCAAATTTCAATGAAAAGTTTAAGAAAAAAGATAAAAATGATCCCCAAATCTGATGACGACTACCGCAAACGAAAAACTGACAATGATTTACGGATATGCACCTGGAACGTCCGAACCCTTAATTGGGATGGTGCCTCTATCCAATTGATAGATATCTTAGAAAGATACAAAGCTGATATCACTGCAATCCAAGAAATGCGATAAAGCATCCTGTGATATCTACTACAGCGGCTATGCGAAGAAGCACTCATTTGGATGCGGATTTGTGGTTGGGTTGGCAAGAGACTACGACATTATGTTCTGCGATTCACACCTGTGAACGAACGACTTGCCATAATCCGTGTCAAGGCAAGATTTTTCAACATGAGCCTGATTTGTGCGCACGCTCCGACAGAAGATAAGGACGATGAGACCAAAGACAGCTTCTACGAGCGCCTTGAAGAGGCCTATGAGCGCAGCCCCCGCCACGACATAAAAATCGTGCTTGGTGACTTCAACGCCAAGGTGGGAAAAGAAAATATCTTTGGTCCAACAGTCGGAAAGTTCAGCCTCCACGACAATACATCCGATAACGGAATGAGGCTGATTGACATTGCCGCAGCGCGAAACATGGTCGTTAGTACTAGATTCAAGCATCTCAATATTCATAAAGCAACTTGGCTGTCTCCTGATCAAAAGACGCGAAACAAAATTGATCACGTTTTGATTGACGGAAGGCACTCTTCCAGTGTTTTAGATGTACGCACGATCAGTGGTGCCAATATAGACTCGGATCATTATCTTGTCGCAGCCAAGATCCGTATACGCCTGTGCCAAGAATGCGCGCAATCCAGCACAGAGAAAGGTAGATGTCGAAAAGCTGCAATCAAAACAAACAGCCGAAGACTTCGCAACTCGACTCTCACTCCTGCTTCAAGAAAGCACTCCTCCGACCGACGATATATGCGCGCAGTGGAATCATATTTCCCACTCTATGCGTACGACTGCCGAAGAGGTGATTGACTATCACCGCCCTCGCCGAAACCAGTGGCACAACCAAGAGTGTCGCAACGCTACTGCAGAAAAAGACGCCGCCTACAAAGCCACCCTGCAGTCGGTTGTAACGCGTGCTGCTAAAGCGATACAAAGAGAAGAGGAGGGAAGAGAGACATATTTTCAGGCGAAGGGAAGCAGAAATGCGTGAGTGCTTGAAAATTGAGATGCATGGTGACAGGAATGAGGTCCGAAAATTTTTCGAAAAAATAAGATGCCTGGCCGATGGTTTCAAGACCGTTGAGCAGTTCTGATGAAAAGACTTTGGGAGCCTTCGAGAATAAGATCCTTCGTAAGATCTTCGGTCCAATCTGCGTCAATGGCGAGTACCGAATTCGATGGAACCACGAGCTGTATGAGCTGTACGTTGACATCGACATAGCTAAAATCGAGCGGCTTCGCTGGCTAGGTCATGTTGAGCGAATGGAAAACGACGCTTCAGCGAAAAAAATATTCGATTCAGTGCCCGGTGGTGGTCAACGCAGAAGAGGACGCCCACATCTTCGTTGGAAGGATCAGGTGTTGTATAACCTGACCAGTGTTTCCAACTGGCGCCAACAAGCGCTAGTGATGTGACGAGTCGAATTTTTTTTCAACTCGAGTCGGAATAATTTTAATTCGAGTAGAAACTCGAGTTGGCGAGTCATCATTTCGAAGTCGAGTTTGCCATTCTTTTTCTACGAATCAGCTTACCAAAGGCGAGTAAGGTATTTTTTACATTGTAGGTAAATTGACGAACAAAGGTCATGCTTTTTTATTTTATTTTAATAAAAAAAGACAAAACGAAAACAAATAATAGACAAAACGTTTCCACATATAAATAAAATGAATACATCAATTAATTCACTCTATTATGACTTAATTTATTAAAAAATTCCCAAACGCTCGATTTTTAATTTTCCCGAGACATTTTTAAAACCGTTGATAAAAAATTCAATTCTACCTTACTCGTTTATTTTTTAAAGTGATTCGCAACTCGAGTCAGACCCGTAACTCGAGTCAGACTCGCAACTCGAGCCAGACCCGCAACTCGAGTCAGACTTTCTGCCACACAAATAAAACTCACAACAAAACTGCAAAAAAGCAATAAGAACAACACCACACATTCAGAAGTTTGTTGCGCAGTCGTGAATAATACTTGAAACTGTATTTTTCAACGCTTGCTTTGTTTTTAAATTTTACTATTATTTCATATGCAAGAGCTAAGCAAACGAATTCGCAAGCATATCATTTTAAAACAACGAATGCGAAAAAGTTCGCTTAATTTTTCACAACTCGAGTCACAGCTAAAAGTGACTCGAGTCGACTCGATTTCGAGTTTGATTCGAGTTAACGAGTACAAAAACTCGACTCGTCACATCACTAACAAGCGCAAGACAAAAATGGCTGGCGCAATTTCTTATACAAGGCCAAAACCGACCAACGGTTGTAAGCGCCAGATAAAGTAAGTAAGAAACACCCAAAAAATCACTCAGAAATCTTTTAAGGTTTGGTCAGAAAATAGCTCGAAATTTCAACTTTTTTTAATAAAAAAAATTTGAGAGTATCACTTGTTTTTACTACGTGCAGTTGTAAGTGTTCCACTTTTTTTGTTTTTATAAGAATGTAATTGAAATGAAGAAATAATAAAAATATTATATTTATTGTTTCATAAAATGTAGATTTTTTGTTATTAAAATAAATTTATTTTTGTGATTTTTTAAAAATAAGCATTTTTAGTACAAAAAGCTAAAAAGTTTGAAAACTAGCAGTAAAACAAAAAAAAAAACATATAAAGACATATTTCCAGTTTTTTTAAAATAGTATCCAGAAATATATCGTCACCTAAAATGCAAAATAACGTAACATCACTTTTGATAAGTTTACAGGAGAAGCAAAAAACGATATAAAATTCAAACAACTTGAGATATTGAAACGAAATTTTCAAATCAAATAACTTGGCTATTTTTGGTTTCAGAAGTTTAAAGTTCATAACACACATGTAATATAATGTAGTGACTCGTAATCAATAAAAAACATAATTTCGAATTTTTTGATCATATGTTTTTTTTGCATTTTATGTGACGATATATATTTATAGAAAAATATGGTTCTTGCTGCCCGAACTTGCCCCAAATGGGTTTAATGTAATTTTTTTCTCGTTGAATGTCAATTAAAAAATTATTTTATTTTATTATATTCAGCGTATCTTCAAAATGACAATTACATTAAAAGTAACAAAGAGTAGGCAAATTTGGCTCAATTTTTTGCAGTTGTTCATAATTACTAAGAAAAGGATTTTCCGAAAGAAAATTTTTGGAAATACCTCCGGAAAAGTCGGAAAATTGGAAAAGTAGAAAATTTATTTATTTGTATGGAATTTTGTGTGGAATTGTTTCGGAATGGCTTTTCGAATGGAAAAATAGGAAATTCTTAGTGGGAAACTCGGAAAAACGCAAAAAAAAAATGTGAATTTTTTCGACGACATTTTGCATTTTATCGCATGATCTGATGATTTTGAACAATGTAAAGGTGGAAAATTCGTTGTAAGGCATAGAAGATTTCTGATAATTGTTAAATTCATTGTGATAAAAGACGTTTTGCCTGAATTTTTAGTGGAGAAGTAACGAGATAAATAATAGAAGGCGCTGTGTTGGGGTTAATGTCACAACCCGATAGATGGCGTTATATGTTGACTTAGACTGTGCGCAATTTGACACGTGTCCTTTTGGCATTAACATTTTCTATTGAGCAAATATGCTACTTTTTTGCATTTGTCAATTGTAGTGATACATAACAAAAAAAGTCACGCCAATTTGTCAAAGCAATTAAACAACAATAAACCGAAATTAATGAGATTTGTTAAATACACATACTAAGTGCCCTAAAGTTTTTACCATAATGTATGATTAACGCGTACCGTTCCTTAAAAACAGGTGCTCAAAACATCAAAAACAAGCAAGAAAACAGCAAGAAAGCAAGAAAACAATACATCAAAAAGTGTCAAAGAAGTGAAATTGCTAAAGTTTAATTAAAAGTTTTCATAAAGTTATATAATAATAACTATACAAGAGTGTTGTGAAATATTGAAAGTGTGAAATTAAAATTTGTTATAATTGATACCTTTATATATTCATTAGTAATCATTTAATTTTATAGTTTTATAAAACACAATAGCAGAACCTGTTCCAGGACTGCCAATAATGAAGACATTTTTTACCATCTTTTTATATCTTCCGAACCTCTTGTCAGCCATTTGCGACTGAAGAAAGAGCTGTCAGTAGAAGCTAAACCTCTGCACACTCGTTTTTTTCCACAACAGTAGATCCAACAGTGCAGAGTTCAGAGCTTGACAGAACTCTGTTAGTCAAGCAGAGCTTATCCAAGTCATTTAATAACAACAAACAAGCACTGCAGAGCACTCGTCGACTTCAAAGAGAACTATGTTCGCCGTTTGCTTTAACAGATCACGATGTTGTTTGTTTAATAAAAACAGAACAATTTATAACAGCGAAAAATGCATCAATCACACCTAACACAGCAGAACCTTGGCGAAGTAATTATTTTTGTTTCGTAGTGAGTGGTGGTTTTTTAAAAATTTTTTAATTTTTTTTTTTTTTTTTTGAGAAAATTTTGTAAATAATTTCTAAAAAGAATGGCTGTAAATGACGTAAGTTATTAAAATTTTAATTTTATTAAAATATTTAATATTATTTATTTATTATTATGAATGTTTAATATATTTGATTTGTGTTTATTTTTTGTTCAATCATTAATTTATATATGTAATTTTTGTGTAATCTTTTTTTTTTAAGTTGTAAAGTTTGTTTGTGTGTTTGTTACTTTTTGTTGTTAGTTAATGTTGTTGCTTGTTTTCTTTTTTCATTCCTTTTTTGCGTCGTTTGTTTATTAATATATATATATATATATTAAGCACAGTTAACGTCTGCATTATTGCTACTTTTTTCAATTCTTTGCTAAGCATCAACCCTTTAAGCGGCAGAACCTTGGCAAAGTAATTATTTTTAGTGTATTTTTTTAACAATTTTTTGAATTTTTTTTTTTTTTTTTGAGAAAATTTTGTATATAATTGCTTAATAGAATGGATGTAAATGACGTTAGTAATTTAAATTTTAATTTTATTATAATGAATTTTTAACCCGGATAGCGCCAGAAATTTTTTCTTTTTAATCCAATTTTATTGCGAAACTTTAGTCGTCGTGGGTTTTTAAACACATCTTATTCAAGAACTTTGTCATACAAGCAATAGTTTTCTCGGGATCGAAAGCTATATCAACAAGAAGAAACAATAATAAATTAAAAATATTTCCACAATAGACCAACAATCACACAAGCACCAATGCTACCATAAACAACAATCGAAATTATCAGCAGCAACAATATCAACAATCCAACATCATAAGAAACTAACTACACCAGACTTACAATATCACCAAAAATAATAAAAGTAAAAACACACCTACCACTACATTATTGTAGTATTAATTATTGTTATTTTATATAATTTGATGAATTTCTTATATTTTGTTACTTACAAATTTTTAAAATTGTAACTTGTGTTTAATTAAATATTATTATTAAAACGGAAAACATGCATTTTAATACAAAACAAATAAGTCTTCTAGTATAATTTGAATAATTAATAAGAAAATCCCTTTTTTTAGCTTTTTTCAATATATGCACCTAATGATGAATATGAAACTTAAATAACACAGCATAACTTCAAGCGTTCTGCTGTTGTTTACATAACTTTCCAGACAGTGCAGACTTCTTTTCCGAGTCGTGCCTAACATTGTTTTGGTTTTAGTTTGTTCTTGTTCTGTTCAAGCGACGAGTTCTCTCTGTAGTGTTAGGCTTAATTTCATTGATGAGAGCAAAACATAGCAAAAGCTTGCACTACAAACGAGTGCTTTGAAATGCATTTCAAGCGCACTCGTGCAGAGGTTTAGAAGAAGCTCGATAACTTTAACAAAATGAGCTTTATGATCAATAAAAAATATTTTTAAAATTGTAAACTAGCTTTTTCAATTTTATGCTGACTCCGTACGGCTTATGCTTATGTTCTTAAGAAAAATCTTGAAACCCATAGAATTTAAACTTGTATACGAAGAGTTTCATAAGTGTTATATGGAAAGAAAAAAGATAAGGATAAAAGGTGGGGGTGTCTGTCGGCAAGTTTTGCTTAAATTCAGAAATAAAACTTTTTCCAATACATTATACGAGAAAATATTTTGTAAAGACTAACTTCAAGATTACAACTTTTGTTAAAAAAAGAAAGTGGGCGTGTCTGCGGGCGGATTTGATCTAAACTTATATATTTCATATTTAAGTATGCAAAGCATTCATACCAAATTTGAAAACTCTACGTTTATTTTTACTATTTTCTGCGAAAAAATTCGTATGAAAGGTGGGCGTGTCTGTGGGCGGATTTGATCCAAACTTATATGTATTTCATTTTTAACTGTAGAAAGTATTCATACCCAATTTCAAAGCTCTAGGTTTATTTTTACTATTTATTACTAAAACTTGTATGAAGTCCTCCCACTGTGCGCTGATTCATTTTGATAAATGCTCTTTTCAACTTTTTTGAAAACTACGCGGTAAAAAAATACGCGGTAACGTTGAAAATCAGAAACTAAAGATCAAAAATTATAAAAATGATATTAAACGTCTTTGTTTTCTCTTTCAGTTCAAAAAACTACATAAAAAATTTTATTCAAAAATCGTATTTTACGTCCACTGTACGACGAGTCAAACGACGCATTAAGATAAGCAAAGCAAAATTTTGCTTGCTACAACCAAGAATAGCGACGAAGCTATCAACAAACGAACTGCTTGCAAGAAATTTTTTAACTTTTTAATAAAATGTCTATTTTACGAAAAAACTATTGATTTTAGATGCATGTCAGCGCGGATATTTTTATTGGAATCGAGAATATCTTTCATTTGTCCATACATCATATTCACATATCCTTTAATGTTTAAGTAGCAAATGGGAAAAAATGCCAAATTTTACTCAAAATTGCTCTTTAAGCCAGTTTATTAGCCAATAACTTCTTAGCTTTTAAATATTTCAAAATTCGAAATATTATTAATAGTAATATTATACAGTTATTTGATATGTAATTAATTATGATTCGAATAATTTCACTTAAATCCAATCAGCGGTTCTTGATTTTATTGGCCGCAACAAAAATGCTCAATATTGAAAAGTTTAATTTTTTTATAATAGTATAGATAAGAACAATTATTTTAAATTTGTTTATTTTAGAGCCGTCATGGCGTGGTTACAAGCTGAAAATGCGTTCTTGGCGCAAGAATCCACCTCTTCAAGTTTTTTCGAACAATTAATATCATATTGTCATTTATCACTCCATCAATATAAAACCATAGACCATGAGTTCAAACCATCTTACAGTGGAGTCTATTGCTCTACCGCAGGAGCTTCTTTGGGACGGAAAATCAGAACCATTATATCCGTCATCAAGTGCTCTTTTTTCTATCTTTGAGCCTTCCCAGAGTTGGCTCCTTTTCGGTAACAACTTTACAAGCGGTAAGTCAAGCAGAAATAACGTAGTCTTATTAATATTGTTAAAAAGATTAAACATATTTTCAATATTTATTTTAAGAATTCTCTATAATCACTGATCAACTTTTTGATGTAAAACCAGGCTTTGATATTTTGCATGAACTCTTAGATGCTAATGATCAAATCGTCGAATTAAGCAGTTTAAAAGAAGGTTTGTAAAACAAAATTATATGAGCTTCAAATTATTTTAACATTATAAAAATGTTGGTACAGAATCTTTTTATGATCAATTGATAATAATTTGTCAATCCATATATCGTTGATAAACTGTTATTTTTTTTACGTGTCCCTGAACCAAAAAATATTGGATCTGTTCCGGTTTTAGTATTTTCTAGTGTATTTTCCAATTTTTAGTCAGAAAAATATGATAAAAATTTGCAATGGAGAGTGAGAGCGAGGAGAAATATAAAAATAAAATAAAAACATACAGTAAAAACATAAAATGTCAAATAATTGCTGATGTGACATGATTCAAGCGCTGGATCAAAAAAAAGTTGGCAACACTATGAACGAGTAAACGTGTTTTTTTTTCTGGTTGGCTAATTGTGTGTCATTAATATTACTTTAAATGGCTTAATAAACAAAAAATAAGTTCATCTAATCAATTAAAGTACACTCTCTGTAAATGAATGAAATAAATTGATTTGTTGGTATTATTTACTTGAATTATATTGAACTTGTTCTGTGAGTGATAACCTCACTTCTTGCTGCACTTACTGTCAAATAGTGTGACTTTATCAGACATGTTCTGAAATCCACCTTGGAATTGGATCGGAATCGGATTTCATTTCCGATTCCGATTTAAAAAGGTGTTCTACGTTCCGAGCGGAAAGCAATCAATGTAATCGGATTCGAACATGTATTCGAACATGCTACTTTCTGAACGCTTCAACTAAATGACAGCAAATCGGACACTTGCTCATAAGAAAAATAAAAAGTTCAATTGAAGTAAAATTAATATTTCATAAAAATTAGTATTATGGTGATTGCTGCATTATTTCTTGAAAAAGAGAAGGAAAAAGAAGAAAAAAATAAAGCGGAGACGTCTGCATGATCAAAGTAATCCCCTGGAATTGTAAAATTATGCGTATGTAGTGTCATGATCTTGGAGTAAAATATATTGTGCTTCAACCAGAACGCAGTCGCCTTTGCGGTATTCAGTGGCGGATCTACATACGGGCTGAAAGGGCTTTAGCCCCCTCCTTGGAGAATTTTTTGTATTGAAAAAAAAAAAATGAAAAAGTCCAAAAAGACGTTTCAGCCCCCTCCCCCCTTTGGCATGCAAAAGTGTAGTTTCAGGCCCCCCTTTGGTCGAATCCTAGATCCGCCACTGGCGATGTTGGGATGTTTTTCCATAAAATCCAACAAAAATAAAAAAAATAACATTAAAAAAGTAAGTTAGGAAAATTAAAACATGGCAGCATTTAATGAAAAATCATTGAAACATTTACAATCCGTCAACAAGAATTTGATCGGATTGGATTTCAGTTTAATTCCGATAAATCGGATTACAGAACACCTACAATCCGCCAAAAGAAAAACAAATATCGGATACAAAGATCGGAACCGTATTGCAGAACACCTTTCATTCAAATGTCATTGGAAGTAAATCCGATTCTGACGTGAATCGGATTTCATAACATACCCATATATGTATGTGCTCTTGAGATATTGCTTGGCTTGGTGCTGCTGGCTTCGGTTGCTGTTCCATTGATTTTGCTGCTGTTTTATTGTTTGCTGTTGCTGATTTTTTTGGCACTTTGATCATCTGATTTGTGATCTGCTGCGGTTCGTGCATGTTTGAGACTTTCCATATTCTTGCTTCTTGCTGAGCATTCATTGCTGCTATGCCTCTATTTGATGTCTGTGCATTGCCTGGTTGCAAGAAGAATATAACTCGGGCTACTGGAAGTGTTGGTTGTTCTATATGTGGGAAATGGTTTCATCATAAGTGTGCTGGAATTTCTGCTGAGCAATTCAGTCTCCTTGGTAAATGCAAATCGTTAGGATTTACGTGTGATGTATGCGTGAATAACACTTTGAGTTCTGATAAAGTCCTTCGCGCTAAGCTGCGCAGCTACATGGTTGATATCCAGGCTAAATTTTACAGTATTGTCACGGAAGTCAGAAGTGAATTATCTACGCAATTGAAAGACCTACGAATTGAAGAATGTAACCTAGACAGTACGGTGAAAGCTGTGGATGAGGAGTTATCGGGGAAAATTGTTGAACTTCAATATGAGATCAATAGCCTTCATAGGCGCCTTAATCGAGCTGACATCATTGTAAATGGAGTGCCGGCTGATCATGGTGACCTAATGGGTATTGCTACAAAGACTTGTAAAAGCTAGGAGATAACTGTTAATGACAATGACTTCAACCAATGCTGTTATATATTGAGGAACAAATCGGTCTTGTTAAAGTTCAAATATGTGGATAAACGGGATGAGGTGATGAGAAAATATTTTTACACAAGGAATATATTGCTGGCTGAAATCATAGACTGCGACATACAATGACGAGTGTATCTCAATGACCATCTGACGGCCTCATCGAGAAAGCTAGATTACTTTTGCAGAAAACTCAAAAAGGCGAATTGAATCAAGGGTTTTCGCTTAAAATGCTCGAGGGAATGGATAAAATTTTTTCAATGAATGAGTGCTTTGCTTACTTTGATATCGCTCGCAGTGAACTGAATCCTGGCATATCTACGGATTCTGCGATTGCTGCTGCTTCTCAAGAACTTATGTATGTTTTTGTGTTATTAGTGTTACTATTTGAATATCTTTTTACATTTTGTTTGTTTCAATTTTTCCAGTAGACTTTTCTGATCAATTCTTCTCAATGCAATTAAATTAAAAATTTAACTTTAACTTAATTAATGATTAAATCAGTCGACCAGTGTAAATTATTGAAATTATTGGAATTATTGATTTGATTGGTTTTTATATTACAGCCATTGAAAAATACTTAAGAGCGCTGCCTTATTTTCACTGTTAGTTGCTTTATTTCATTAAATCATGTTGATTTTTTATAAATAAGTTTTATTCATAAATGTAAATTATTTTAAAATAATCAGTACTTTAGTGAAAAAAATATAAGTTTACTCCACTTTTATTACAAAAATCAAAAATAATGTTAAAATTGCATTGAAAAAATACTTAGGAACGTCTTTAAAAGTTACAGAAAAGTATTAAAAATTAATAAAGGAATGTTTAAAAGAATTATTATTTGGAATCAATATTTTGTAGAAAAGTCTTTTTGCTTTATAACAGCTGCGCAACGCCGTTGCATCGATTCAATTAAGGTCATACATCGTTCAATAGGAATGTACTCCCAAGCAGCTTTAGCACTTTCGAATAATTGGTCCAAATTCGTTATGTTCTGCGTACTGAGCGGGTTCTTCACATCATTCCACAGTTGCTCGACTGGCTTAAGGTCCGCGCTAGATAATGCCCCATAAATAACATTAATAGAGTTGTCCTCAAAAAACTTTTTCGCAACACGTGAAGTGTGATTTGGGCCATTATCTTGTTGAAACTTCCACTTGCCTGAAATGACCGGTAAATTTTCTTCGGCCCTTGGCAACATTATGTTCTGCAGGATTTCAACATACTTGACTGCATCCATGGTACCTTCAATTCTATGTATCGGTCCAACTCCGTTCCATAAAAAGCATCCCCAAATCATGATTGAGCCACCGCCATGCTTTAGTACTGGAGAAACGTATTTTGGGTCAAAGGCGGCATTTTTTAGCCGCCGGACATACTTTCTGCCCTCCGGCCCAAATCTATTTATTTTTGTTTCATCGCTAAAAAGAATATAGCGCCAATGATTTAGAGTCCATGAGACGTGCATTCCAGCAAATTCACCTCTGCGCTTGCGTTGCACTGCTGTGACCAATGGATTCTTGCGAGCCAAACGACCATGGAGCCCAGCCTCTGCCAATCGAAGTGCAACAGTTCTTTTCGATATTCTTTTCGGTAAATAGCAACAGCGCTCTTTCTCGGATCCATTTTTGACAACCGAACTATCATTCTATCCGTATGAACAGAGATTTTCCGGGCTTTTTTTCTTAAAACGTTTTCTGTGATTTTATAATGCCGGTAATTTTTAAGAGCATTGAAGACCATTGCTTCAGAACAATTTAATTGCTTCGCAATTTCACCATAAGACACTCCGGACTTTTGCAACTCAACGATGGCTTTGCGTGTAGATGGTGAGCAATTTGTCGCCTTAGCCATTATTTAATTACCGTTACTAAAAAATCTTTACTTAAAACAGCTCTAGAAAAACAGAATCTATTCAAACTCACCACTCAATGTTATCTTTAAAACGATTATTATACAATTTTCGGTGAAATCGAAATCGTTCTTAAATATTTTGCCACTGAAAAAAATTAGCACTTTACCGAAATGAAAAATTTCAATGCAAACATCAATATAACAAAATTAAAATACACTCGAATAGAACAAAAAAAGAGAATAGCAAACAAAGACAAGCGAAACAACTCCGTTATCATTGTACTGCATTTTAATGATCTGCATATATGCTGAATAAGGCGTCGTTCTTAAGTATTCTTCAATGGCAGTATATAGTTACTGCAATACTTAAAAATTTTTTTGATAATCTTAAGTATTTACTTTTTCGATTGAATATTAGATATAATGTACATTTAATTACTCTTACTAACTGTCAATTTGCAAAAAATACCTAAACTACGGATTTTTAATGTTGAATAACCCAAATTTGGGGCCGATTGCTTGTAACTCCATTGAATTAAACTCGAATCTCCTAAACAGAAAGCATAACTTAAATCTTGGACATGTTAATGCAATTTGAATTAAAATAATTTTTCTGTATGGCTGCCACCTCTCTGCAGACCATGGCAAACCTCAGAAAGTAATCAAAATGTCATGTAAAGCTTCTTGAGAACAAGAACATTCCGTTCATCGCCGTTAGGAGTCGGCGTTAAACCTGTAGGTCCGGTTCTCGGTCAATTGTGTACAAACTTAATAACACGCACAAAACAATTGATCATAAGAAGCTAAGTAGGTCAAAGTCCATTCAAGGGCTGAAATGACCAGTTATTTATTTTTTTTTATGTTAATGCGCAGAGTCTGAAACCAACCTTCACTTAACTCATCTAAGTTTGATGAAATTAAATCTGTTCTGAATAATTCAATAAGTCAGATTTTTTATTAGAGGTATGTGAGTATGGAATATGTGAAGCAGTGTTTGTATTAATTGAGGTTCACAACTTGTCTGTTTTAGTTGGCTGCATCTATCTTCCCCATTGTGCCATCTCTAGATTGCAGGTTGTTCTGAGTGATATTTGCTGCAGATATGAGAATATTTAGGGAATTCACAAGGTTTCATAAAGTCAAATGTCTTAAGTTTTAAGTTGTAAAAATTTACAACTAGTGTGAACAACCTATCATAAATTATTGTGCTATTTCAACTCTCAATCAACTGATGCAAAACAAATTAAAATAAATATTTGTTATCACAATGCCAAAAGAAAGCGAAAAAGACAAATAATAGCCGGTTTGTGCAAGAAGCATGTTTTGGACGTTATTGAATACCACACTCAGTAAACATAGCTTTTAAGGTTGTAATATTTTAGTACTATTTTTATATGGAAGGCAACATCAACATTTTTAAACTAGTATAAAATTTTATTACTATATGATAATATGACATGATAGCACACCTTGTGAATACCCTAATTGTATTGATGGGTGATTTCAACTATAACCTTCTAAATGTACCTAAGGCTAATGGGATGCGTAGTTTATGTGACAATGTCAATCTTATGTGCATAACTCTTTGCCAAACATTTTGATCACCGATTCAACTCAACTCCTTGATTATTTTCTACTAAGTGATATTACAAAGCTTAAGTATACAAATCAATTTTGATGTCCTGCTATATCTAATCATGCATTTATTTATATTAGTATTGATTTCTCAATTGATAATATAGTTAAGTATATTGAATATAGGGATTATAATATCGTTAACTACTCGAATCTTGAAAGGCGCTCAAGGAACTCGGATTTCAGTCCCATGTATTCCACAAGCGATGTAGATAAGCAACTTGGAGTTTTAAACAAAATTTTCTTAGATAGTTATTTAGAATGTGGCGTCCGTGGCGTAGTTGGTTAAAGTGCGTGGCCGCTATGACAACGAACTTTGGAGACCCAGGTTCGAACCCCAGCAGCGACAGAAAATTATTTGAATTAAAATAATTTTCTGTACGGCCGCCACCTCTCTGCAGACAATGGCAAACCTCAGAGAGTAATCAAAATGCCATGTAAAGCTTCTTGAGAACGAGAACATTCCGTTCATCGCCGTTCGGAGTCGGCGCTAAGCATGTAGGTCCGGTTCTCGGTCAATTGTGTACAAACTTAATAACACGCACAACACAATTGATCATAAGAAGCTAGGTCAAAGTCCTTTCAAGGGCTGAAGTGGCCAGTTATTTATTTATTTTTTTTTAGTTATTCAGAAGTACCTCTAAGAAAAACTAGTAAGAAATGATCTTCGACTGGGCCGAAGTTAAAATACCTCCACGTCAGAACCAAAGTATATATTTAAAGTCTCAAGCAGTCAAAACAATGTTTATTTGTAAAAAAATTTTCGTCATAGATTTATATTCGCATATTTATATTCAGAAAATATTCGCTTTTGCTTTTTAATAAAGTCACTTTGTATGGGAGGTGGGTGTGTTCAACCGATTTGGTTGAATTTAATACACAGAGTACATGTTATATATCAAAATTTCATATGCAAAATTACAAGTCCATATAATTTTTGTGGAATTTAAAGGAAAAAATTTCATACTCACAGTGTATATTAAATATCAAAACTCAAATGCAAAATTTCAAGTCCATATATCAATTTTTGTGGAATTCTTAGAGATTTTACCGTTTTGATAAAGTCACTTTGTATGGGATGTAGGCGTGGTTTTCTTCTAATTTGGCTCATTTTCGAACTTGACCTTTATTTTTTACATAAAAGCTTAAATATAGAGGATAGCTTGAAATTTACGGCTGTAATCGTGATCACAGACAGACAGACGGACATGGCTAAATCGACTCCGGTGGTGATGCTGATCAAGAATATATATATTTTTCTGTACCTACCACGCCTATTGATGGGCGTTACAAACGGAGTGACAAAATTAATATACTCCTATAACGTTCTTTAAACGTGGGGGTATAAAAATCATAAAAGCTAATGGTATTGATCCATGCATGAAAGATAAAAGTGTTGTATATGCAATAAGCTTACGTGATCTTGCGTTTAAAGCAGGCCTAATCAGCGAAATGAATAAAAGGGCCATCATCGATGGCAACACAATTTGTTGCTTTTTGCAAGTGCAAAGACTGTGTTGATAAAAAAATCCCAAAAACAAAATACATACGCGACGAGCATCCGTAGCGGAACACGAGATCGTCTGAATTTCTATTCCACTAACAAAACACACGCACAACAACAATGCTGTATGTTTGGTGGTCGCGCCACACGCTTGTGCTTTTCGATGCGTATGTTGCTGTTGTTTGTTATAGTTAACTTTCGCAAGTGCATTTCGTCGTAAATTTGGCGCAAGCAAAATGTGAGTTTTATTTGATTTTAATAAATGGGCCAATTATTACAACAAGGGCCACCTTTGTGATTAGGCCTAGATTAAAGCATTTAACCCTTTCAGTGCCAAATTAGCCCTGGCAATGCCAAACATCCCAAACTTCGTTCAGGGTCAGTTTTTGACTAAAATAAGCTGAGTATGAAGTTTGAAAGCTGTATTGCTTTCCTAATAGATACTTCAAAAATTTTTAGAAATATTAAAAAAAATTTTAAAAACTTCTATAAATATCACATATTTTTTCTAACTAAAAATATAAATAAGATCTCTTACATTTGTAGTATTAAATTTAATTACCTTTAGCTTTAGAAAATTCTCGGAAATATTTAAAAATATAATTTTTTAATTTGCTCTTTTTTGAAGTCGCGTGGCCGCGTGGTCGCGCACATGAGTTCACTCGGAATAACCTTGAAAAACATGTTATAAAAATTAATTTTCGTATTTTTGATTTTCTCTTCTTTTTCATCACATTTCAATCTATATCTATACTATTATATAAAATGAAAGCGAAAATTTTTTGTGTCCGCAAAACTCCAAAAGTACTGGTCCGATTTTTTTGAAATAAGTTTTAAAATATCACATTTGTGCTACAAAAGGTTCATTGGTTATTTTCTTTTCGAAATTTCAATAATAAGTATCTTTCATTAAAGTGTTAAGTTTTTTAAAAAATCATCCACAATGCCATGCATTGCTTGATCGTTAGCTTTTCATGCGTTTGTGCTCCGAGAGCCTCAATAAACTGCATGTTGCTCTCTACTATACTCTTTTTGTTCTCAGCAAGCACAAAACAAACAAACA
Organism: Pherbina coryleti; assembly: GCA_943735915.1. Lineage (NCBI taxonomy): Eukaryota > Metazoa > Arthropoda > Insecta > Diptera > Sciomyzidae > Pherbina > Pherbina coryleti. Next base: position 134,061,695 of record OX030948.1, read on the forward strand.
AATACATATACATACATACTTTGCTGCGCTTAAAGCTAATTGGATCGAAGTACATTCTAATATGTTCAAAGTAGTTTTGATGTGGAGAATTAATCTGACACAGTTTTGTTAAAAGGGGATTCACTGACCACCTTTAGCATGTTGAGGATTTTTTTGATGAGAATGCGATTCAATCCGACTTGATGTATGTATGTTTGTATGTACGTATGTTTATTTGTTTTGCTGCATGCAACTTTTCTACACATGTTTTGACGGTGGTTTTCCTGTAATTTATAAATGAACAAAAGGAACGGGTGACTTTTTACTTTATAGAATTGACATTGTGTGATTCAATAAGTTTTTTTATAAATAAACAAGATAACTAGAACGGGCATAGGAAAAGGGGTTATGGCTTCGACCACACAAGTCAAATTTTTGATATTGAATAGCTTTGGAACTAAACGTCGCATGACAATAAAACTCAGCATGGAGTTACTAATTGCCAAAGTCTTTTTACTGGAAAACTGATATGTGCATTGTAAAAGGGGGTGTGGCCCGATTCTCTATACAGAATAGCTATGGAAGCTAAGATCACAGGACATTGAAACTCATAATGGAATTGTCACCTGGGAGTGATGTTCTGCTTCTGGGAAACTGTAACGGGCAGTGAAACATGAGCGTGGTGTCAGACTAAGGGACTAATAAAAGTTTTAGAAGAATAAGAATTTACTTATTATTTCAAATATACTTGCCGGGTGCAGCAACGCGCGCCGGGTATCGCTAGTCTATTACTAAAAATGTATTGTTAAAAAGCGGGGTGTCCCAAACTAGAAACAGAGCCACAAAGCAAACTGTTGCCGTATGGCAACAAATATGCCGAAAGGGTTAAGGAACACAATAATGATCTCAACTGGAGGACATATTTGCAGATACCGTAATAAGGCCAAGTCTATTATACGTGTATTGAAAATTAGATATGGATATATGCATTTTAATAATTTAAATAGTAAACAAATCTGGAAAGTTCTGTACCTTGAATTCACATTTTATTTCTTCGCAAGTAAATTCCAGTAATGGTTTGCCGATTCTTGAGTTTGAGTGTGATAATGGATTTATGCTTAATATATAATAAAATCTAATATAACATTAGAGGAACTCTATTCAGCGACATTTAAAATTTCGTCAAATGCTATTGGGAATGATTGCATCCCAATAAAATTTATTAAGGGATTATCTATTTCTTCATCGAAGATGTTTTGATATACCTTGTTAATACAATTATTACTACGTCCACTTTTCATTCTGCATGGAAAATTGCTAGAGTTGTACCAATAAGGAAACATGGTAATTCATGTGCAATTGATAACTTTTGACCGATAAGTATACTTTCGGCGGTATCTTAAATTGTTGAGAATATTTTTAAATCACTGATAATGAAACATATTGTTGTTAATAATAATATCCTTAGTCAATGCCAGTATGGGCATTATGTCAGTATACTGAGAATATACGTAATAATATGGATCTTTCTAAAGTCTTCGAATTGGTTGATCATAACATATTGTTAACCAAGCTGAAAGATAAGTTCAATTTTGGTAGTAGTGGTTGCAAAATGGTTGCTTCTTTTCTGAATGGCCGCAAACAATTTGTCTTGAGTGGTGGCAGATCTTCTGATGTTCTTAGCTGTTACAGTGGGGTCCCGCAGGGGTCAGTACTCGGTCCTTTACTTTTCATGATGTATGTTAATGACTTCGTTGATTACTTAGGAATGGATTGCTCAAATGTTTTCATGTTTGCGCACGACATATACGACATGACGACTTGACACTCTCCAAGCTGTCATTGCGTCATACGAGTCCACTAGAAGGGCACTCAATAACCTTAACATGCCAACAATCATAGGCAGTTGGATTATGACGACACTCAACAGTAGAGTTATCCAGACCTGCCTGGATAACACTTCCCTCAAAGCAACTACAACTAGGGGATGCCCGCAAGGAGGCGTCCTATCACCTCTGCTTTGGTCACTAGTTGTAGATAGCCTCCTAGTTGAACTCAAAGAAACTGGGATAGAGGCGGTTGGGTATGCTGATGACATAGCAGTCATCATACGGGGGAGCTTTGAAAATACAGTGTCTGATGTTCTACAAGCAGCACTGAACACAGTACAGAGATGGTGCAATAACGGAGGCCTCTCCGTAAACCCAAAAAAGACAGTTATTGTTCCTTTTACAAAACGACGCAAGCTCAAGTTTATTTGCCCGGTACTTTTTGGGGAAAAAGTAGATTTTTCCAACTCAGCAAAGTACCTGGGAGTGATCCTGGACAGCAAACTGTCCTGGAACCTCCACATAGACCGCATCATCAGCAGAGCAACAGCCTCCTTGTGGACCTGCAGAAGAATTTGCGGCAAAAACTGGGGGTTAAGCCCTAAGATTATGTACAATCTCTACACTTTGATCGTCAGACCCGCACTTACACACGCGTCGGTAGTGTGGGTAAGTGCGGTAGACACACTGCGGTAGACACAGATGTGTCAGACTGAACTGTCTGAACAATGTTAGGGGCAAATCAATTTTCGTCTTCTCTGATAGTCAAGCTGCCCTTAAAGCTCTGACATCACCCATTATAAAATCCAAGCTAGTGCTGGAGACTGTCGAAGTCCTCAACGACCTGGCTGCGCAAAACAACAAAGTTACTCTACAGTGGATTCCTGCCCACTGTGGTTTTGACGGGAATGAAAGAGCAGACTTCCTAGCCAAACAGGGAGCATCATCACCACTCATAGGACCGGAACCGTTCTGTGGGGTTGTTAAGAATCTGTTCAAGCAACACGTCAAAAAAACCTCATTCCGCGAATCTCAAGACATCTGGAAGAACTGCTTAGGACAGATATGCACTAAGCAAATATTTCCAGAACTTTCTCCCAAGAAATCGAAATTTCTTATCAACTTAGGGTAGAAAGACTTAAAGATGATGACCGGAATTATAACTGGACACTGCAAACTAAAGAAACACCTACAAAAAATGAATCTCGCTACTGATTCATTATGTAGATTTTGTCTTGAGGATGAAGAAACCTCCTGACATATTCTCACTGAATGTCCAGTTCTTCTCCATATAAGAAAGAGAATCCTAAATAGCGAAATAATCTCTCAAGGACACCTTGCGATCCTCAACCTCGAAAATATATTATGTTTTCTGAAAAAAACTAAAGCAAACGAACTGCTTTAAGCAAAGAAAAGGTATGGCACAATAGGCATCACAAGATGCTGCAGTGCCAGAGCTGAATTAGCTCGCCCCAAGCATATCTATCTATCTAAGCTGTCATTGACTACTCCAATAATAGAATAAGTAACTGGTTGGTTATGAATGGGCTACGTATAAATAGTAGTAAAACTAAAGTGATTATCTTTAAAAGTGCCTGTAGAAGAGCCCAATCCTTACGTGTTTCCTTTGATGGTATTCTGATCGAAAATGTTGATAGAATGAAATGCCTAGGAGTTATAATTGATTCTGGTCTTTCCTTTAAATTGCATATTAATCATATTAGCGCGAGAATCAATTACTCTTTTAGAAAAATAAATAGTTTGAACTTATACTTGCCTCCTGCAGTAAAATATAAAACTGCTCATGCTCTATTAATGTCTGATATTGTTTATGGTCTGGAGGTGTACTCCTGAACTACTTCATCTAATCTTAATAACTAACGTCTTACATTTAATAGGGTACTGAGATACGTTTATAATCTTCACATTCGTGGCCATAACATGCAATATTAATAGAGTTTAGCTACTACAGCTTTTTCGCACATTCTTAGCATTAACGCATTCAAAGTCACTACCCAAAAATCTTTGAAAATTTCAACGATATTGATATTAGTGGCTCAAAATAAGTTAATGTGAGTAAAATTTACCCACCAAAATATGGTTGGGCTCAAGGCCAACATAAGACATCACGACTAACCATGCAAAAACATAACCATGCAATTACACAATAGTTTTTAATCTACTCTTGAGTTGACCTTTCGACAAGTTAACTTCAAAAAAGCTACAATTGTTAACTAATTTACTCATACGGTTTAATGGAGCAGTTAACATATAATTTGTTCTACTAAATGGTAAGTAAATTAAATTGTTAGCATTTCTACTGCTTCTACGATTAGAGTTCAAATTTATAAGAGAAAGAAGTTCTGGAGAATCGAATACACCGGTGATGCGTTGGTGCAAATATATGATATCTGCAGACTTCCTTCGCTCACTCAATGATTGCATTTTTAAAAGTTTTAAGCGATCCTCGTAAGGAGGAAGGTTAAAAATGTCAAATCCACTTAAGCCCCTTAGGGCAAACCGAACAAAGCATTTTTGGATTCTCTCTATTCGATCAACATGCACATTGTAACTTGGAGACCGAACTTGACTTGCGTACTCCAAGTGAGGACGCACTATTGCATAATACAACGTTGTAGTCGTAATCATGCTATTGAATTCTTTGGCCCAGCGTTTAATAAATCCCAGCATAGAAGATGCTTTTTTACAAATGTTATCAATATGAATGTTAAAGGAAAGCTTAGAATCCATACATATTCCCAGATCTTTAACGACATCCACACGACATAAAGCAGTATCTTTTATCTTAAAGTATCTTAAAATCAAAAACTAAATTATTCCTTTTTCGCGAAAAGGTCATAGTTTGGCATTTATCTGGACTAAGAAACATATTATTTTTATAGTAGGGCTGAATTGTCTTGAGAATTTATTTTTCTGTATATTTTCATGTCATCCGCATAAATAAGCAGATGAGAGTTTTTAATGATATGGGTCACATCATTAATGGCTAAAATAAACAGAAGTGGACCTAGGTGACTTCCTGGAGCAACACCTGATAACGCAATAAACTCAGCAGACAAAATCCCTCGGAATCGTATTTGATAAGAACGGTCTGTCAAATACGATTTAATCCAGTTTACAAAATATTGTGGAAATCCAATGGACTTAAGTTTAAATAGAATTAAATTGTGTGGTAACTTATCAAAAGCCTTGCTAAAATCAGTGTAGATGCAGTCGACCTGGCAACCAGATTCAATGGTGTTTAAGCAAAACGTTGTAAAATCGAGCAGATTAGATACCGTAGATCTGCCATTAACAAAACCATGCTGACGAGTTGTTATGACTTCACCACAGTGAACTTTTACCCGATCATACACGATTCGCTCAAAAAGTTTTGGAATCGATGACAGTTTAGCAATGGGCCTGTAATTAATAACATCATTCCTGCAACCTTTTTTATAAATAGGACTAATAAATGATTTTTTCCAAAACAGTGGAAAATAACTTTCGTTTATAGATTTATTAAATAACAAAGAAAGTGGTTGACACAAAATTGAACCGCATTGAGTTAACACTGCGGCAGGAATTCCATCAGGTCCAGCGCTAAAATCTTCATCGATCGAACTAATATATTTTAAAATATCTTCTGAGGTAAAGGATAAAGAGTCCAAAGAAACTCTGGGAGTAGAATTCATATATTCAAAATACCCCTCATCAGGATCAAAAGAATCCGAACAAAATGACTCTTTAAAAAGATTTGCAAATAAACTACAAATAATGACGGGATCGTCAGTAATTCCATCAACAGTTTTGAATGCTGAAGGGAATCCATCGGATTTCTTCTTTGCATTTATGAATCCCCAAAACTTTTTTGGATCAGACAGTATTCTCAACTTTATATTGTCTAAATATTCATTATATAATGCAGCTGAGCTATTTTCAAATTCCAGAAACAAACGTTTGTAGGTTTCCAGGTCATTTGAGTCTAAACTACAGACATATTTCTTCCAAGCCCTATTCCTGTTGTTGCGAAGAGTTTTTAAATCCTTTGTGTACCAAGGGTACGCACAGTTTTTCGCAAATTTGAGGCTATATGGTACGGACTGAGAGAACACAATAAAGAGCTCCGTATAAAAAAAACTTATGGAATCATCAAGGTTATTTCCATTTAAGTACTCTGAAATAACATTTAGTTTGTTATGAAGTAAATGATTCAACTTCAAAAAGTCAGCTTTTTTAAAATTGAATTTATAAACCTTATCGATTGAACTCGAATTTACCATGCTCTCTCTGTCCGATTTATACCAAATGCTCAATGGTGGATGGTATTCATCTACAATAGTCAGAGCATGGAAGGCCCTCTTAACAATCACATTGTTACTGTCTGTGGTTAAGACCAGGTCAAGAAGTCTTTCAAGACTATTATAAATACAACTAACTTGTTGTAAGTCAGAACATATATTGTCAACAAATATATGCTCTTGGCGAGTCTTTGAATTTGATGCACAAAAATATGTATCATCGTCGGAAGAATGCCATTTTAAGTCAGGCAGATTGAAATCGCCCAACAGTAAAATGTCGTCATTAACGTCAAGTAGATTTATTATATATTCTATGCAATCCGCAAGGCTTGCATAGACTTCTGCACTGCTCTTTGGGGGAACATATGCATTAATAACATATACATTGGAATTACAATGTAACACCTTAACGCATAAAAGTTCGATATTAAAAGAGCAGGGAATATCAATATCAATTAAGGAACTGACAAAGGAATTCATGTAGCGGAATATACTGTGGAATTTATTAATTGTACTTTCTATGATTACATAAAGCTTAGATTAATATCCCTATTTTATAGAATAATGAAATGCGCTGCTCCATTTAATATTTTTGGAATTTTTACTATGTGTAGGTCTCGCAGAAATTCGATGGTAGTTATACCTAGAATTCACAACTCTTGTTTTGAGCGATCATTCCTTATTAAAACTGTAAGAATATGGGATAATTTACCTAATGAACTTGAAATATTCCGTCACTCTTTATCTGCAATTAAAAAAAAAATATCTCAACTATTTACGTTCTTGCTCTGATCTAAATTATATTGTATTCTTTACTTTTTATTTACTGCAATTAGGCCTTTAGATCTTATTCATCGTTATATATTAAAAAGTACATCTTGGGGTTTTTTTGCAAATTGAGTAGTAGACTTATATTTTTAGTGTTTTCTTTTAAATTGATTAAAAAAAAAAACATTAAATGCACAAAAATCGTGCACAATAAAAACTTAAGAATAAGAACAAACAAATAAAAAAAAAACAACTGCAATCAAAGCAACCAATATGCATCATCAGCTGCATAACAAAACAGCAACAACAACAACAACAACAACAACAACAACAACAACAACAACAACAACAACAACAACAACAACAACAACAAAAACAACAACAACAACGACAACAACAACAACAATAACAACAATAACAATAACAATAACAATAACAATAACAACAATAACAATAACAATAACAATAACAATAACAATAACAATAACAATAACAATAACAATAACAATAACAATAACAATAACAATAACAATAACAATAACAATAACAATAACAATAACAATAACAATAACAATAACAATAACAATAACAATAACAACAATAACAACAATAACAACAATAACAACAATAACAACAAACAATAACAATAACAATAACAACAATAACAATAACAATAACTAACAATAACAATAACAATAACAATAACAATAACAATAACAATAACAATAACAATAACAATAACAATAACAATAACAATAACAATAACAATAACAATAACAATAACAATAACAATAACAATAACAATAACAATAACAATAACAATAACAATAACAATAACAATAACAATAACAATAACAATAACAATAACAATAACAATAACAATAACAATAACAATAACAATAACAATAACAATAACAATAACAATAACAATAACAATAACAATAACAATAACAATAACAATAACAATAACAATAACAATAACAATAACAATAACAATAACAATAACAATAACAATAACAATAACAATAACAATAACAATAACAATAACAATAACAATAACAATAACAATAACAATAACAACAACAACAACAATAACAATAACAACAATAACAATAACAATAACAACAATAACAATAACAATAACAATAACAATAACAATAACAACAATAACAACAATAACAACAATAACAACAATAACAACAATAACAACAATAACAACAATAACAACAATAACAACAATAACAACAATAACAACAATAACAACAATAACAACAATAACAACAATAACAACAATAACAACAATAACAACAATAACAACAACAACAACAACAATAACAATAACAATAACAATAACAACAATAACAATAACAATAACAATAACAATAACAATAACAATAACAATAACAATAACAATAACAATAACAATAACAATAACAATAACAATAACAATAACAATAACAATAACAATAACAATAACAATAACAATAACAATAACAATAACAATAACAATAACAATAACAATAACAATAACAATAACAACAATAACAATAACAACAATAACAATAACAATAACAATAACAATAACAATAACAATAACAATAACAATAACAACAATAACAACAATAACAACAATAACAACAATAACAACAATAACAACAATAACAACAATAACAACAATAACAACAATAACAACAATAACAACAATAACAACAATAACAACAATAACAACAATAACAACAATAACAACAATAACAACAATAACAACAATAACAACAATAACAACAATAACAACAATAACAACAATAACAACAATAACAACAATAACAACAATAACAACAATAACAACAATAACAACAATAACAACAATAACAACAATAACAACAATAACAACAATAATAACAATAATAACAATAACAACAATAATAACAAACACAACAACAAACACAACAACAACAACAATAACAACAATAACAACAATAACAACAATAACAACAATAACAACAATAACAACAATAACAACAATAACAACAACAACAACAACAACAACAACAACAACAACAACAACAACAACAACAACAACAACAACAACAACAACAACAACAACAACAACAACAACAACAACAACAACAACAACAACAACAACAATAACAATAACAACAATAACAATAATAAT